>JAKWIX010000320.1:27070359-27678180 GCA_027704785.1 Solanum chmielewskii | reverse complement strand
TCTGGAATTTTTGTGTCTTCCGATCGACATAGCTCCGCATATTTATAGTCATGCTGCTGACTTTTAGTTTTCAGATTTTGTAATTCTTTACTCATACTATCTACTTTTGTAGAAAGTGTAGTAATAGCTTTGAGTATTTCTTCTGTTGTATCTGGTTCAGTTGTGTTCCTTTTTCTTGATAGGTAATCTGCAACAAGATTCTTGTCAGTCTTAATTATTTCAATTGTAAATGTAAAATTTAATATATTCAATACTAATCTCCTTATTTCTTTTGTCGTAACTGAATCATCTAACTTTTTGTTATCCACCATTTTACTTCTGTATTATCTGTTCTTACAATAAATTTATTGTAAACAATATATGGTTCAAATGTTAATAAACATTTTTAATAATGCGAATAATTCTTTTCTATTTATTTCCCATTTTATTTGTGCTTCTGTGTAAGATCCTGAATAATATCTACAATGGTGTTCTATTTTTTCTTTTTCATATTTGTATTTTAAAAACTCCTCCGTAACTATGATCACTCGAATCTGTTTCAAACAATGTAAGTGAATGTTCTATTTTCATCAGGAAAATATAGTTTTGGTAATTTTTTACATAGTTCTTAATCCTTTTTATATGTTCTTTATCTTTATTATCAAAATGATATTCTACATCTTTTTAAGTTTTTTATGTAATGGTTTTAGATGTTCTGCTAGTTTTGGTATATATTCTCTTACCTGATTTACTATTCCTAGAAAGGATTGTAATTTCTTTTTTGTATCTATATTTTCGTCAATAGTAATTATTTTTTGTACTATATGGGTTTGCATCTTTATTCCATTTTTATCTATTTGTATCCCTAAAAATTCTATTTGTGATTTCATAATTTCTGCTTTTCTTTTACTCAAACTTATACCTGTATTTTTTACTATATGTATAAATTTTTCTAATAATCTTATATGTTCATCTTGTGTTCTAGAATATAACAATATGTCATCTATATATACGATACAGTTTTCTAGCTGGTTAAAACAGTTATCCATAAAATGTTGGAATCTACCTGGTGCATTTTATATCCAAAGGGTAAAACATTCCATTCATAGAATCCTTGTGGTACTGTGAATGCTGTTAATTGTTTGGATTCTTCTTCTAGTTTTAGGTGGTAAAATCCTGATTTACAGTCAAATTTGCTAAAATAATTATATCCTTGTATTTGTCTTATTTAAGTATTTTATTAGGTATTGGGTAGTTATATGTTTTAGTTTTAGCATTTAAATTTCTGTAATCTATGACCATTCTACTTTTACCTCTTTTTTTCACTATGTTTTATAACTATAAATGCTGGACTTGTGTGTTTACTATTACTCTTTGTATGTAATTATTTTCTAATAATTCATCTATATGTATTTTAAATTCTTTTAAATCATCAAAGTTATATTTTAATGGTTTCTGTGTTATTATGCTATTTTCATCTATTAATTAAATTTTTACTTTTGTCTTATGTTTTTTCCCATCCTTGTAATGGATCTTCACTATATAATTGTTCTAGTTGTTCATTAATTATTTTAACTTTGTCTATTGTAAATATAATAATTTCTAATTGTGATATTTGTTTTTCATTTATATTTTCCATTTCTTGGTTTATCTTTTCACTTCCTTTTATCCATTCCATAGGTTTTCGTTGTTTATTATTTACTCTTTTTGCTCCTATCTTATTTCCGCATGGTGTAGTAAGCCACCAATGGGTTTTTGTTATTATGTGTGGATAAAATCTATCTAGAAATGGCATTCCTAATAACATATCTTTTGTAGTGAATTCAAAATTGTACATTTCTTCTATTGTTAGTATTTTATCCCATATTTGTATTTTTATATTTTTTGCTTTGTATTTAATCATACTTCCTTCATTGTTAAATCCTGTTACTACCATAGGTGTTTTTAATTTTTTCCATTTATCTTCTGGTAAGCAATTATATTTACATATATTCGCTTCTGCTCCTGTATCTATCATAGGGGTATAATATCTGTTGTGATATCCTTCTACTATAATTTTTGCAACTATAAATATTTTCATTAATCATTTTGTCCTTTTTATAATTATTTTCTTATTTTGGCAAGTTATTGTTAATTGTTCATTTTCTATATTGTACGGTTTGACTTTTTCTAACCATTTTATTCCTAATGTAATATTATGGTTTCCTTGGTATATATTTGAATTGTATTACTAAGGGTATTCCTCCTATAATTATTTCTTTTTCTGTTGTTTTTCATTTGTGTTTACTATCTCACTAGGTAGTCCAGGGCATGTATATCCTGTTTTTTTTATAATTCTCTTCTAATACTAACTCTCTTGTTATATAATTCTCTTCTTGTCCTGTATTTATTAATATTTTATATTTTCTTTGGTCTATTATTCCTGTTATGTAATAATGATATGGTGTTATTTCTTCTTTATCTAATAAGCTTTGGGGAATTTCATATTTTCTTTTAGATGTACTCATCCTAGATGAGGTAGCTCTTGTCAATGTATTTGGTACGCTTGAAGTGCTTAATCTTTCTTTTACTATCTCTAAATCTTCTTCTATATCAATTTCTTTATAGCTATAGTCATTATTGTCTATTACAGTAATTATTTTTTCAAAAGGATTTTCTATTTTTATTTTGTTAATTTTATTTTCTTGCTGTTATTTTATGCTTTGTTGTTAATATATATAGATTTTTACATCTTGCTGTAAATAATTTGCTTCCTGGTGCTAGTTCTATTCCAGATATTTTCCAATATAGAACTAATGATCTATCTATATTTTATCTGTTAATGATACTGTATAATTAGCACTTATTGTAAATTTAAATTTTTGATATATCAAGTTTCCTTTTACTGCACTTATTACGCTTTTCTCTATAGGGTGTACAATTCTATCATCTGCTAAGTATATTTCTATGGGTGTATCTATTCCTTCTCTAAAGCAGGCTTTTTATTAATATTCTGTTCCTCCTAAATGTAGGTATTTTATTGGTGTTTAGCTTTTATATCTTGTATTTCTTTGTTTATCATTCTTTATTTATTATAGGTATATATGCTTTTCCTTTTGTGTATTTACAATCTATGATATGTTCTTTTTGACTAACTACATATATTCTTCTTTTTGTCTTTTAAACCAATTTCTTAAAATAGGTATTTCTAGTACTTTTTCAACACTTAAATCTAATTCTTTTCCTTTTATTTGTTCAAATATCGTATTATCAAATATAATTTTCTGTTCTGATGATTCTTCATCTTGATATTCTTCCTTGGATATTATTTTTATTTCATTTTCAGACATTATATTTCTTCATCTGTTTCATTATTATCTCTATTAATATTTTCTTCTTCATTCTCAGTTTCTACATCTGATACTTCATATATACTATCATTTTCACTTAATTCATAATCTATGTATTCTTTTTGCATATATTTTTCATTATCTATAATTAATTCTGCAATTTGTTTTCTTTTTGGATTTTTGGGTAATTTACAATCTTTAGCTATGTGTCCTATCTTTCCACAATTATAACAAGTACATTGGGATATTTTCTTTTTGGTCTGTATGGTCTTTTTATTTTATGGTTTTTTACATAATATCTTTGTCTTGGTTGTTTATATTTATATATAGTTTTGTTTTTTCTATAATTTTTATATCTTTTAGATTTTTGTTTTCTAGTTGTGCATCCAAATTGTGGTGCCATTTTATTTTGCAACATGATAAATTTTTATTTAATACTTTTTCCATTTTTAATCTTTCTTTTTGGTTTTCACATAGTTGTATGAACCATTGATTTAAGAATTTTATTCTAGATCCTAAAGTATCTACCATTCCTTCATTATTCCAATCTTTATTACGTTTGTACTAAATGGTTCTGGTAATTTTGTATAATATTGTTTTCTTATTTCTTTTGCTTCGTCAAAATTGTATTTAGCTTTGTAATAATATTCTTTAAATGCGCAAGTATATTCTTCTAAGTAACACATTTTACATATAGCTAATTTTGTCATAAGTTGTCTATTTATTATTTTTTCTCTATTTTGTTCTCTTATATCTGTAGTCATACCTCCAAATTCATTTCTTATCGCTGATTCATATTTATCTAGTATATCTATATTTGTTGCTGATGCGGATCCATCCATTTTCTTATCATTCCTAAGTACTTCTAACTTTCCGAGGGTAGATTTTCTATCCATAATTTTATTGTTCCTACTAATGTTCTTTCTATGTATCTTGGTGTTTTCGCTGTTTCTATTTTGTTATCTATTAACTGTTTAGACATATTTCCTATCCATAATAATATTGCTTTATTTATATCTGCGACACAATCTAAATCTAAGAAATTATATTGTTCATTTGCTGGTTTAGGTGTCCATTTTTATTTAGTCTACTGTTCCATATTGCATTATTTCTGTCTGATTGTTGATAGCTTTCTGTATAATAGGTTGGTGGTGTCCTCCTAGGACTAACTCTAGGACTATTTCTGGGACTATTATCTGGGTTTTAACTCTTGACGTACTAGGCCTATTCATATCTCCTGTGTTTATTTCTAATTTTTTTTGTTTATTTATTTGTTCTAGAATTTCTGTATATGTTTCACTTATATCGCTTATTTCTGATTGTTGGTCATTTTCATTTCCATCTATTTCATTTACTTCAATATCTTCATTTAGATCTTCATTTAGTTTTTGTTCCATTTGTTTTATTTCATTTGTTAATTCTAGCTCTTTAACTTTTTCTTTTTGTTTTTGTTTATTTTCATATAATAATTTTAACCTAGCTAATTCTTTTTCTAATTCACTTATTCTTGTATTTTTTATTTCTTCTAAATTTTGTACTTCTTGTTTTGCTTGTGTTTTTTATTTTTCAATTTCTCTTGATTTATCTATTTCTTCATTTTCTTTTGTTATTCTTACCATAGCTGTTAAACTATCTTCTAATTTTGCTGTTTCTTTTTCTAGCATTAAGTATAAGTTATTTCCTATTTTCTTGTATCTTCTTCCTAAATTTGAAAATATTATTTTTATTATCATTCCATCTTGATTTTCATATGTTTTTTCGTCTACTGCAAACTCTTCTTTGTTCATTATGATTTATGTATTATATTATGTTGTAATTCATATTCAAGACAATCTAATTCTAATTTTGACATTAATATATCTTTTCTTTGTGCTAATATTGATTTATTACATGCTCCTGCTAATATATTTTCTTCTAATCTTCTTGTTTTATGTTGTAACTCTTGTTCTTTTTCAGTTATTTGTTTCATTATTTCTTCTATTAATTGTTGTTTATAGATTTCTCTGTTCATACTGTTTTTTCAAATAGCAGACATATTTATATTCTGTTTTTGAAATTATGTTTATCAATTGATCTTTTTTATCATTATCTGTTTTGACTAGTTGTGATAATTGGTATTCTATAAGGATTTTAATTTTTTCCATATTTTTCTCACCTTTTTTTCTATCTTAGTTCTTTTTATTTTGGTATTTTTATTTTTATTTATCATAACCTTTTATATAATTTTTTAAAATGCTTACTTAATTTTTCTGGATATTTAATATTTTTTAACCTGTAATTTCTACCATATCGCCTTAACCAATGTTCAGTCATATTTAGTCTCCAATATCTAAATCATCATATAAATCATATATGTCATAATGAAGTTCATCCTGTATACTTTGTATAGTTAACTCAGTCCAACCTTGGTTGTTATTTCTATTATTTCATATGTTAATAATTTATTATAAATTTCTCTTTTTATATCAGTATTCAAATTTTTTAGTACATAAAGTAGTAATATCTTATAATCAACATCATCATCTAATAGGTATGTTTCCATTTTTATTATTTTCATTTTTCACTAAAATTTTATTCCTTTCAACCTCTTAATAAATTATACTTGCTTATTATGCAAAAATAATGGTTTAATAATCATCTCGTCTGGTCACTACTACAGCTTTCTTCTTTGATTAGTTACCCTAACAGCGCCTCAACTTTGTTTACTCCCCTAAACGGCCTTCTCTGCCTACCGGTTTCAACCTTAGGATGGCATAGTCTGGGTATACTTATCCAAAGAGTATTTCTGTAGCAAACTTTCTAAAGATGGTTATTATAACATTATTCAAACATGATAAACAATTATAACTAACAAGAGATTTTCAGGAATAAATTAATTTAGCTACTCATGAATATAAAATGATATACCTGTTTTTGTATATTTTCTGACATAGTTGATTTGTTTTACATAGTTTTTAACTAAGTAGCTCTGATACCAATGGAGGGGTGGAAGCGTAAAGAGAGAGTAAGAGATGTAAGGATGAAGGTGTGTTTTATTTATTAAGGCAAATGCCTCTTATATAGATATACATAATGACCTTAAAATACCATGCTTGGATTATAACTTTGAGAGTGGGAGACCTAACAAAGCAAGGAGTACCTAATGGAGTTGTTGTTCAATTTGACGATGCTGAAGACCACTTGGCGCATCGGGGAACCTCTTTTGCGAGGGTAAATGGATCACCGACTGATCCAATGAGCTACAGAGAAAGACTTCTCATTCGAAGACATGGTGGACATTTGGGGCATTGCCCATTGAACCCTAGACCGCTAAAAGTTATCGTAAGCCATCCAAGAACAAACCAATGAGAGAGGTTCAAGCAAAAACCCATTTGGCGAGCCCAATTTTGCTCGCCTATTAGCATATTTTTTGATCACTTTTGGGACCTTTTATGTACTAAGATCTAACAGTATAAATAGGTGTCTTAAGGATCATTTTTAGTTAGAATCTTTTAAATATTGATTAATGATAAATTTTACTCCATGTGTAAGTGTTGAAAGATTCGTAAGCTTTTGTTCAACATTGTTTATAAGCAAGGGTTTCTTGGGATATCTATTTCCTTGAGGTCTTCGTAAGGGGTAGGTGGTATTGTAGGGAATAATGGATTGAAGTATTTGGGTTCAATATGCCATTTGATTACTATTTGTTTCCTCTTTGTGTATCTATCTAATATTCTTGATCATGTGCTTGGTAGGATCTTGATTAGAGGCTATTGGTTTTAATAAATCCTTTAGCTGACAATTGTTTCTTGTCTTGTGTCTTCTTCTTCTATCTTTCTTTTTTGCATCGATTGTGATTTCACTTGTGAGAATCATATCACGAACCAAAATCCTCTTGAAGATCAACGACAAGTGCCTCTTCAAGCACCTAATGACCCTCCAATTGGGTTTTCTATGCAACTATTGTCTCAAGCGTTGATGACAAAAGCTAATAGAAAAGTGGTGGATGTGGCAAACCCTATAAGAGGAATGGGTACTTTTAGGGTAAGAGAGTTCTTGAAAATGACCCACAAGAGTTCTATGGCTTTAAGGTTGACGAAATGCAAATGGGGTCACAAATGACCTACAAGGTGTTTGCAATCATGGGTGTGTCTTCCATTGAGACGGCGGAGCTAGCTGCCTATCAAGTGAAAGATGTTTGCCAAATTTGGTATGAGCGATGGGAAGATAGTAGACTTATGATAGAGGGACCAATATAGTGTGCAGCTTTTCAATCGAGATTTCTAGATAGGTTTTTCCCCCGAGAGTTGATTGAAGCAAAATTTGGAGAATTCATAAAACTCGAGCAAGGTAATATGAGTGTTAAGGAGTAATAATTGGAATTCACCCTTTAGTCTAAGTATTCTCCAATCTTGGTTACTAGCCATAGAGACTTGATGAATAGGTTTATGACAGGAATTTCCGATCAGGTAGAAGAAAAATGTCGTATGGAAATGCACGTTGAGGAGATTGATATCTCACGTCTTATGGTGTTTGACCAACAAATAGAGGAGTCAAAACTAAAGAAAGAGAGTGCGAGACAAAGAAGAGGTCTAGGTTTAAAGATGATAAGTCCTTTCATGTTAAGTCCGAGGGGCAAGATAGTCCTAGAAACAAAATAAGACAATCCAGCGAAGGTTCTTCCAAGAGAAGTTTGATAAATTCAAGGATAGTGGGTCTCCATTTACCAAGTCTATTTGCTCCAAGTGTGGGAGGAGTCATCGTGATAAGTGCCTAGCCGGCACGAGTGGTCTCTATGGGTGTGGGAAGGATGGGCACAACATGAGAGATTGCCTGATTCTTAAGGCTAAGGGAAGAGAGGATAAGAAAGTTTCTCCTAGTGACCCAGAAGAGGGTGCTCAGGTTCTATGCTCTCCAATCTGGAGAAGACCAAGTGTGATCTTCTCATGTCCTTTTCTGATATGTGTTTCATGCTTTACTCAATTTTTAGATTTCTTTTCTTGTTGTCACTTGCTATGATGGGCTTGAAGCTTTCTTTAAAAAGGTATGATGCTTCATTGTTACAATATGTTATGAGTTTTCTGTTGAAGGACTTCTTATGCTTACTCCCAAGGGGGAGATAGTGTGCCTAAAGCAAGATTGTTGAGAAATTTTATGTTGCCATGATTTCTTATTGTGCATATTCATGAAAATTCTTAGGTCGTGTTAGAAATGACTTACATGCATTGCTTTCCTATTGTTGTAACAATGTTGAGTGGAGTTGCATATGAGCTCCATGAGTGCATGTCAGCATTATTAGTTGGATAAGGTAGTTTCTCCTATAAATGAGATGAGTTTTGTGATTGTAATGCATAAAGGGGATGTTAGAGGTAGTCCCTAATTCCTTTAATTAGTTTCATTGAGCATGTTTAGATGAGATTAATGTTTTTACAACCTTGTTGTGTGCATACATAGTGGGCTGCTAGTCTAGAGTTGTTTTCTTTAAGAAGTGTCATTTGAGGACAATTTTTCTCACGGTGAGATAATGTTAAATCCCAAAAGTCATAGACTAAACTAGAGGCAATAGATAGGGTCCTAGTAGCCTAGATGACCAGTGGTGCAAAGGAAGGGCAACCACCAAGGTAAAAGAGCAATCCTATGACAAAGTGCCAAGGCTTTCAAACCTTCGTAGCTACTGCCCAAGGGGTTCCGACCTCCCTCACGACCAGTATCGTGGAGGACGGTTCATGAAGCTGTCCGTGGATATGATTTAGACGTTTGATAGGCCACGACACTGCCCCAAGACAACGAGGAACTTCACAAGCCATTGGCTTAACCATGATCCGTCAAAATTCCCCTGAAGGTACCTTGGCGTGTGAGGGTGTTTTAGTGTCATGGAGGGTTGAGGGAGCTACTGGAAATTGCTTCACGGGCACCATCACGAACCATGTTGCCCTCTACAAACGTCAACATGGTCGTGGTACCTCGGATAAAGCTGCCAAGTGAGGGATTTTTAAGTAAAACCCCATTCAACATAGGTAAAGTGTGGGTCATTTTGTATGGGATTTATTCACCCATATGTATATATTTTTTAGTTATAAACTACTCTAATTAAGTCATTCTATATCTAAAACCCCAAACGACTCTCTTTTAAATAATTCTCTCTCTAGAAAGAATCCAAAGAAGAAGAATATTTAAAAGAAGAGGAGAATGAGAAGGAGAAGTAGAAGAAAGTGAAGAAGAAGAAGGAAAATAAGTAGGAGTAGGAGGAGGAGGAGAAGAAGGAGAAGCAGAAGGAGAAGGAGAAGAAGATGGAGAAGCAGAAGGATGAGGAGGAGGGGAAGCATCTTAGGTTGAAATTTAGTTATTGATTCAAGGGTGTTTAAGGTATGTGAAGCCTGTTCTTCCACCTATGGAGCCCCCCATATAAATCCCCAATATATCTAGGGTTATGATTACATTGTGGGTAGGAATTGATTGTGATTCCAATTTAGTGAGTATAAATCAGTTATGGTTGTATGATGATTGTATGATGTTTTCCATGGGAATTCTGTGATGAACCCTACTCTAAGTTTATGAAGGTGATCATGATGGATATAATCTATTAGTGGTAAAATTGAAGGTTCATGAGAAATATTTCTAAATCAAGGTCTTGAAGTGTAATTTATCAATGTTAGGCTCATGTTAATAAGAACTACACCTTGTTTAGTAGGACTAATCTTGACTTGTAAAGCTTGAATTGAACCTAAAAAATGAATTTTGAATGGATTCACCTAGTAATAAAAAATGTGATGAGAATTACTTAAATAGAGAGAGGCCTATTACCTGAAGGTCTTGTAACCTAGGTATGAATAGGGATAGAATAAAGTCAAGCTTGTGATCTTAGGTTGTTGTGTTGGATGTAAATTTAGGATTTTAATTGATGAAACTGATAGAACCACTTGAGCATGGATGGATTGTCAAGGACATCCTTTCATGAGAGAAAACTCGTAATCGATGCTTAAGAAGTCAAGCGTGGAGCATATGCTCGACTCCAAGTAAATATGCCAATGAGATGGAGTGTTACACAAGATAGGCCTGGACTCCAAGAAGAGAGAAGTGTCACACCTACTAGATCTGAGGACTATCCAAGTTTAAGGGAGAACTCTTACATAGTAGAGTGTGGGTTTTACAAAAGTTAGGTCTCACGAGATGGGAACCTTCACATTATTGAGTTAATATCTCCTAGTAGAGATCTCCATATCATAAGGACTAAGATATGCTTGCGAAGCATCTTATAGTGTCCAAATCATAATTAACTAACACTTACTAAATTAAGTAACTAATAGTGTTCAACGGTGTGGATGACCTTAAACATACCCAAGGTCGTATCTCATAGTGTTCATGAATATAGACTAACTTAGGCATACCACATGAAGTATCTCATAGGGTCCATGTGAATAAGGAACTTAGACATAATTAATGAAGTATTTCATAGGGTTCAACATAATAATGAACTAATATGTTCTTGAGATAGAGTACCTAATAGGGTTCAAAAGTTAAGGAGAGGAACTAGGTTCCAAACTAAGAATAACTAGTAAGAGGATGTAAAAGTAATACTTAGCATGATTAGTATTACGGGATTCTATGAGTGCATTGCACATAGTATGACTTGGAGTCACTAAAAGAGAATATCACAAACCTAGAGTATACATTAGAAGAAATAGTATTCTCAAATTGTTGCACATCTTACTTGACCTCTCGGAGGTCTTGTACAAGATCTTTGACATCATTGCATAAATATATGAAAAATAGTGAGGAATTAAAACATTTCACACAGTCGAATAATACTTCAAAATAACTCTCTTAGAAAATCATATGAAAGGCTAAATCTCAAAGTCTCCATATTAGACACACAAATATCTTGGGTCACAAAGCCCATACACCAACAAAAACGAAATATCTAAGTCTATTACGATACTTTTAACAAATAAAACTAATCATAGTGATGTCCTCGAATCAATTGAGGACCGAACCCCAACTTTTCTTGAATGAATACTAATCAAAGCTTACACTTCAAAGACTCCACTCAAATACCACCTACACCTTTAGAGATAAACAAATATATGGAATTAGTACATTAGAATGCACTAAGTATGGTGACATGCAACTAATATCATGCTAAAAGGAGACTTGTATAAAACATGCTCTATTTTAAGTTAAACTTCATAAGTAAAGTATAGGAGTCACTTACAATTCATCATAAACATACATAAGTCTCATTCCACAATATAGCACCACTAGCACTGCAGAACACATAAACATGAGACCCTTCTACCAAAGGTTATTCTAAGGCTCACTTGAGTGAGTTATGAACCTCCCATGAAACCTATTCACAAACCAAAGTGATCCTAAAGACTACCTTAGATAATATTATTCACATTTGATCCATTAAACTCCTTACCTAGAATTACTCTAAGACTCACTTAAGTAAGTCATGAAAAGAACGCCTGTACACCTTCTCCAAGACTACCTAAGAAATCCTTAAAGCTACTCTAGATAAGTACCTTTTCATTAACATGCATTTAAGTTAAGTAATTATCTTCATTAAGCCATATAAATGACATTCAACAATTAAGGATTTTCAAATAACGGTCTTGGAGAAGACCTAGGGAACCTACATAATAACATCTTAATAGCCTACTCTTTCAATGTCTAGATGACATCTCATTAACCTACCTACACTTTGTAGAACTTCTCCATATGAGAATAGACAATAACCGACATAGATCGTACTAGCTAGGCATGGAATCTGGAGTCTACCTCACTCCGATTGAGGGTGTTCTACTTGCCAAGGGTATAACTAGGACATATCCCGTGTAGGCCCATGATTAATGAATATCAAGGGTTTCTATGTACTCTAGTCTCATCTTAAGTAGAGTTACTCTCCAAGCATACTTTCTCATTGCTCACCTTTGTTCTCATAGAGTAACTCAATCACAAGGGAATATGAAGAGGTACCATATAGAAGTCATAACCAAATCATAATACACCTTACAAAAGGGAGTCCCCTAGGGCTGACACACATTGGTTACTAGGATAGGTTCATGACTTTCCTAAGGATGATTTCATGTCATTCTAGGCAACAAACCCTCAAATCCATCATTCACACAGGAAGGATACCATTACGGCTTTCGACTTTAAGGATATCAATAACTTCTGTCTAGGTTGAAGGTTACATATAAATGACCTTCTTAACTTAAACCTACTAAGTCAAGATTCATATTCATAATTAATGTATCAAGTTGAGGGTCATAGGTCTACTACAAAAAGACACACCTCCTCATCTTATCACATATGCAATCACATTCATTTAGCACATAGGGTCAACTAAGTATATATAAAGTCACCCTACACACTCCTATAGAAACATCACATAATCTCATAGTAAGACTCATGTAGTCAACAAACAAGATTCATACTTCTACATTAAGGCATCGACATAGTATACTATAGACACCTATGATCAACTAGAAGAACATATGCTTTAACTTCACATACAACACTCACATATTCAAGTTATAACATGATAGTGTCATAATTTATAATGTAATGACGATGAGGACACATTCGTCACAAGTATAAAACATAAGCACCGCCACCATAAGTTTACCATACCAAACATCACAAATGAAAAGACTATGCTACACAATATAGAGAAGGTTAGGTCAATCACCATTCCAACCACAATACCTCCAATCCATAGCCAATTCAATCCACAAAGGCTCTTAACAATAGCCATAATCACCAATTCAATCCAATAATCACAATATAAAATGATCCAAGATAATACAATATGAAATTAATAAATTGAGGACAGCCCATATAAAATCCTAAGATGCTTCTTATATAATTCAATAGCCCAAAGTAATCTATACAAGAATTCAATACAATAGAGTCATGATTAAATCATCCATAATTTAGACTGAATAAGGATTTCATGATATGCATGGGTTCATAAGGAATTTGATCTAAAATCATTCAACTAACATCAATTATATCATAAAACATTGTCTGAAATCATTTCATGCAAGAACCCAAGGCTAGAAGTTGAAATAGAAGATTTTATGTTTTTACTCATCTTTGAAAACCATTTGAATTTGACACCTTGAATGGAAGAGAATCCAAGGATGAAACATCATACCATATGTGAAGAGATTCCCACGAAACTGATGGAGAAAATCATGGAAAATAGTCTTCTTCCTTGGAGCTTCAACGCTTAATCAATGGAGGTTTATGAGAGAAGGAATGGAGAGGTTTTTTTTTAGTTGAGAATTCAGATTTGATTGGTAAATTTCGGGGCATACAAAGACTCTATAAAAATCAGTAAGTCAGCCCCAAATTAACCAAAATACCCCTGCACTTAATGGACATTATAACCAATTCAAATTGACGTATAAATGACGTGACCAAATATGAGAGGTAACAACAGGTCGAGAGGTCACCTCTGATTCTTGGTTCTAGAAATTTTGAGACAGAATGGTACGTGATGGCCTGCGTCGCACGGAAAACTTTTGACCTTTTTAATGTAAGTGACGCGACGCGTAGCCACTCTCAAATATGTGCTGCCTCGGTATCTTGCATGGCCCATATTTGGGTCCTCGTTCGGGAACCTTAGGCCTGTCCTCGGAGTGTCTTTCTTGGACATTTTGACCCTTTACATGTAAGGCTATGCGGAGGAACCATAGATACTCAATTTTACTGTCTAACCATACTCCAATACTCCACTACAAAATATTACGACACACTAGTTAAACTTTGACTTGTTTCCGGATGTTTTGGATGTTTCACTTCCAAACTCTTCTAAAAAACAGAAACTGACTTCTAAGACTCTTATTAACTATTTTAGAACTTTGAAAACTCTTGACACACATGTTAGTGTCTAGTTTAACCTATCTCATTTTTAGGGTGTTACATTCTCCCCCACTTTGACAACATTCATCCTCGAATGACACTTGCTATTCTTTTGGCAATTCCAAGAGATAAGACTCAATACTAGCAGCACCTTAACATACCATACAATATAAAATACATATATATTGGGTAAATCATAAATTCCACGAAATCAAGAGACTAAAACAGAAAAAGGAGGTAGAAATTACATCTACAACTCGTCATGCAATAAGACTCACATTCTTCATTTCTTATAGGAGGAACTCCTTATCCACACATTATCATGATAATATTCATCATTTTTATACAAATTATAACCATTTTCATGAAAGAACTATTTAGTCAAATTTTTAAACCCTTTTACAGTGAAGCACAACATCTCTTATTGTGAAGTGTGCTAACTAACAGACTAAGGCAACATTTTATCAATTTATGATGGAATCATGACAATATGAAAGACAAAACCATATAAAAGCATTTTACAACATAAACATAACTTCATGAAATGCACAATTAAAGGAGATCAATAAAATTAACTTTCAACAGACTCCTAAACACTATGCAACATGCAACATGCCACTATGACATTTCTATTTCTCAAGCTGGAAATGAATAAAAGAGAAGAGAAAAAATTTCACAACTCCACTACTGACCATACTCCCCAACTCACAAGGAACCCATCACAACACAAGAGAGAAAAGTATAACTTACCATCATCATCATTCGAATTTGTTCCTTTAGCTAGAAGAGCATACAACTGATTCCTCTTTGAAGAATAACCTTCCGGAGCACTATGAGGAACTTGTTTGAATTCTCTTCCTCTAGCTACAATAGTAGGACAATCCCTCACCTTTTGACCAACCTTACCACAACCAAAGAGATCTCGGGTACCGGCTAGACATTTCCAAATGTTATTCTTCACACACCTAGCACAAGTAGGCTTAACACCTTCAGAACTAGTTCTACCCTCACGCTTGAATTTAGGAGCACTAGATCCATCTTGGTTTGGATCCCTCTTCTTAAACCTAGGCTTGCTTTGCTCATCGGATCTACCCTTTTCAAATTCCTTGAGATCGTAATATGTTTTGAATCCTGAATGGATTTTTCATACACCATAAGTCTAGAAAAGTTCATGTCACCATGGAGCATATCCATACGACACTCTTCTTTCACAAGGTAGGCAACACAGGTCACAAACCCACTCATCTAATCTGTAGGGCTAGACATGAAGAATGGAGCATACCTATACTACAAGGTGAACTTCAAATAATACTCATCAACACTCATGTTCCCTTGTCTAAGTTTAATGAAGTCTTAAACCTTCACCTCCCTCCACTTGCTTTCCACTTGTATAGTTTTGAGGTTACTTGAAAAAACAGCCATTAAGGTGGATGACCAAGGGTCAATTATATTGATATGGTTATGTTGTATCTCTTGAGATAATTTACTATAGCTTAGGTTGAATTGTATTATATGATGCTTATATTGGAGATTTAGGCTTGTGATATGTTGTTACCGAATTGTGTTTGAATTGGTGTGCACTGTTCATATATGGTATTATCTATGTTGAATTGTGAACGATTGATATTAAGTTGAATGATATGATATTGTATGTCTTGAATGGACGAATAATTATTTTGTCTTTATGCTGTTTATTGGATTATGTTTATCTTAAATGCATAGTTGAATTCTACTATTATCGATGTTGCTCAATTGTGAAGTTTGTAAAACTCGGAAAGTCAAAAACCTAATGTAGAGACTCACATTATGAACTAAACCTTAAAATGCTGTTTCTAGGACAAATTTAATTTATTAAAACTATTTACGAAGTGATAGAGTCAAGACGTCAAGAAACAGCCAAGACGTTAGGTAACTAGTGCACTTGCACTAGTAAAATGTCCTTAGATTTCGTGAAGGTTTAGAAGTGTTGTATGAAGTCTAAAACTTGTAAAATCACTTTAAATAGGTAAAATCAAGTGTATACGATGAAAACGGCCAGGTACCAAGCTGCAGAAAGGCAGCGACCAATTGCACTAAGTAGGAGCAAGTCCACGTCGCGTGCTTGGTGCCCCCTTGGTCGAAAATAATGTCCACGTCGCGGGAACAGCTCCGCTTCGCAAAACTTGTTCCCCGACGAAAATCTGAAATTTGGAATTCATGTTTGACTTCATTAAAAGGTTAACTGAAGTGAGGGATATTTTGAGAATTTCATGGGAGGTGTATATATTAATTTTCAAAGTTTTATTTCACTTCCACTCACTCATGTAAAATTCCCAAATTAAAATCCAAAAGCTCTCACCTCTCTCTATTTTCTCTCTTTATTCATTCTCCATTGAAAGAAGCCAAAAGCTTGAATAGGAAGACAAAATTCCCTAGGATTCTATCAAATTTCGTGGTTAAGCTTCATTAAGGTATGGATTCTTTACTCTTGGGTTTCCTTTTCCCGAGAAGTCATCTCAAAGTTGATTTCGAATTCACCCAATTCCGAGGGTTTTCTTCTAAACTTGAAATTGATGATTGGTTATGACTAATTATGATTACCCATGGCTAATTAAGTGTATATTGTTGATTAATTCATGTTAAATAATTGTAATTCGTGTATATCATGTCCTTTTCCCCAATTCATTCATGTATTGCCTAGGGTAATTTATTGCTGGGATTGAATCTAATTCTTGAAGAATTCATGATGAACCCTATTCCCCCCTAGGTTATGAATTGATATTGAATTGGTTAGTGATTATACGATCGACTTAGTTATTGTATAGATTACTATTATATGACGTTATTAATCCTATTGATGGGTGAATATTGTTGGTTTATGGTAAGACAACTGAGGAAGGATTTAAGGTGAATTGGTATGACCTTGTGATCTTGAATGTTTTACTCCATTTATATGATGGCTTATAGTTGATGATGTTAAAGTGAGGTATTGCATATGTTTAGATCAAGTAGGTGATGAAATGATGAATGTAATTTACATTTCTTGACTACGTGAATTGTGAGATCATGATAAAGGTATGATGATATAAGGTTTATTCTGAATGCCTTATGTGCCTTACTATGATATGATGATAATTGTTTTAATCTCACAATGAAGGATTGCAATGAAAAGACATTCTCAGGCAATACCTAATGAGCTAATGATATGATATACAAGGGGTTTGTCTCATATGACCTGTATTAATATATGATTGATTAGGAATGACTTAAAGCATTTCAAAAAGGGATTCTATGTTAGAACCGAGTGAACTAGATATGAGAGGTGTCCCTTGCCAATATGGAAGGATAAGGTTCACAATGATTCTCATTAGATAGAAATTACGTTATGGTGCATAAAGAGGGTCTCAAGCATGTTTTGTAGTTCTCGAATTATGTTTCCCGCATCAGAATACTAGCTAGTGGTTCCACCAAGAACACTATGTTCATGTTTTGGTTCTACCTTGGCAAGTAGACCCCTTTTTTCGGCGTAGAGTTTAATGACACCGGATTCCACATTTAGCTCATGTAGTCTATGTCTGTTAAGGCAATTCTTCCCGAAAGTAAAATTAATGTAATAAAGTAAACTATAATTATGATGACTTAAGGGGTTCTTGTTATTATGGTTAGGGGTATGTTACTCTACCTATGTATTCCACTAGATGGCCTTGAGAGAAGTTCGAGGAGGTTGTTCTTATGATCTTATGACATTAACAATATGCATATTTTTACTTTACATGTTAATGATCTTATATGATGATAGATTCACTTATGACCATGTTATTGGTTTTCATTGCTATCATGATGATGACTATTTATGATACTATGAACAATGAAGTTAGGCATCACTTATGGTTTCTTTGTTTGCTTGACTACATATAGGTATTGCACTTGTAGGCTTGGGAAAGGGTTGTGAGGAATGGTCCTATATGATGTGTTAATAAAAACTCCTGTACATGCTTTGTTATGATGTTACAGTTGTTTTGGTTATATGACCTTGGTATGCTACTAATCATGTTGACTTGATTTCATTAGTAATATTTGTCTTGTTATGCATATTGACTTGTCTTAATAAATATGTGATCATTGGCTTGCATGAGTTCTTATTTGTACATTAAGGCTTTCAAAAGTAACTTAGTATGACTTTGAACAAAAAAAGGTCCCTTTAAGCATGATTTCAAATGGTTTTATGTGCATATATCAACACTTAGGACAAGTGGTGTACTAACCTATATTTCTATATTTTCTACAAATATATAGGCTCCGACCAGTGAGTTTCTAGGAGGCTGATTGAAAAAGACTTGGACTCTCTTCCCCAAGTATTGGTTGCTCCTCATGTTCGAGAATGTTACCTTCTCAAGTTTATAGATTTGAAGTTATATTCTCATAAAGACATTGTTCATTCCTTTATTATTTGAATATTGATGTAAGCCTATAATTGGATATTGACTTTGTATTGACTATGTCCAACATTTGCACTCGTTTAGATGGTTCAATATGAGATGAAGTATTAGAATAATTCATAATTATCTTATGTTGTCTAAATGAGAAGATTGTGCATGCTTCATATGCGAAGAGTCTAAGTAAACTCCATATGTAGTATGATAGAGGTATATGTAAACCTCACTATATAGATATGTATGAAAAGTTTTAATTTCCGCACTTATTAACGTATGAAACATAATGATGAAGGTAAGACACTAGTCTTAGTCCTCTACGAGGATGATGACGTTAGTTACGTTTAGGGGGTGCTCCCTGCTGGTGACAAAATTATTATGAACGAAGGAATGGTGATGGTGGCTATTGGAAGAAGGTAAGTTGACCAAATACCTTTACTAATGTAGAATTATATTAGAATTGCTCTTGTGTGGTATGTTCCACTTATGCTTGTGGTATTTACTTGTTCTTAATGTGATCATGCCCTTGTCAGCATTATTATGTGAATTTTTTAGTACTATCTTGTTATGATATATGTAAAGGTATTATGCGGAGTTGGTTATATGAAGTAATGTCATCTTGTATAAGGTGTTATGGCTTATATTAATGCATAAAGTGAAGGACGATGTGATATATGTGTGTTGTTGTTGTATAATGTGGACGTGATGTGTTCAATAGTGTATTTCTATAATGTTCACATGTTATGATGATGGACTATGAGGATCCTTATATGTGGATATGGTGTCTTGTGTACACCTAGTTTTCATTACTTTATATGCTTCTAGATAATGAACTCTTGGATTTGGTAGACTTACGTGTCATCTCCTTGATGTATGAAAGTTATGTGAATGTAATCTCTTGACTTGGTAGGCTTAGGTTGTAACAACCCGGCTTACGCATATACTTGTGCTATTCTTGTCATACTGACCTTATAGTATAGGTGAGGGATGATTAGTGTTGGTTTAAACTAGCCGGAAAGTGATGTATCATGCCATGCACATTTCAGCATGTTTTGTAAGTTGACTCCGACAGATGTATTTAAACTAGAGATAGTAAGGTGGTAATTGAGCTTAAATTTAAAAGTTAAGTTCTAGTTGAAGTAGAAGGATGTAATATTCTTAAAAAGGAATAAAATAATTTAGCTATTTCCTTGGTTTTATAAAGCTAGAAGCTGCATCACCTACTTGAGCTATATGGATATACATAAAGGGATCAAGTTTGATGGACCAGATTAGGCTTATAGTAATGGGCTCAATTGAAGCCCAAACCTATTAAAAGAAAATAAAAATTTAAGAAAGCCCAAGAGCCAAATCTGCAAGATCCAATGGAGATAAAGCCCAAGTGAAAGCAACTAGGTGCATCACCTAGTTTTACCTTTTGGGCTTCTTGATATACATAAGCGGGTACATAACAAACATTTGAGCTGCTTGATATCCCTCAGACAATGTGGCTACATGGAATGTGTCCTAGTTCTACCCTTGGCAAGTAGAACACCTTCCACGGTGTAGGGTCTTATGACACCTAGTTCCATACCTAGCTAGTATGGTGTATGTCGGGTAATGACTATTCTCATCACGTGATATATGTACTCTACTTATTGAATATGTTCTACAATGTTTGGGTAGTGGAATGGGATGCTATCTACACACGGCACGAGTAGGCTTTGAAAATGCTAAAGTGAGCTCTGTAGGTGTTCCAAGACCATTATGTGACGTCCCTAATTGTATCATTGACTTCTAATTGACTTAATTAATGTATGCTTTCCTAATGATATTATGTGTAATATTAAGGTTCTTCTATAGAGTAGATTTGAGGAACACTTACGTGTGCTTGAATAGGGTGTATAGGTGGCCTCTTCATGTCTTACTTAGGTGGGTCTTAGAGTAGTCTTAGGTTACTTGATGAATATGGAATTAAGTGTTATGTGTTGATGTTACTTGAAAATGACCTTATATGTGAATGTGGACTTGTTCTCTCAAACACATATGATGAAGCGTTTTATCAACATGTCATGAAATCATGTTTCTATACAAAATGTCCCCTTTAGCGTTGGTTTTGCATGGTCTCCATACTTGGTACTTAATTGTATTAACCCCTTTCTTTCCCTTTTTGACTAAAGTGTAGAGGTTGTAGATGTGGTATGCTATGGATTAGGGATGTCAAAAATGAACCCAAACATAGGTAACCCGCCAAGAATTTTAAGGGTAGGGCTCAAGATAATTTGGATTGGGTTCAATATCACCACATTTAAGCTTTAGACCATTTAAAGGGAATTCTCAACTGAGACCAATTCGATCTCAAATTTCAATCCGTTTTGAAATTTAAAATTAAGATATGTTCTTATATTCAAGGTATGAATTATTATCTATTTAACATCTTTTAGAATTTACATATCAGTTTATTACTTTATAAAAAACAATTCTTGTGAGAAAATTCAAATTGTGATTATAAAAGTTAAATATCAATATGTTAAATTAGTAAGATTAATTAGGTAAAATTTTGCGGGCCAAGACCCAACTCGTTTTTAGCCCATTTGAGCCCAAAGTAAATTTGGGCGGGTCAAGACCCAACCCAAATTATATTCAACCAATCGTAATATTTCTAATTTCAACCCAACCCGCTCATTTGACACCCCTACTATGGGTGTTGATTAGTTTCTAAGTGGTTGACGATGCAGATTTGGTGACTCCTCATAGATTTTAGGACAATACCCTACATGTCCCTTCATATCGTTTAGTCTTTCTTTAACTTTTGTATGGTCTTAGTCCCAATATTGCACTCTAAAGTATTAGATCATTTATGAGGTATAAGTTTTGCATAATTAAATGTTTAAAAGGTCTTCCTCTTGCTTATTAATGAAAGTATTCTTCGTATGTGAAGAAAATTTTAAGTTTTTACTTATTTTGAGTATCGTATAAAATGAAAGATCCATGTGACTTGTATGAGCCTTTGAGAGGTCGAATACGTCGATTACGGCTAGGGGGTACTCCTTGATCGTAACAAACTTGGTATCAGAGTATATGACTTCCGATATAGTCATAGGTCGTCTCAAAACAACATCTAGTAGAGTCTTGTTCATAATGTGCAGCGCGCCAATCGTAATCTCCGTCATAGACTTGTGCAGGCAGGGGCTTTCTTCATTTTTCTAAGTGTTGGTCGACGTTTAGCAATGACGCCCCGTCGATCCATACACGGATCGTTGCCTGCATCTCGTTGATGCACACTTCCTTAAAAGTGATGACATCAACTTGCAAGGGTCCTCCTCCAGAGCCCTTGGTTGGTCCTTGGGGAGTCGTATCCGGATGTTTTGACCACGAACCACCTTAAACACATGTTATACACCCTTCCATCTAATTTCCTGAATTTCTGAATCCTCAAATCTAGTTAAATAGGCTAAGGCACGCTAGTACCCCTTAGAACTAGCTTCCAAATGTCATGGATGTTTTGGTTCCTAAATGACCTATATTCAGTAAAATTGGTATTTAAATAGCGTTTAGACCCCATTTCACCTATGTTAGTCTTTATGACTCGTCTTTGAATTTCAAACTATTACATTATCCCCCCCCCCTTTAGGAACATTCGTCCCCGAATGACACTAAATTCCATTGAAGGAAGGAATAGACTCAAGACTAGCAGCCCAACCAATCAACAATATCACAACAACATAAATCATATGATTTCAACAAGGAAATTTCAAATCTTCAATTAACTCACATAAGGTTGAAACACTTCAGTCTAAGGAATTTCCTTGGCACAACTCACGTGAGATCAAAATGCATTACATGAGTCAATTAGAAAAAAGATTTAACTTAAGAACATGCTATATTATTTCATAAAGACTAACCATATAAAAATCCACGACGTAACTCGAAAAAAGCAGAAGAGCAAAATTTCAAGTTCAAAAGTTTGTTTCACTGTAAAATGGGATTCAAAAATTCACTTCTTGCAATACTTCACTAAAAATCAGAACAATTTCAATTTTAGTTATTATTTTAATTATTATTAATAACTACTAACCTTAGTAATAAAATAGATGAGGGTAATGGGAATTCATGTCGGCCTCGGCCTCCCATGTTGCACCCTCAACTAAGTGTGAGTCTTTCGTAACACCTTTACGGAAATCACCTCTATAATTCGTAACTTCTTGACTTGCCTCTCAAGAATTTGAACCGGAACTTTTTCATTAGAGAGGTTATCCTTGACACCAAGACCCTCAATAGGAAGAATAGACTCGGGATTACAAATACACTTTTTAAGCATGGAAACATGGAAAACCAGATGAATCAAAGCCAATTCATTAGGAAGTTTTAATTCATAGGCAACCTTACCAACCCTTTGCAAGATTTCATAGAGGTCCACATAACGAGGACTCAACGTCCCTTTCTTAACGAATCTAACAACCCATTTCATTGGTGACATTTTCAAATACACCTTATCACCTGTCTTCAAACTCAAGTTCCCTTCTCCTATGATCGGCATGAGACTTTTGCAAACTATAGGACGTTTGAAACCTGTTCGTTATGATAAGAACTTTTTCCGAAGTCTTACAAACCAAATCACGGCAAAGAAGCGAAGGCTCACCCACTTTAAACCATCCAATAGGAGACCCACCTCCTACAATACAGGGATTATAGGGAGCCATGAAAATGGATGAATGAAAACTATTATTGTATACAAACTCCACCTAAGGCAAAAGTTTATCCCAATTTCCCTTGAAATCAATAATACAAGTCCTAAGCATATCTTCAAGGGATTGAATAGTACGCTCAGCCTGACCATCCGTTTGCGGATGAAAAGCGGTACTCAACTACACCTTAGTACACAACACTTTTAGAATGACCTCCAAAACCTAGATATGAGTTGTGTACCCCTATCCATTATGATGAATAACGGAATACCATGGCAACACACTATCTAATCTATGAAGATCCTAGCATAATCTTCTGTCGAATAGGTAGACTTGATGGGAATAATGTGGGCGGACATGGTCAACCTATCCGCAACCACCCATATAGAACCATATTGACTTTGAGTCCGAGGAAAACCCACTACAAAATCCATATTTATGTCTTCCCAGTTCTAAGTAGGAACTTGGATTACTTGTAGTAAGCCACCCGACTTTTGACGTTTGATTTTTACTATTTGGCAATTCGAACACTTAGTGATGAACTCCGTTATGTCCTTCTTCATTCCTTCTCACCAATAAATTTTCGTGTGGTCATGGTATATTTTTGTCGAACCCGAATGAATTGGGTAGAAGGACCCATGGGCTTCTTCTAGGATCCGATCTCTCAACCCATATACCTTGGGAACACATAATCTCCCTTGGCACCTTAAAATACCATCCCCCAGGGAAAATGCCTCATTAAACTTGCCAAAGATCATTTTTCATTACACTCCATCACTGATATGTCAAGGTGTTTCTTGGACTTCACCTTCACTACCAATGATGACTAGGAGTTATCATAGACCATAAAACCACCATCTGAAGAATCTTCTAATCTCACCCCCAACCTATCCAACCTATGTACATCCCTAACTCGATATTTCTTGGCTTCATCAATGTGTCATATACTACCCATAGTTATACGACTTAGGGCACTTGCAACCACATTAGGCTTGTCGAGGTAATAGAAAACACTCATGTCTAATCTTTCAACAATTTTAACCACCTTCTTCGTAAGAGATTCAACTCCATTTGAGTAAACACTTATTGGAGATTCTTATGGTCGGTAAAAATGTCATGATGAACGCCATACAAGTAATAGTTCCATATTGTCAAGGCAAATTCCACGGCCTCTAACTCAAGGTCATGAGTGGAATAGTTTTTCTCATCTACCTTAAGTTGCATAGAAGCATAGGCTATCACTTCCCCATGTTGCATGAGCACACACCATAAACCCACAAGGGATGCATCACAATCCACAACAAACTCCTTTTTACCCTACGGTAAGGTCAACACCGGAGCGGTATCCTTCAACAATTAAACTTTTCTCACAGGTCTTCGACCACTCAAATATCTTACTCTTTTGGGTCAAATTAGTCAAGGGAGTGCAATGGATGCAAAACAATCCACGAACCTCTGATAATAACCTACTAAACCAAAGAAACTCCTAATACTTGTTGGACTCACAGGCTAGGAAAATTTTTCACAGCATCTATTTTCCTTGGATCAACCTCAACTCCTTTAATAGAGATGATATGACCAAGAAATGTCACCGACCTCTACCAAACTCACACTTGCTAAATTTTTCAAATAATTGATGTTCTTTAAGGGTTTGCAATACCACCCTCAAATTTACCCATATGGTCACCCTCATTCTTCGAATATACCAAGATATATTAAATGAAGCAATGACAAATGAATCTAGGTAATTTTAAAACACCCTATTCATTAGGTCCATAATCGCCGTCGAAGCATTAGTGAGACCAAAAGACATTACTAGGAACTCATAATGACCATATCTAGTCCGGAATACTATTTTTGGTTTATCCTTACCCCTCACCCTAAGTTGGTGATACCACGACCTAAAGTCAATTTTTGAAATGTAGCTTGCCCCTTGGAGTTTGTAAAACAAGTCATCAATCCAAGGGAGAGGATACTTGTTCTTAGTAGTGAACTTGTTGAGTTGGCGGTAATCAATACCAATTCTCAAGGAGATATGTTCTTCTTCATAAACAAAACCGGAGAACCCCATGGATAAATACTAGGTCTAATGAAGCCTTTGTCTAGTAAATCTTTGAGTTGATCATTCAACTCTATCAATTTTGCCGGAGCCATCCTATAAGGAGGGTTGAAATGTGGTTTGTATCTGGTAGCAAGTCGACACCAAAATCAATTTCCCGTTTTGGAGGAAAACAGGGAAGGTCATTTGAAAAAACCTCTAGAAATTTACTTACTACGAGGACTTACTCAATAGGAGGGATTTCAAAATTTAGATCTTGGACTCTTACAATATGGTATATACAACCTTTAGAGATCATTTTGCATGCTTTTAGACAAAAGATTATACGACCTCTAGGAATAGAGTTTCCCCCTTCAACTCTACAACAAATTTGTTTGGAAAGATAAAATTCATCACCATTGTCCTACAATCAAAAGAAGCAAAACAAGCATGTAACCAATCCATACCCAATATAACATCGAAATCCACCATATAAAGTTCTACTAGTTCAACATTAGAAACTCTATTGGGCAACATTATAGGATAATTTTTTTAAACCCTTTTTGCAATAACCGACTCACCTACCGGAGTAGACACAATAAAAGGTTTTTGCAAAATATCGGTTAAAATATCAAACTTTTTAGCTACAAGAGGGGTAACAAATTACAAGGTAGCATCCAGATCAAGTAAAGCATATACCTCTATGGCAAAGACTTTCAACATACCGGTCACCACGTTGGGAGAAGTCTTTTGCCTTCTCCTAGAGCAGAGATCATAGAAGCGGTTCTTCTTGGAGCTTCATTAGAACCACATGGTTGAACTTCACCACTACCCTTGTCTTGACTCCTCACATTTGGGAAATCCCTAACATTGTGCCCACTCTTGCCATGACAAAAAAAATTATCCTTCCCCTTAAGGCAATCACCATAGTTCTTCTTGCCACACTTTCCATAAAGTTGGCTTCTTGGTTGGTGAATTAGACCATTTACCTTCATGAACGTAGGGTTAAAAACCCTATCACCATTAGTCTTTGGGAACTCAGAAGGGACTTGACTTTGAAACCCCATTTTCAAATCTAGGCTTGTCTTGTATCTCAAGCCTATTCTTTGAAGAACCTCCATCAAAAGATCTTGCCCTCTTACATTACTCTTCCTCCTGTCCCTTGCCTCTTCAACATGTTTAGCATGCACCATAAGATGAGAAATGTTCATTTTGTCGTGCAGCATAGCCGAATGCAATACTTTTGTAAATCATGCGACACCCCCGTCAAAAATGGCTCATTTCATCATTAGGATCGGGAACTAAAGAAGGAGCATATTTTGACAACTTTGAGAATTTCAAAGAGTATTAATGAACACTCATACCTCCTTGGCAAAGGTTGATGAACTCCAACACTTTAGCCTTCCCCGTCTCTCCCAAGTTAACAGACCATCACTCAATGGACTACTATCCCTCCATAGTATAAACCATGATTGTGTCGTGTCCTTGAGTTGATAAGTGGCCACCTCGGCCTTTTCACTTGTAGACAACCCCATAGTAAAAAGTATCTTATAGACCTCATCGATAAATTCTTGGGGGTCTTCGTCAACCTTATACTCATACAAAATAGGAGGGTTCATTCAATTGAAGTCCCTTAGACGGGAAGCCATTGTAGTGACTTGTTGATGAGGACGGGGTACAAGCTTCCGGTTGGCTTGGTCTATCATAGCTTTGGCTTGGACAGTGGTGGCTTGAGCCAATTGAATAAAGGCAGTCCTTATATCTCCATCCATCAAGGGTGGAGGATTGACCGTAGCTTGGTCAACATTAGCATCTTCTTCAAGTGGAGGAACTTGCTCACCACGGGGAGGAGCTCCCGCATTGAAAATTTCCTCTTCAAGTCTGTGCCGCATTCCTTCGAGTGTTCATTTATCCTATAAGAACAACAATAGGATTAGATTCAAAAGCACACCATAAGTATACTCTAATGGAACGATATAGGATTTGCAAGAAACAGAGTGGTTCCTAAACATCACATAGATTCCTATTCATAAGTGTGGCACGCTTCACAATTTTGAATACAAAGCTACATAGATCTGGTAGAGAGAGACATAACTCAATGATATTCAACCTCATGCTCTGATACCAAAGTTTGTCACTTCTGCATAAACCGCCTAGATGATTGAACCTCCCCTTTTTGGTGTTAATCTACAATTTATGTCATGGCAAACAAAAATTAGCAACTATCACATCATACGCCTCGTAAAACAGTAGCTAACTTTGATAGATAATGACCCCATACACCCCTTAACATAATGTGTATCATCACCACACCCTCATTCTATGTCCATTATATACATTATACATCCTTTTCCCAAGATCAACCATGTTGCGCCAATAGTGACACACATAGAACAGCCCCAGATATTCCGTATCATACAACCAAGTATTGAACGCACCACCCCCTTAAGTTCTTCATGACAGCACACCACTAATTTCTCACTCAAACTCATAAATAAGGAAGACAAAAATGGACTAGTCACTGCAACTTCTCCTTATAGCTTGAATTCTTTTAGAACTTCAGCTTTCCTTCACACTTCAACGAAAAAAGAAAGATGTATTTTAATAACTAAGAGAGTAAGCAGTAGCTGCTGGAAATATTCTTCCTTTGTAGGTTATTAGAGCATGAATAATAGGTTTCTTAATAATCCATGGGATGATAAAGCTAAATCCTTGAGTTTTCACTTACCTTTGTTTGAAAAATATGAGGGCTTCTTCAAGAACCCTAGAAAACTTTAAGGCAGTTGGTTTAATCTATACGAAAAAAGAGAGAGAGAGAGAGAGAGAGTGGGAGTTAGTTCTTATTTTTATCTGTTAAAATAGGTTAAGGATATCTGCTCATATTGGATAAATATGGACCTTTATTGCCCAAAAAAATATTCACTAGAACCTCCTCTTTTTGGGTCCAGTTTTAGCCATTAATTGGTCGAGTAGGTGATGCACCTTCTTATGCATATCAAGCAGCTCAAAAGGTCGTACTATGTGATTCACCTAGTTGCTTTCACTTGGGATTTATCTATTGTGGGCCTTGGTAGATTTTGCTGCTGTACTTTCTTTCAGTTTTATATTCTTTTAATAGGTTTGAGATTCAAGTGATCCCATTACTATTATTCTAAAGCTGGTCCATCAAACTTGGGCCCTTTAACAATATCCATATAGCTCAAGTAGATGATGCAACTGCTAGCTTAGTAAAGCCAAGCAAGCATCACAATTGTTTTATTTCAATTTATGAATATTACATTCTTTTGATTAAACTTAGAACTTAACTTTCACATTTATGCTCAATTACCACCTTACTATCTCTAGTTTAAATATATTCAGTGGAGTCAACTTACTGTAAACACGCTGAAACGTGCATGACATGATACATCACTTTTCGTCTAGTTTAAACCAACAGTGATCATATAAAGAACTTGGTCCCTCACCTATAGTATAAGGCCATCAGTATTACAAGAATAAAACAAGCTTGCATAAGATAGGTTGTTACATAGTATATGACTAAAGGGTAAGGTTAACAAAAGGAAAGTTGATTGATAGAACTATATTGTGTTTTGTACCATGCATAATGGGATCTAGTACATGAGATTTCTAGTTTTTATTAAAAAGTTACTTGTAAAATAGGAAGCATGTGAGAATGAAGCTTGAATTACATTGGACGAAAATGTATGTAAATCTTCTCATTTGATAGAGATGGAATATATCAAATTAACTAAACATAGGAGTGGGGGTAATATGATGATGCTAAAGAGGAGTAAGATAGGTGGGTTATGAGAGAGTGATTGCCAAGTGTATATGGCAAGAGATGTTCTCAACTCTTCAACCCTAACGAGTTATAATGGCATACCTGGGAACAACCTTGTGAACTTTATTACACCGAGAAGTCAATTTATTATCAATTCAAGTTTTGTTATCGAGTCTTGATAACCACAATAAAAAAAAAGAGGTGATTTTCAGGTTAACTAGATAGAAGATGCACCTAGCTCATCAATGTCATTAGCACAAATAGGAGTCTCATACATATGTATAGACATCAATCAAATTGAAAAGAGATATTACCGGACTCTTTTAATATATTCCTACAATTCATCAATCATAGTCCAGTTTAGGGAAATGAAAAATTGATCATCAGCTAGTTTGTCTTATTTGCTATCTTGCATGGGAAACGAGTCAGAGCAACCTCTCTTATCATAAAAAGAAATAAAGGAAATCTATTAGTATGGCTAGACTTACCTAGTATTAAATTTTACCTAGACGGAAGCCAACTCCCAATAGTAGAACAACCATAAGAATTCTTAGGAGATTGGAGAAAGTAGATGAGGAAATCGATGGCATGTGTTTTGGGGTGAGTAAAGAATATTAGCAGAATAATCCTACCTGTTACTTAACGCTTAAGATAGTGTGTTTTCTTATTATGGTGGAGTGGTTCTATTTGATATCTCGTAGTTTCCAACGATAATTTGTTATATAATTATCGTGATATCTCGTAGTTTCCAACGATAATTTGTTATACATGATGCATGTTCTATAACTTATCTATTTGTATGTCATTTTCCCTTTGTGTATTACCTTCTCTTATGTTACCTAATGTCATGAAATATTTGCATGTAGGGGTTATCCACTTCACAGCACCCTTGTTTATTGATATATGTTTACATAGGAACTTTTCCTACATGTTATTTATTGAACTGGTTACTTACATCATGTAACTTGTCCATATTGTGTGGGCAATGCATGATTATTGATCATATGACCATTTATATATATTTTGCATACCTCGTAGCTACATGCTTAAATATTTCATGCCTTATAGCTTTTCTCTCCATGCATTATGTGCTCACTTGCTCATATTTCATATATGCGCTCGTTGACACGGTAGTGCACTTATTGATGCAATATAACACACTTTCTCAATGTGATTTGGGTTCGTAGTTCATTTTATGATATGTGTACATGTAATATCTACTACATCTCTTAGCTTATGTAATTATGCATCATGTGATCATCGAGTCCATTCCTACATTCCCTATAGTTTATCCGCTCACACGCTACTCTTTAGCTCATATGCACGTGTACATCATGTATTTCTATAGCTTAATGCATGTATGTCTTACACGCTCCCTTTTGGTCTAGTATTCCTATATGTCATGCCCAATATGACTTATTCATCCGTTTATTATTCCCCTCTATGCTTATTGATTTGAGTTTTGAACAATTTGGGAAACATTTCGTTGTATCATTATTTAATGAAGATTTAGACCAGAAAAGGTTGTGCGTATATGTAAATTTAATCAACCATAGATATATAACTTATCATAATGCCCTATTTGAAGGTGCGACATAAAACTTTAAGCTATGTGTTCTTATAAGAGTTCCCTCCGATAAGCGTCATGGGATGAAAGAGAAGGGAAATACTACCCCAATAGGTTAGACCTATGATTTTGTGTCCGTTCATATACAAAAATATGTAGATGATATAGTTAATCTATATTGTTAAGGCCTGGAAGCTAAGCTCTGAATGTGTAACCCTAAGTATTGGAGAAGGAATAGAATATAAAATAAGATACTTGGGAACAGAAGATGGTAGAGATCCTAAGTAACCTCCTCAGTCAAAACATTAACATACAGATCTGAGATCATGTGGTCGCCTTATATGATCATAAGACCTACAACCATTAGTTCATTTGATATGTCATTTGTATGTCTTTAGTTTAGTAGGTGTATTAAATTCCTTATTTGTATAAGTTCTACTTGTATATCATCGGTGAATTACATGGTAAACAAGGGTTTAATTGTTCATATTACAGTAAAACCTCTATAAATTAATATAGGTCGGACCATGAAATATTGTTATTTTATAGAGATATTATTCAATCGATAAATTAATATTTATTAATTTGTAGAATAATTTGAGATTTGATGAAGGTTAATTTTTATTATCTCAAATTCATTGTATCTTACTAATTTATGTATCATATTTATCAATTTCAAATAAAAAATCATCATAGATAAAATACATCGAATACATCAAAATCACTGTATCTTATTGATTTTAACATTGTGATGTTGTGAAAATATAAGATTTCAAGATGTATTATCGAATATAATTTATTGTAGGATATTAGAATGTAGGATATTAGAAGGCTATGGAGTGGGACAAAATGATCCAACAAAGATCAATATTTTTGATGCTATCAATTATGCAATTCTTGTTTGAACAACAAATGTTAAACAAGAGACAATAACATATTGTCTTCGATACTGTAAAAATTGTTCTGAAGATGCAATCTCAGAGAATCTGAATGAACCTACTTGTGAAAATGTCATACATGAACTTGAGGTCATAATTAGTTATTTCAGTTACCATAGTATAATGGATGTCAATAACATGTTGAATTATCCAAGTGAAAGTGATCCGTGTCCATAGGTCTAGAGTTTAGAAGAAATTACTGATACCATTGAAAAAAGCAATGTTGATGATCAATTTGAAGATGATATTGTACCTTTGGAACCACATATGCATAAGAAAACACTTATCGCATTTAGAACCCTTCACAATTTTATGCTGCAGTTCGTAAAGACAACACCAAATCTCTTGAGTGTAATAAGAAAAACTTGAGATGATCTTCAACTATATTTAAATTTTAAGAAAAAATAGAACATAATATTATCACATTTCACAATATATTTATGTAGGGGTCTTCTGAAAATTTATTATCTTATTATCTTATCGAAAGTGGTGATTTTTTCTATTGGCCCATGTTGGGACAAGAGAATTATATTATTTTTGAGACATTATTAGTTTATCGAGTATTAATTTATAGAGGTTTTACTATATGATTTCATGAACCATATCGATTGAGATCTCATGCTAGACTTGTGTACACATGTTTTAGGTTAGTCTATGTATTTTGTATAGTCCTATTTAAAATGGGGACTCTCGCAAATCTCTATATGAAATTCCAAGATTAACCAAACTATTAAGTGCACCTATTATTATAGGACAAATAATCATAAGAGGGGCAGGATGTAACACCCTGTATTCTACATGTACAAGTTATATATATATATAACGCTTATAAACTGCCTTGTGGTATAGTTATTGATTCAATTTCCTATGCGACTAGTGGCAATAAAATAGGCTTGAAGAGAACTCTCCATAGATTTTTATGCGACCCGATTAAGGTTACGTGAATAGAAGTATTTAAACTTGAGATCCAAATGTGGTATTTGTGTCTAAAGTTTAAAGTAGCATAGCCTATATAAGTTTGAGTTATGTTAAAGTTATTAAAGTCTAGAAATGGAATAAAATAATGAGGTTCTTGCGTTATTTCACCAAGCTAGTAGATGACAAGCAGGTGCACACCTACTTTTACTTATTGACCAACCAATGGACCAAGTAGGTGCATCACCTACTTTGACTTATTGACCAGCCCAAAGGACCAAGTACTTGCATCACCAACTTTTAGATTTTTCCTTTTAAGATTCTGGCTTTTCAATGGAGTCAAAATGTCAATCATCTTTTATTAATATGTTATCCCAATTAATTATTCTTGGGAAAAAGGTTTTATAACATGCTTCCATGAGTATTGTAAATCCTTTATTATTTACCATACCATTTTAGCATTTGGGCTAAGGTAGTTTTCATTAATTTATAATATATTCTATATATCATGGCTATTTTCCCAATAGTATCCTTACTATTACTTTTAAAATTTAATATTAATGAATCAATTATGATTCGTTCATTAATATTTATTCAATAATTAGGATAACAACATAAGTATAGTGGGCCATTGGCAAGGTTACTTTCTACTAGTTTTAATAAAGAATCATCAAAATTTCATAACCTATAGTCTCTTAACAAAAGTCATGGGTATATCTCAATCCAACCTATATAATGAGTTTACTATTTATAAAATTACTTGGACAAGTTATATATGAAAAAATTTATACTTTTTCTTATAATTATTGATTTTGTTAATTTCTAGCAATTTTATAGTCTCAATATTTTTATTAATAGTAATACAAGACTCAAATGTTTTAATATCATAATTTTGAGAAAATTATGGTGTCTAGTAGGTGGTCCCATTTTAAGTTAATAGAGAATCTAGCTGGAAGAAGAACAATATCCTTAGGTCTAAATGTGTACTACTAGAATAATAAATTTTTTGTATAGTAATTGTTGTTATTTCACTAACCTTCTTTGATTTTTTTCCTTTAGGCTTGGCGACGAGAACACCCTCGGGGTCCGTCTCTACGACACACACATTAAGCAAATCCGATGGAATGTACGGGCTTGCCAACGTCTGTACCGAGAAGTATCTGGTTACCCTACTTTATGGAATAAAGCTAAGAACATAAGTGGAAGAAGAACAATAACAAACAAACTCCGATGTTACCACCTCTAGCGTAACCTAAGTGTCAACATTGTCAACCCTAGAACAACGTAGGGAAGTAGTCGCTCCTACTCAGACCCTTTCCTGCCAACTTGGCTCAGATTCCAATGGAGGGACTGATAGAGTTCCGATAAAAAATCCAAAGTAAATTTTGATGAGAACTCTATGGCTCTACAAATGGGCTTATATGTCCCTTGATATAAATCATGTCCAAGGAATCTAATGGAAGTTTGGAATAATTTAATCTTTTTTCAACTTAGTACTAGACCATTTTTCTTAACAACCTTTACAAAGGTGTGGAGTTATTTAAAATGTTGCTCAATCTCTTTCGAATATATCAAATGACATCTATATAGACTATAGAAATATGACTATAGTGATTAAATATATTACTCATGATATTTCAAATTCAGACGAAATAGTTTTTAGTCCGAAAGGCATTCCATTCCATTCATATTTTCCAAAAAGAACATTTAAGGTTGTTATATTTGTCTTTTTGGCGATTTGTATGTGCCAAAATCCAGATTAATAGAGGGGACGGACCGAGTTCCAGGACAGAATCCTAAGTAAAATCGGGCAGAGCAACGAAAGAAAGTAAAACACTTAAAGAAAAAACAGTAAAAAAACTTTAAACACAAAGAAGAAGAAAAGTAGGAAACAAACATTAAATTTATGACATAAATTTAACAATAAAAAAAGTAGAGAAAGTATACATAGAAAATAACTTTCATTTATGAAGGGAAAAGAGATAGATCATGGATGATGGGAGATGGAAATGATGGGGGGGAAAGGAGAATATGGTAGAAAGGTTTTTCAAAGTTGGTAAGATTTTGAATGTCCTCTACAGATACAAGTTGAGCCTTATATAGGCCTCAAAAGTGCTTATTAATCTAACTTATTATGCTTTTTATTTTACATGTGTGCATACACTAATACATATTATTCATCTTACACGTAACTACTTATTACATATAACTGATGGTAAATTACGTTGCTTGACATAGATGCCACGTAGCCTTTAGTGCATGTTTATCTTCTTTTGCTGAAAGTTTATCTTCAAAACATATCTTGTTACTTTGTCCTTCTGTCATTTTGTAGCTTTTGACTTTATTCTGCGGGGTACCTGTTTGCATATTTTTTGACATAATAAATGTTAACATAAACTTGACACTTTCTTGTCTTTATTGAAGATGATAAATATCCTTATTACTTTTTTCACATGTATATGAGGATGCATTGTCTAATAATTTCATTATTTTTTCATGAATGGTAGTTTTGCCGAGACTTGTAAGGCTTCTTTGAACCTTCTTTTTAATTCTTTTCTTGAAACGTCAGATTTCCTTCGCGATGAAGAGCCGATTACTACCCTGTCATCTAATATTTCAGAGCCCATCCTTTAAAATTGATAGTCTTGCTTAGAAATTTGATCCTTTCAATTTCATAAATATAAAAGGACCAACTAATAATATAAGATATCTTTTTTGAAATAAAAAACTTACAGCATTTAATATTTTTCTGTGTGTGTAGGGATATTTTGTTCTACCTGGAATTTAATAAACTGCATTGAAAATTGTGGTGATTATATCTGTTTATTTCCTCATAACTCTCTCTACCATTTGTAAAACCAAGTATGGGTATAAATGGTCGGAGCTACATAAATTTATACCAAGCCGCCTTGTAATCAAACCAATTATATGTCTGGGGATGATAATATTTTCATAGTGGAATGGGGGTATGTAGATTATCCAAAAACAATCAAAAGGACTTAATATTTTTTTAATTGTAAATCTTGAATCTTGAATACTATCTGGATCATTGTTATCTGCTAATTTAAGCTCAATCTTCACTTGATCAATATCTTAGTCAATATATGTTTATTTAAACTCATAATACCTTCGGGTTTCTCGTAGATCCTAAGATTCCACATAATTCCAATTGGTGTAACACGGTTTAAGGAGGTCGAACACTCCAAAACATTCATATTATTTGTCATGCTCCATGATAGGCAATACCTCTAAAACTATAATGGGAAAATCCTTTTTTTATGATCTAGTAACTTTTTCTTCATTTTTTGTTTGGGTAGTTGGAACTACCGCATGTGCATACGTTTATGGTGATTTCATTTCAGAAATACCTTTTGTTAGGTCAAAAATTACTTTTGATGAAGGTTTATATACTGATGAGGTATTGGGGTTTCGTAGGTTTGGAAATTCCGCTAGGACTGAATAGTGATTCTCTATTTTTTATCGCACTTTTTGAAGGATTTTTTCATTTTATCATCTAGTTTTAAGGCTTGTAGTGGGAGCCTCGGGGGCCTTATTCCCGGTACTCATGGTCTCATTATTTCCCTATAAATGTTCTCTCGCCAAAAAGTTGTGTAGAGAATTATTTTATCCTTTTATAAATTTTATTTCAAAATCAAATCTAGATAATAAAGCTTTCCATTTGGAAAATATTTGCTTAGATACTAGATTTTTAATATCCTTTTTCAAAACATCTTTAGTTGTTTTGCAGTCGACTCTTAATAAAAATTATTTGACTATTAAATCATCTCGAAATTTTATAATACATAGTACTTTATCTAAAAATTATATTTTAATAATACAACAATTTTTTTGAGTATCATTCCAAACTCCTGAGGTGAATCTCACTAATTGTTCAGTGGATCCTCAGTAAATCATATTGAAATTTGGTAATACATAATACTAAAGCTAAAAATTCTTTTTTGATAGTAGTATAATTTTTTTGAGTGTCATTTTAAATTCCTGAGGTGAAATCTCACTAATTGTTCAGTGGATCCTATGGAAATTTTTTGTTTGAGTATTCCTCCATAACATATATCTGAAGCATCTGTTTCTACTATTATAAGGGCCACTGGATGTGGTATACCTAGACATGGAAGTTTTTGGAATATTATTTTTGTTTTTTTGGACTGCACTAGTGTGGTCTAATCCCCATGGTTCTGGATTCTTTTTAAGGCGCTGATAAAGAGAACCTATCTAGTATTAGGAATAAAGTCAGCAACATAATTGAGACTCCCTAAAAATCTGTGGAGTTCTGTTTTATCTATTAATTCATACAAAAATTTGGATGAGAACTCTCAGGCTCTACAAATGGTCTTACTAAAGGGTTTAACTATATAATTATTTATTTGTAGATTAAGAATAATATCATTTAATGCTCTCAAATATTGTTTCTTAAAATCTTGTTATTTGATATGTTCAATTATGTAAAAGAAAACTTCATTATTACTAATACTAATGACATTGATGGAGAGGTTCAAATAGGTATAATCTGCACCCTTGCGTCCACTGTTTGTTGAATGATTACTTTCATAATTATCCTTTGTATTAAGTTTGTTATCTCTACTATAATTTATTTTGGAATTGAGTATAATTTATTTTTAATGTTCTCTTCTAGTTCTAACATATTCATCATATCCTTCTTTTTATTAGTGGAATGATTATCCTTTGTATGGTGTCCGTGTTTTTCACAGTTCCAACACACAGTAATGTCTTTAATTGATTTATAATACTTGGGTTCATCGTGTTTATAGTTATAATTTTTACAATGATTTAGCCCTCTTTAACTGATTTTTATGTTTTTTGTTTGTTTCTAATCTAGTAATATTTATAAACTTATGAGATCCAGTTGTTACTATAGTGGGTAATTATTTTTCTTATAAATATATCATTTCACATGCCATAATGGATATTCCTATTTTATTATAAATTTTATACTCTATGTGTCCATTATTATTCTATTCAGCTCATCCTTTTTCCGAATGTGAATTATGAGATAGACTCTCATTTTCTTCGTATTGTACATCCGAAAAGAATATATTTTATGTAGGATTATTAGAGATTATTTTGTTAATATCATTATCATTGGTTATGGATAAAGGATTAGTAATTTTAAAATTTTTTTTTAGTTTATTATTAATAAGATTATTCATGATTTCAAACTTTTCTTGAAACTCTAGGAATATAATGTTAGAAAATTCTGGTAGTTTAAATATTGGATGAGTTTCTAGATGGTTAGTTTTATCCTTGTAAGAAGGACTTGTTTACTTTCTTTAGTGTTGATTATATTTATTTGAAAAGGTAAGGTAGTAACAATTCTACCATATGAGGGTATATTTCTTCTAATGGAGTAATTTAAATTCAATTACCTTATTATTAGTAGTATAGAATTTATCAATAAGTATTTCTAATGACTTATTTAGGTCATAGAATTTTCTTGTGTATTCAAACTATTTAAAAAACTCTATATTAAATTTTAACTTTCTCATATCACTAAACCATTTATTTCTAAAGATTATTCTTTCTTATAGAGAATATCTTTGTATATACCATTGTTTTTTAATAGAGTTTTCTGGACTAGTCCAAAGTTTATTTAAATAATTAAAATATGGTTCAAAAGGTTCATCCAAATGAACCAGTCCAATAAAATTATAAAATTTTTAATGGATTTTACTGAAGTAGTATCCTTATTATTTTATTATCCCTTAAGGTAGTCAATATTAAATATTCTATTTCTTTTACACATTGTAGAGTAGACATGAATATTAATGTTTATACAGTACAGAGTATCTAGAGGTGAGAAAAACACTATCCTTAGGCTTAAATATCTACTTTAAAATAATAAATTATTTATCTATTTATTGTGGTTATTTTTTTTGATAACCTTCTTTGATTTTATACCTAAAGGCTTCGCGATGGAAACACCCTCCCGGTCCAGCTTTACGACATACACAGTCTAAGTTAATCCTACGGAAAATACGAGCTTTCCAACGTCTAAGCCAGGAATTATCCGCTTATCCTACTTGAAGGAATAAAATTAAGAACATAAGTTGAATAAGAACAACAACTACCAAACTCTGAACTTACCACCCTAACCGCAAACTAACTTTTGACTCCGTCCGCCCAAAAACAGCGTAGGGACTTAGCAGCTACTATTTAATCCCTTCCCGTCAAACTTAGCTCTGATACCAATGGAGGGGACAATATGAAATATCTATGAATAATTGAAGCAAGTTGGCATGATATAGGAAGATTGTACCATGTATAATCTAGGATCTTTTTGATTTATATTAGGGAAATCCGTGCCAATGATACTTTGACGATGAAACAAGATTAAGTGTGTGCTTGGTAAAGTAAGAACGTACCATTAGTAAAAAGAACTCATATTAGAGTACTCACTTCACCACTCTAGGGAGTAGGAACTACAACTATGGATCAATCACTACCAAGGACACTTATAAAGCTTTCTTTTTGTAATGCAAATGTTGGACTCATTCCAAAAAAAAAATTAGTAAATTTAATAGTCTTACGTACCTTTCTATACAATTCAAAATGAATGACTTAATCTCCTTATCTTATGATTATTGATCTTCAAAAAAATAAGTCGTAAAACTAGCATTAGTAGCTAATCAGCCAATTTGAATTGTTTTATCTCACCAAAATAGTAACAAAAGCAATAAGCATGCAATTTATCTAGTAAATGGTTCCCTTCTTCTCTTTCCCTTAATTTATCTATATACTGTACAAACTTCGTATCAGGTCATCCGTAAAACACCCTGCAACATTTAAGTCTTTTCAACATACACTAAAAAATCCTTAAACATAATAATGTAGGTGACTCATTTTGGGCAATATTTTGTCAAGTAGGTGACTCCACCTACTTGGAATTTTCACTTGGGCCTTTTTGGACATAAGAACATTGGCTTTTTGCCACCTCTCTTGTACTTCATTTACAGCCAACATGTGTCTTTCATTTAGGCTATACATTTAAGTAGGTGATGCATCTAGTTTTCCATTCAAATTATTTTTTATGGTCTTTGAAAGATTGGGCCTTGGATGTCCATTTTCCCCTAAATCTTCTAATAAACTTGGGCAAGATTTATGGAAGTAAGTGTAGTGTACTTGACCCACTAACATGGTTAAAAGAGTCTAAGTAGGTGATGCACCTACTTGGTACTTTGGGCTGGTCAATAAATCAAAGTAGGTGATGCACCTACTTGTCACCAACTAATCTTGGTGAAGTCAAGCAAGCACCGATGTATTTTATTCCATTTCTAGACCTTGATAACTTTAACATAACTTAATGTCTAGTATAAATACTTCCATTGATTTCAACTTCATCTGGTCGTATTTGAATATACAAACAATTTAGTTTAAAGCTATTCTATTATCATTAGTTTCATAGGAAATCGAGTCCATAATATACCACAAGGAAATTATTTAAGTGTCCTATCAATCTACTGGTATACGTAGAATACAGGATGTTACATAAGCTATAGAAATACATGGTGTACAGTTGCATATGAGCTATGAGGTAGCTTGTGAGCAAATAAACTATAGGAAATGTAGGAATGGACTAGATGATCACATGATGCATTAGTACATAACCTTACACTATATGACATGCAGACATATACGAAAATGAACTACTGAACACAAATCACATTGAGGAAGTGTATTATAGCATATAGATAGTCGGACTAACATGGCAATGAGTATACATATGAAATATGAGCAAGTGAAGCACATGACACATTTCCAGAAAAGCAACAAGACCTATAATATTAAGCAAATAAGCTACGAGACATGTAAAATAAATAGAAATAGTTTAACATGCATATGACATGTAAATAAGTGGTATATCATTAATATAACCCACGAGCACTAATTATTCCCGTATCATATGATCAATTAGCCTGCAGTACCCACACAATATGGACAAATGACATGTGGAAAGTAACCAGTGCAATAAATACATCTAGGGAAAGGTCCTACAAAAACCTATAACAATAAACAAGGGTGCTCTGATGCGGATAACAGTTACATGGAAGCATTCCATGACATTAGGTAACATGTAAGGAAGTAATCCATAAAGGGAAAATATCATACGAATAGATGAGTTAGATAATATGTAGCATATATAATTATAAAACAAACACTCTTTGAAAACTAAGAGATATATCCTATATTATTTATATTTAGAAAAAAAACACTATTTAAGAGTTTGGTCATGGGTGGAATAGTTCTACTCTTATTCCTTACACACCTCAAAGCACATACAATTTATTTTCCTTTCTACTCTCTTCAATATCCTTGGAATTCTTATAGATATTATTCTATTAGGGCTCTTCTTCCCTGTACGCCAATATAACTACCCTAGTTGATAACCACATGGATAACATAGATAGCATAAAACACATTCAAGAGCTTGATGGACACAAAATCAAGAAGTAGAATGTGTGTAATGTTCATCTAAGTTAAGAGAAAGAAGAAAGAGATCATTTGTGAAAATAGTCATCTAATAAATTTCAAGAATTCAGAGAAGAAGACAACCAAACGGACCTTACCTCATCAAGGGTAAAATCATCAAAGAAGTGTCTTCTTTATTTAATTAGTATAAATATTAGTTTCTTTTATTTTGGAAGATTTAGACTATATGGATTTTGAAGGTTGAATGCACAAACTCTTTCAAGAGTGTAGTTTAAAGGTGGAATCCCTTTAGGTTAGCTTAGCTTAGTGTAGGTTAATCTCGATTAGTGATGGGTGGATCCTCATTGTTGATTTAGGACTTCTTAACCTTCATTTCACTTGAGATTTCTCATTTGCGGTTTTCAATTTGAGTTGTTTCTTTTCGAATTCTAGTTTCTCTTCTTCCTTGGTTGATTGTTTTATCAATTAGCTTTTCTTTCTTCTTTTTAATCTCTTATTTCTAAACTATCTTACTTTTGTGTTATTTAATTCCAATTTTTTGTTTCAATTGGGTTTTGATCCCCAATTGGAATGTTATCATTTGGTATCAAGATCATAAATTTAAACTTGTTCTTACAAATCTATTCTTGGGTTATTTTAAGAAAGATCTAGAATTTTTTAGTTTTGTTTTGTTGTTTTTGACACTAGATCCTTGTTCACTAGTGTATTTTGAGTCTAGGTTTCAAATTTTGTTCAATTTGGAGTTGTAGAAGTTAAGTTACCATTTAAGGGTTTCAAGGTATTCAAACTTTTCAATTTTTGAAAGTTGGTCTTTTGATAGAGGAGAAATTCGAGGTTAATAATTAGTGGGATTTGTTCATTTAGTTGAAGGGGAGAAAATCCTAAAATGTCAGCCAATTTGGAGTTTATTTGAGTTTATTGGGGTGAAGTATATGTTCTTGGTGTTCTTCAATGTTGATTGGCAAGGTGAAGACACTTCTTCGTATGAGCTACAAGGTAACAATGCGAACATTTACATTTCCTTTAACTTGGAACATCGCTCTATACCTATTATACCACTAAGTGTAAGTAATATCTTGTCTTTATATGAGCATGGTGAGTCTTTGCCTTGTGATGTTTTTGATTGCACTTTGTCGTGTGATAATAATATCTTTGTTGTGAGTGAGGAAGCAATAGTTTATCCTATTGATGACCGAATCGACTCTTCTATTAAGGTCAATTTGTATCCACCTAGTGTTGGTACTTGTAGCTTGAATGAGGGTAAATTATCATGCGATGAAAGTGATGCTACACTAGTTGTTCTTATTGATGACCAAGTTGATTCTTCTAGAATGATCAATTTTTGCCCACCTAGTGTTGGCAATAGTAATCTTAATGAATCTTTAGACCTTAACACAATTTCTTGTTTTTCTAATGAGAATCTTGAGGTAGACTGTTCTTTTAAGGATTATCTCTTGTTTGATGCTGACATGACTATTGATAGTGTGAATAGTGAAATACCTTATAATGTTGGAAGTGTAGCCAATCTTGGAGGCAATAAATTGTTTGTGAATCCCCTATGGTGTGATGACATATTTTCCGAAGATGGAGATCTCTTTTGTGAAGAGGATAGTGCATTTATTGGAGAGCGTAGTGTTACTTCTTCCTTGTGTTTCAATTCTTAATATGAGTTTTGATTCATTAGTATATTAAGTGGAGGTGAATGTTGGGAACACCTTTATTGAATTTTATTTATGTGACACCTTTACCTATGATGGAATAATCTTCTTGAGGGCTTACAATCCACTTGAGGGGCCTACGTTGTGCATAGGGAAGGGTAGTTTTCTGATCCCCTTTCTTTACTATCTCTTTTCGTATGATCTTGTTAATTGTGCCTTTTATGGTGGTAGGAGTTAATAGTTAGGAGAAGGGAAAGTTTCTCTTAAATTCTTCATGATGTCTTTGTGCTTTCCATATTGTGATGTGAAGAGGTTATGATCCTTAAACCTAGTTGTGATCTTGGATATAGGCACACCTTAGATGACCCTTATGTGCATACGACATTTCTCTACTATGTCTTTGCATATGATGAGACACATATTTGTCTTAAATGGGCATTACATTTTCGTCGGGATATTATTGAGGTCTATACTTTTTTTATGACTCCATTATGTGGACCTATTATCATTTTGACCCCGGTGAGCATTACGGGATGTTTGAGCTTGTAATAATGTCATATTTTGGGTGGTATTATCCTTTTGATGTGAGGAATAGCCCATTTCCTTGTTCTTTACCTACGGGATTAATAGTCATGATAATAAAGGATACTTGGTTCTTCCTTGAGATTGAGTCTCCTTGGTGTAATGCTTTTTTGTTAACCATTGTACTTACCCTTGTGCTATTTGTTTTTTGTCCTTTTCATGGCTTTGAAAGGTTTGGATTCGAGGACGAATCCTTTCAAGAAGGAGTGGATGATAATGACATGGATAGCATAGATCGCATAAAAGACATAAAAGATCTTGACGGACAAAAAATTAAGAAGTACAATGTGTGTAATGTTCATCTAGGTTAAGAGAAAGAAGAAAGAGATAATTTGTGCAAATGGTTATCTCATAATTTTAATGAATTCACAAAGAAGACAACCAAATAAGGTTGTAACCTCATTAAGGGTAAATTTATCAAAGAAGTTTCTTCTTTATTTTATTAGTATAAATAGTAGATTCGTTTATGTTGGAAGATTTAGACTTTCTGTATTTTGAAGGTTAAATGCACAAACTCTTTCAAGAGTGTAGTTTAAAGTTGGAAACCCTTTAGGTCAGCTTAGCTTAATATAGCTTAATATAGATTAGGGTTGGGTGGATTCTCATTGTTCATTTAGGACTTCTTAACCTTGATTTCATTTGAAATTACTCATTTGTGGTTTTCAATTGAGTTGTTTCTTTTCGAATTCAAGTTTCTCTTCTTCCTTTATTGATTGTTTTATCAATTAGCCTTTCTTTCTTCTTTCTCATATCTTATTTCTAATATATCTTACTTTTTGTGTTGTTTAATTCCACTTTTTTTTATTCCAATTGTGTTTCTTCCCCAATTGGATTTTTGTCACTAGTTAAGATAGAAAAAGAAAATTTTCAATAGTTCATTTTTTGAGTAGAAGTTTGAGGTCAATTTTGCGTTCATTACTAGCTTGTGTTATATCACGCTCAATGTCTAGTGCCTTTTGAGGGTCGAAATATAAAATAAATAGTAAAGATTGAGCGAACCATAAAACATGAACACTAATAGCACGTAAATATCAGCTACCTATAAATGTATATCATGATTCATAAAATCTTATAGTTAGACCCTTTGAGCTTAACTAGATAGAGGTCTGGCCATAAGGGACCCACCTCGTTGTGGTTATTAGAGTACACCTCTGATCATTCACCTCTAACGTGACACGTTGCCTCTAGATATAGGATCAACGGGATCATTCGCCTAGAGAGCAGGGGTATTTTTCTTTTGGGGAGACAAAGTCGTCCCTTCTACTGACCGAACCCTCAATTCGGGGGCCTATGTCAACATGTTACGAAGCTCCAGTCTTCGGTGGGTCACCTTACTTGACTTAGAAAGGCGAACATCTGGGCAAGGGAAAGCGTAGTGCGCCTGGTGCAAATCGCTTTCTTTTTTCGTTATATACAAATCATAATGGAGGGTCCTACCTATGTACATTAAAAATGCTCTACTTCTCTTTTGTATTAAAGATGTAGATGAACTAGGTTCATGTATCTTCTATCAAGTAACCTTTCTATTCCCTTTTTTTTTCCTTGTTGTTTTCAGGACCAAATATGAAGACTTAAATCAATACTAAATCGTCTTCTCTGTCTAAGAAAGGTTCACAAAGTTGTTTCTAGGTGCGGCATTATAACTTGTTAGGGTTGAATAGTTGGTACCTTTTTATTGCCTCAAACAATTACAAATCTCTTTTTCATAATTACAGTTCTCACTCCTCTATAGCATCCTCAAACTACCCCTACTCCTATGTTTAGGAAATTCGACATATCTCATCTCTTTCTAATAAGAAGCTCTATGTACATTTTTGGCCCGTGTAACTCAAGCTTCATTCTAACAATGATTCTCATCTAAAAAGTGTCTTTTTATAATAAAAAATGATAGATACATGTACTCGAATTCCAGTATGTACAACCAACTAATAAAAAATTATGTCTAACCAATCAATTTTCCTTATATAAACCTTACTCTTTGTGACATACTAATCGTCCATAACCAACCCAGAGATCATAATAGGAACTACCACATAAAGCGACTATTAACATATTTGGGATGCTATATGGTTAAAATTTAGGCCTTGTCAACCAATTAGGGGTATCTCCAGTAAAGGGATTGCACTGATACATTCAGCTATCAGATTGTGCCACTTCCTTCTTTATACTTAATAAAACTTGTTCAACAACATCAATTTCGAATACATATTTAACACTGGAAAATCTATGTATATCATAGACTAAAAATAAGTGTTCTATATAGGAATAGATCGTACGAAATAGGGAGAAAACAATGAATTCAAGAGTTGGTGAATCCTCCTAAGAAGATGTGCTTGGGAATGCTACAACTCATATATGTAACCATGTAAACCCATGATTTTTTAAGCATATGGATAACCACATTATATCCTCCACAATTGATAAACATGATACAAATGGTACAAAAGTAACTTTAGATGCAAATAACATAAAAGCCTATAGTTACCTTGTGGAGTGGGATGGTCGAATAAAATGAGCTCAATCTTGTTTGTTGACAATTTAGCGAGAATTAACCTTAACCATAGTAAGCATAATATGAATAACATAATCGGGTAAAAGTGGAAATTGACTTTCTAACATTGCTCTATTGCACGATCTGGCGTATTAAGGAAGGTAACATTTCCTATATATCCAAGCAGCCCCCTAATTATAAATGTGGCGTGCAACACTTATATAAGTAAGTCTCTACTAGACACTCCTTAGTAGACTTCCTAGGATAAACTACTCTGTTACCACTTTTGTCACATCGCAACTCTATGTAAGGCAGACAAGTACCATATGAACAAATGCTTTACAAGTAACCTATGATGAGAAAGTAAACTACGATGCATATAGATTTACTGATGAGAAGGTTCATATACAACGCATGTTGACTAGCTCTACTAATGGAAGTGACAAGTGAAACTAAGAATACAGATGATAGATTTGCAATGTCTACAACGCCTCTACTGGAATCCATGACGGTACCAGGGAAGTAGAGAACATAGATCGAAATGGAAATGAGGGAAAATGGGAGATAGTGTAGAGGGGTTTTCAAAGTCAGTAAGATTTTGTAAGTATAGACTCTCTCTAGTTATTTTAATTATTAATTTTATGTTTAAAATTTACAATTTAAATTTATTTAAATGATATTTTTGTTCGTCTCTTTACTTTGCGTTTTCTTAAATTTTTATTTTAAACTTTGATTGTTCTTGCTCCCTTTCTTTACTCTGCCAAAATATACTTAGGATTCCATCCCGGAATTCGGTCTGTCATCTCTAAAACAACTCCTCCTATGATAAAAATCATTGAGATGAAGATCAACTAAATATAGCCTGATTCTGATGATATTAAGTCATTAGACTCTTATGAATGTAGTAGTACAATTTGCACCTGCGAGAATCATTCTCTTAATGTAATCAGTAGTAGTATTAAAGAAACATTTTTTGATATGATAGATCATATTGATAAACAATCGGATATTAGGATTATTAATCCCTTGGATATGACAAGTGTTTTAAATTAATTAAACAACAAATCAAACCTGTAACAACTCTACAAAGTAAATAAGAGATGAAAGAAATGATTTTAAGCAGTGACTCAACACTTTAGAAATTGAGTAAGTTACTAATAAAACATTTTAGAAATCGACCACCCAAACAAGAATCGGAAAAATGTAAATCAGAACTAGGAGAAGCATCAAAAGAAGTAGAGTCTCTCATAGAACCTCTATCACAATTTGGAATTAATACAATTAAGGTAATTCGACCACAAAGCTACCACATACCCATCACATTAGTTATAGATAAAAATTATATAATTCACAAAATTGCATTATTTGATACAGGCGCAGATCAAAATTGCATTATTGAAGGATTAATTCCTCATAAATATCTATATAAAGGCACTATTCGATTATTTTTCGCAACAGGGAAAAAACATAAAATAAATTATAAGTTCTGAAATGCTTACGTATGCAATAATGAAATTGGTTTCTTAAATGATTTCATGATAACCAAATACATAAATGAAGAAATTATATTAGGTATTCCATTAATCACTCAAATAAATTCTTATACCTCCCAATTAGACTACATCCATACAAGAGTGATAGGAAAGAATCTCATCTTCCCTTGTTATTCAAACTGTATTATAAGGTTAGCCTAAAACGAAAGAAACATAATAAGATGAAACAAAAATACATCAAATACAAGAAGTAATCCGAGTCCACAGAGTCTATTGTGTGTCCTTAAGAAATTTAATCCCCATACTGTACCCAAGGTTATGAATTAATTTCTCGCAAGATAAAACGGATTAAACCTTTTAAAGAAATAGCGGTACCTTAAATTTATTTAACTTAAGCGAACTTCAGAACAGAACAAGTCACACAGACTCAGTCGATCGACAGTTTGATTTATTTAAGAGAAAAATATACGTAGAGAAGGAAAATTTTAGTGTTTAAAAAATTAAAAATTGACTTCCTTTTATAGCGAATTTCAGCAAGAAACGTGTCTGTTCAGATAAATATCTTCAGACCCGCATTATCCAGAAAGTTGTGTCTTTTTGAAAAAATAACAACTTTTCAGAAAAATGTTTCTATTAGGGAAATAACTGCTTTTCGAAAAGTAGCGACTTTTCGGAAAAGAGTAACAACTTTTTGTAATGTTACCGTTATCCGTAAATTTATCACAGATAATATTAACAAAATTTATTTGATTTAACAAAAACTCATTAAATAAATTTTGTCAAGAAAATTAATCAATCAATCAGATCATTTGCCAAATCTAAAGCCAATGACAAAGCCGAAGCCGAAGCTGAGCGAGCGACGACGATGACGGCGCAATGGTGCATCTTCTTCTTAGCTCATTAAGAAGTAATGGAAGTGTTTCCTTATATAAGGACAACAGTTTCCTTTCTTTTGCCGATATGGGAGAAATGATTTTCATTTGCACATTGCAAATGACATTTCATTTTCCCTCCAAAATAGTTCCCTCAGCTTTCATATTCTCTCTTTTCTTTTCCCATTCACACTTGCTAAAACCAACAATCCCCCACAATGGGAAAGGCTATTGTTAAAACATATGATCGAAAAAAAACATGTGTGTCTTGTAGGTAAAGATTAATCGTATCTGGATAAGTAGGTTTACCTTTTAACTTTTCGTAGCGAACATATATCAAAAAACTCGGTCAATCGGTAGATTTGATATATTTGAACGGTCAAGCTTCGGTGTATACCTTGACAACATATGTCACACAACAAACCCTTTAACTTTTGTTAGTTCTCATTGTTTTTTCGTTTCAGCCATGAACACATCTTGGATAGTAAGTGCTTAAAGAACTGGCCTTACCGGATTCTCCTTGAAGCGGATTACACTTCACACTTACATAGGTGATTACTAAATGTGTTATCCCATAGATACACCATTTGATATTCCCTGTATCAAACTTAGAAACCATTAAAAAGTCCTTATGTCTTTATTCTGGTTACTAAACATTGTCTCATCGTGAGATTGGACCATAATATAAAAATAATTTTTTTTCTTGACAATGTTGAACCGTCATCAACGACTTTGTTTTATCTCCTTGAACCTAGATCTTGGGATCTCAAGTTTGTTAGGTAGATTTACCGCCACGATGACTTGTTCTATTCTATTCTCCCATTCCCGTCGATGATTTCTAAACTCCCTCTCTATTAGGCCTTTTGTAAGTTGATCCTATACATTATTTGTTGACTTCACTTAGTCAATTGTGATAATTCCACTAGAGAGTAGTTGTCTCACAGAGTTATGTCTTCGTCTTATGTGACGGGACTTGTCGTTATACATAATGCTTCCAGCCCTTCCTATTGCAACTTGACTATCAAAGTGAATGCATATAGGGGCCATTGGTTTGGGCCAAAATGGAATATCTTTATTGAAATTCCGGAGCAGTTCAGCTTCTTTGCCTGCCTTGTCTAAAGCAATGAGTTCAAACTCCATTGTAGAGAGAGCTATACATGTTTATTTTGATGATTTACAAGATATTTCTCCTCCACTAATAGTAAAACCGTATCCACTTGTGTATTTTGTTTTAGTTGATCCAGTAATCAAATTTGCATGACTATATCCTTCAAGAACGGCTGGATATTTGTTGTAATGTAAATCATAGTTTTGAGTGTCATCTAAGTATCCCAAAACTCTCTTCATTGCCAACCAATGACTTTGATTAGTATTACTTATGTATCGACTTAGTTTACTGATAGCGCAAGCTATGTCTGGTTGTGTACCATTCATGACATACATTAAGCTTCCCAATACTCTAGCATAGTCCAATTGAGATTGACTTTCACCTCTATTCTTTGCAAGATGAAGGTTTACATCAATTGGCTTCTTTGCCCTTTTAGAATTCAAAAATTTGAATTTTTCAAGTGTCTTTTGAATATAATGAGTTTGAGACAATACTAGACCGTTAGGAGTTTTAAGAATTTTAATTCCTAATATCACATCAGCAACTCCTAAATCTTTCATATCAAAATTACTAGCGAACATACGCTTTGTAGCTTTTATATTAGCAATGTATTTGCTCATTATAAGCATGTAATCGACATATAGGCATAAAATGACTTCCTTATTTGGAGTATCTTTAATGTAAACAGATTTATCACATTCATTGATCTTAAATCCATTTTACAACATGGTTTGATCAAACTTTGCATGCAATTGTTTTGGTGCTTGTTTTAGCCCATAAAGTGACTTAATAAGTTCGCACACATTCTTTTCGTTACCAGGACCTACAAAACCCTCAGGTTGTTCTATGTGAATTTCTTCTTCCAGCTCTGCATTTAAGAAGGCTATTTTCACATCTATTTGATGAATTTGAAAACCGTATACTACAGTTAGTTTAATTAACATCCTAATTGATGTAATCTTAGTCACTGTTGAGTATGTGTCAAAATAATCAAGACCTTATTTTTGTGTAAAACCTTTGACAAAAAGTCTTCCTTTATATTTTTCAATAGTTCCATCATCTTTCATTTTTCTTTTAAAAATCCATTATGAACCCAAGGGTTTGCTCCCTGGAGGAAGATCAACCAACTCCCAAGTATGACTGCTTAAGATTGATTTAATTTCACTATTAACAGTCTCCTTCCAAGAGGATGAGTCGCCAGAAAACATTGCTTCCTTGATTGTTTGAGGCTCACTTTCAAGAAGAAATGTTACAAAATTTGATCCAAATGATGTAAATGTCCTTTGACGTTTACTGCGTCTTGGACTTTCTTCATTATGTTCATTCTCTTTTGGTTGTTCTCTAGGTTGTTTAGATTCCTTACTAGATGACTCAAGTCTAGTTTTATACAGATAGATATGTTCAAAAAATTCAGCACTATCTGGTTCCATTACTATATTATTATGAATATCCGGATGTTCATACTTATGACCAAAAATCGACATGCCTTACTGTTTGTGGCATATCCAATAAATACACAATCCTCAGTCTTAAGCCCTATTTTTACCCTCTTAGTTATAGGAACTTGGACTTTGGCTAGACACCCCCACACTTTGAAATATTTCAAGTTGGGTTTTCTACCTTTCCATTTCTCATATGGAATTACATTTGACTTTAAGTGAGGCACTCTGTTAAGTATTTGATTTGCTGTAAGGATAGCTTCCCCCACAAGTTCTGTGGTAAACCTCAACTTCTAAGTAATGCATTCAACATTTCTTTTAAAGTTCGGTTTTTCCTTTCAGCAATTCCATTAGACTAAGGAGTGTATGGAGCAGTAGTTTGATGGATTATTCCATTTTCTAAACATATTTCTGCAAATAGAGATTCATAATCTCCACCACTATCACTTCTGATCATTTTGATCTTTTTATCTAACTGATTTTAAACTTAAGTTTTATATTTCCTAAATGCATCTATTGTTTCATCCTTACCATTTAGCAAACAGACATAACAATATCAAGTGCCATCGTTAATAAAAGTTATGAAATACTTTTTCCCACCACATGATGGTGTTGACTTCATGTCACAAATAGAAGTGTGAATCAATTCTAAAGGATTTGAATTCCTTTCAAAAGATTTATAAAGATGTTTACCATACTTAGATTCAACACAAATTTGACATTTTGATTTATTGCACTCAAAATTTGGCAAAATATTTAAGTTAATCAGTTTTCGCAAGGTTTTCTGATTATCGTGTCCCAAACGTTCCTGCCATAAATATTTAGACTCAAGCAAGTAAGAAGAAGTATAATATTTATTCATATTAATTGCAATTGCATTGAGTTTGAAAAGGCCATCACTAAGGTAGCCTTTTCCTACATACATATCATTTTTGCTTACTACTACTTTATCAGAAACAAATCCACATTTAAATCCATTTCTGGTCAGAACTGGAATTGAAACTAAATTCTTTCTCATTTCTGGAACATATGAGACCCTATTTAAAGCTACCACCTTGCCTGATTTCATCTTTAATTGGACTTTGCCAATTCCCTCCACCTTTGCAACAATAAAGTTTGCCATAAACAACTTCTCATCTGTAAGTGCTGGAGTATATAATGAAAATAATTCTTTGTTGGTACAAACATGGCATGAGGCACCAGAATCTATCCACCATTCTCTTGGATTTCAAACCAAGTTACATTTTGAAAGCATTGCACGGAGATCGTCCATTTTTCCTTTGGATTCCGCTAAGTTTGATTGGTCCTTTTTTTTCTTGTTCTTCTTAGGACCAAGACATTCAGTAGCACTATGACCATGTTTACAAAAGTTGAAGTAGTTTCCATTGAATTTCTTTTTAGGAGGCTTGCTTTTTGGACCAGATGCTTTCATTCTTTTCTTTAATTTTGTGGGATCTTCTTCAACAAAATTTACTCCAGATATTGCTAAATTACCACGTGACATCTTTTCTACAGCCTAATTATCCTCTTCGATTCTCAACCTTACTATGAGATCTTCAATAATCATCTCCTTGCGTTTGTGTTTCAAGTAATTTTTTAAGTCCTTTCACAATGGAGATAACTTTTTAATAATTGCAGCCACATGAAAGACATTATTCATAATCAATCCTACATTTAATATTATGTGAGTATTAAGGAAAAACATAATACTTCTAACATAGGCATTATATAAATCTATACCTTCAGCAAGTAGATCATGGATTATGACCTGCAGTTCTTGAACTTGGGTGACTAGGTTCTTACTGTCTATCATCATATAGTCTAGAAATTTTGCCACAATGAATTTTTTCATTCCGGCATCTTCTGTTTTGTACTTCTTTTCTAAAGCATCCCAGAGTTCTTTTGAGGTTTTCACATTGTTGTACACATTGTACAGATCATCTTGCACGTCACTCAAAATTTTATTTTTACAAAAAATCTTAGTGTGTCCATGCTTCTGTTACCAAGTATTGTTCATCTGCCAGAGTTTCATCTAACATAATAGGAACATTCTCATTAATGACCTTCTGCAGACTCAACGTAGTGAGATAGAAGAACATCTTCTGCTGCCATCTCTTAAAGTCGACTCCAGAAAAAACTTTGTAGGTTTCTCAGCCGGCGCTAAGGCTGTATTTGAACGATTATGTGCAACCTATGTTGTTGTTGCACTTACTATTCCAGCATTTGTTAGACTTGAATTAGTCTTTTTTTTCTTTTTTTCTTTTACAAATGACAGATAACTTAAGTATTTGAAATACAAACAGTAAAGAACACATCTTTACACAGAATGTTTCTGTTTTAACGATAAATTTTTTATATTCTTTTAATCGTTAATCGAATGAATTTTAAAAAATTAAAGCAGAGTAGAAAACCATAAAGGTTTTAATCTCCAGAAACCTTAAATACATAAAGTTATTAAATTTCTTAAGATTGTTATTTAACCTGTATTATAAGGTTAGCCTACAACGACAGAAATAGAATAAGATGAAACAGAAAATACATCAAATATAAGAAGTAATCCGAGTCCAAAGAAACTACTGTGTGTCCTTAAGAAATTTAATCCCCTCACTGTACCCAAGGTTATGGATTAATTTCTCCCCAGATAAAACATATTAAACCTGTTAAAGAAATAGCGGCACCTCAAATTTCTTTAACTTCATCGAACTTTAGAAAAGCAAATGTCACACAGACTCAGTTGATCGACACTTTGATTTATTTGAGAAAAAAATATATGCAGAGAAGGGAAATTTTAGTGTTTGAAAATCAAAAATTGGCTTCCTTTTATAGCCATTTTCAGCAAGAAACGTGTCTGTTCAGAGAAATCTATTCAAACCCATTGGAAAGTAACGAATTTTTGGAAAGAGTAACAACTTTTTGGAATGTTACCGTTATCAGTAAACTTATAAGAGATAATATTAACAAGATTTATTTGATTTAACAAAAACTTATTAAATAAATTTTGTCAAAAAAATTTATCAATCAATCAAGTCCTTATCTAGATCCAAAGCCAAAGCCAAAGCAAAAGCCAAAGCTGAACCCGAGTGAGCGACGACGACGACGGCGCGAGGGGGCATCTTCTTCTTAGCTCTTTAAGAATTAATGGAAGTGTTTCCTTATATAAGGACAACAATTTCCCTTTCTTTTGCCAATATGGGAGAAATGACTTTTCATTTGCACTTTGCAGATGACTTTTTATTTTCTCTCCAAAATAGTTCCCTCATTTTTCATATTCTCTCTTTTCTTTTCTCAATCACACTTGCTAAAACCAACACCCCTACCTAAATACTATTTCAAAAGATCAATGTAATTTTATAAAGTATAAAAGTATCTTTCAAATAAATTCACTTTCTCATTAAGGAAAATTTTATAATAAAGGTTATTAAACCTTCTCCTCATCCTATATTTTTATCACTAGGAGTTTATCTCTTTCAATAAATAAATAATTTAGTGAATGACTGCAATGCAGCCATGGATTTTCCATAAAATATTTATTTTTATCAATTTTATATAAATCTTCCAAAAATTTTAGAAGTATTTTTTAGGTAATTAATGAGACTAGGAATAATCAAAAATGAAAAAAACATTTTGTTACTACAAGATGAAGATTGTTAAACCATACAAACATGTCAAAGATTGCTCTAAATAAAGAGCAATAGAGGTCAACAATGTTACCAATTACAGGTCAACAAGTATAACCGACACTATCAAATACTACAAACACAAAATTATGGAAGCCCTCCTACACCAACAAAAATGATGAGAAAATATAAAAATTATGGAAGCCCTCCTACACCAACAAAAATGATGAGAAGACAGAAGATCCCCGCAAAACCCAGAGTTATTATAAGTCTATCTTAACATTAAAATTGAGCAATAATTGAGAAAATCAACTGGTATTATCAACTCAACATCAAAGGACGTTTTCAGAGGATCACATATTTAATAAGGAAAGTTAAAATATGGGCGTCAGCTGTTCACAATGATAAGATAATTTCAAGTTCATCATTCTGAAGGGTTATGACAAAACCCCAAAAAAAGATTAAAAATAAGTTTCAACGAATCCTTATTTGAACCTCAACACTGATACAAAATAAAAATATGAATGATTAGACATTACAGCTTAGCAACGAAGATATAATAAGATTAACAAGGAATAGCAAAACAAATTAAAAGAAAGTTGCAAACACACTTTGATATTAGCAAAAGAATTAATCAGGAATGGACCCCACATCCAAGAATATGTCATACAAAGATAAATATAATGAAATTACAAGTTTCAAAGATTATTATGACAATGGAAAAGTAAACACATTCACTATGTCAATAATTCCACTAACATGTGGACCCCACAAGAGTTAAATTCCAAGCCAAAAAGTGACTAAGAAGTTTATAACCAAGATATTTTCAACAATCAACACAAGAAGATATACATGCAACAAAGCTACGTGTGTAGCTACGTTGCATATATTCCCTTCCACGAAAAAATATTATGAGATATGTATAGTAGTTATTAGCTACATGTAAAAATAATAGAGTATATTAGTGAATGCCAACATGTAAAATAGATAGCATAATAAGTTAGATTAGTCATCATTTATTCGGCCTATTTAAGCCTTTCAATGTGTATCAGTAGGGGCATTCAAAACCTTACGGACTTTGAAATCTCTCTATTACTCTCTCCAAAGCCTAGATAAATAAGATCAAGGAAAATTAGTGGAAAAGGTAACAACAATTACTACACAAAGAATTTATTATTCGGGTAGTAATCTTTAAAGTAGACATTTAAGCCCAAGGATAATGTTCTTCTACCCGCTGGATTCTCCTCTGAATTAAAATGAATTCACTTACACATCAGAATATCTTAAATAGTATTAATATATGTGCCACCTTTAATAAAATTGCAAATTAAAAATGATCTACAAAATGGGAATATTCCTAAGAAACTGCAAATTAGTACAGTTTGATTTTAATAGAAATTATAATATTAAGACTTCTGAGTCTACTATTGCTATTCATAAAAATATTGAAACTATAAGATTATTAGCAACCAACGATATTAATAAATATAAGAGGAAGTTAAAATTTCTTCACATAGGACTTGTCTAGGTAGCAGTCAACCCATTATATAGATTTGGTTTAGATGTACCCATGTCTTTTAAGAGATAATAGACTATTAAATTTTGATGATTCATTATTAGCAATACTTTAACGTAACCTTGCCAGTGGACCGACATACTTTAACTAATATCCTAAAATTCAATAGATATTAATGATCAAAATATAATTGATACATTAACTGTGAATGTTAAAACTAAAAATATGAATAGTAAAGCCAATAGTTGAGAAATAGTCATAATGTATAGGGTATATTATAGATTAATGAAATCTACCTTAGCCTCTAGGGCTAAAATGATAAGTAATAAAGGAGTTACTATGCTCATGGAAGCAAATCATAACCATAGTACAACCTTTGTCCCAAAGATGATAAAATGGGATGACGTATTAACAAAAGATGATTTATCCATAACAAAGCCAGTATAAAATGAAAAGAATCCACATATTGACCATGTAATTCGATTTCCAAATAGGTCAATAGCTTTAATATTTGTAAGATCCCAATCTTAGGATCAAATCTCTTCAAGTTAAAGAATGTAGTTTTCTAGACCTTTTTCTCCATAACAAAAGAGGAAAATGAAATCTCCTTAGAGGAGATCGATAAACAATTGAAGGGGATAGATTTCTCAGAAAGTATTTCCAAAGTAGAATTGAATTTAAAAATCCTAAACCCATAAAATGTACTAATCCCACTATTAGTAAAATTCAAGAAGTAAAGGATGCTTTATGCATGGTTAAATTAGATGAACCTTTCAAACCAAATTTTAAATATATAAATAAACTTTGGATAGTCAAGAAAATTCCATTAAAAACAATGGTATAAACAAAGATATTCTTTATCAGAAAGAAAAACCTTTAGAAATAAATTGTTAAGTAATATGAAAATATTAGAATGTACTATAGAATTTTTTAAATCGTTTGAATACACCAAAAAATTAGATGACCAAAAAGAGTCATTAAACATGCTCGTTAACAAATGGTATACTACTATTAACAATAAAATAGTTGTGTCTACGATTCCCTCATTAGAAAAAATTACTTTTTCCAATAGAGAATAAAGTAATTACTGCCTCTGTTAGACCCGCAAACTACTTGATCTAACTACGTGCAGACATGTCAAGGACTTGGGCATTGTTCTTGACATGGATGATAGTAAAACAGTGCAACACAAGTTCAAGGTGCTTGGGTGTTGGCAAGGCAGCTTTAATGTGCATGGCTTACGTGCGGGCTAAGGGCATTGGCAAGACAGTATGTTAACTTGATAAGGCAAGGCTGTGAAGACTTTACAATGTCAAGAACAAAGGAAGTTCACCCGAATTGGTGAAATAAAACTAAGTGTTGGAAGACAGCTAAAATAATCTAAGTGTTTGAAGCTGGCAGAAATATTCTATGTTGTTGGAATGAAGCCTGAAATATTCTAAGTGTTAGAATATTAGTATTTCGTATAGATAACAATGCAATTTGAGTTAGATTCTATCTGTTAGAAATATAGTTGTTGGAAAGTTAGTTTTGAGCCCTGTGATGACAAGTCTCGGACAAGTGTCATTTGTAACTGCCACATGTAACTGCCATTGTGCAGAATTTTTAAAAGGGTAGAAATTCGTCTAGAATGTGTTTTTAGCCTTAGACTAATTCGTGATGCCTTCCTTTGTATTAATTACAGATTAATAAAGGTTGGGACAGGCTCCTGTAAATTCTGCTGGCTGTTTAACTTTGTTGCTTAAGTATTTCCATACTTAGTCAATTTCGTGGGTGTAAGTTGGCTGAGTGTTAGAGACGTTTGTATGACTGCCTAGAGTGGTGTTCGGTAAAAATAAATCGTTCCTCTTTCAATTGGTATAAGATCATGGTTAAACGATGGTGAAGAACGCAGAACTGTGGGAACTAGCACGAAAAATTGAATCCTTCGTTGGGTTTACTGAGGATATTTTGGGAGACCCTACATTTGTGGATTTATTTACACAAGTCATTGATTTGAGACTTGACGCTGAGAAAGTTAAGGGGGAAATTGGTGCATAGCGACAGAATGTTGATACCCATATCGCTGAAATCTTGGACTTTCGTACGACAACTACGCAAAAACTTGAGGGACTGTAGAAGGAAAATGAGAACCTTCGTGAAGAGCTCGTTGTATTGTGTCGGGCTGTGGCTACGTTGAGTTCAACTCGGGATGAATCATCTAAGGTTAAGATTCTAGAACCAAAGGCCTTTAGTGGCGCAATAAGTGCTAATGAACTGGAAAATTTCATTTGGGACATGGAACAGTATTTTACTGCTGCAAGGGTGCCCGACGCTGACAAGTTAAACATTACCACAATGTATTTGACAGGCGATGCTAAACTTTTGTGGAGGACTCGAAATGCAGATGATGTAAGTGCTGATCGTCCTAGAATTTATACATGGGATAAGCTAATAAATGAAATGCATGATCAATTTCTTCCTTGCAACACATCTTTGCTTGCGAGGGATAAATTGAAAAGGCTAAGGCAGACGGATTCAGTGAGGGAATACATTTAAGAATTTACCTCTTTGATGTTAGACATACAGAATATTTCAGGTGAGGATAAACTACACAACCTTATTTCAGGTATGCAAGGCTGGGCTCAAAACGAACAACGGAGGCAGAATGTTAAAGATCTGCCCGGAGCAATTGCTGTTGCAGATTCTTTGGTGGATTTCCAGACGACTAGTTGTTCAACAAACGTCTCTTCCACTTCAAAAACTAAGAACAAGAATGAGAAGAAAGGGGAATGGAGAAAGGATAGTCGTAAATACAATACAAATGATAAAGGAAAGGCACAAATGAAGAATGGGAAAAACAGGCCAAAGAACAAGGATGGAAATTCTAAGGGCTGTTGAACTTGTGGTGGTCCTCATTTGGCCAAATCTTTCCCAGACCGGGAAAAAGTGAATGCTTTGCTTGCTGGAAATATGAATCAAAGGGAGGAGGATGAAGAAATTGTGGCAGCAATGGCAAACCCATTAGGATTGTCCTTCAATCACATTATGGGGATTAATAATGTTGAAGAAATCTTTAGCACTTCGAATCCTCATGCTTCCTTAATTCATATAGAAATGAAAGTGAAAGAACAACGTGTGATGGAAATGGTTTATACAGGGGCCACTCATACGTTTGTAGATGTGAAAATTGCTACAAAATTGGGGCTTAAGTTGTCTAAAAGCCCTTCCTACGTCAAAACAGTCAATGCTAAGGCACAAACCATTTTGGCATGGCTTATGGTGTGTCTATGTCGACTGGAAGTTGGGTGGGAAAACATAACTTGATGGTGATGCCGCTTGGTGACTTTGAAATCATACTTGAGATTGATTTCCTAAGAAAATTCCAGTTTGTTCCGTTTCCTCACTTAGATAGAGTGATGGTCATGAATGAAACCAATGCTGGATTTCTCGAAGGAGTTCATCCATTTGGGAACATTAATAAAGTTCCAAAAAAGAAATACAAGGGAATGTTGTTGTATGCTATGTCAATCGATAAAGGGCTGAAGAAAGGTGATGACACTATACTTGCTGCCTTGGTCGAAGTGAAACCTGATGTGAAAATGGAACTGCCTGATTGTGTTGCTGAATTGCTTAAACAGTATTCTGATGTTATGCCGCCTGAATTACCAAAGAAATTACCACCAAGGAGGGATATTGATCACAATATTGAGTTGCTGCCTGGTACGGTTGCTCCTGCACATGCTTCTTATCGTATGGCTCCTAAGGAATTGGTTGAATTACGCAAACAATTGAATGAGTTGTTGGATGCTTGATTGATTCAGCCATCGAAGGCCACATATAGTGCTCTTGTTTTATTTCAAAAAAAAATAGGACGGGACGATGCGAATGTGTGTAGACTATCGGGCACTGAACAAGGCAGCTATAAAAAACAAGTATCCGGTTCCGTTGATGCAAGATTTGATGGATAGGTTAAGTAAGGCATGCTGGTTCACAAAACATGATCTCAGGGTAGGTTATTGGCAGGTTAGGATAGCAGAGGGTGATGAACCAAAAAAAATATGTGTAAGTATATGTGGTTCATATGAATTCCTTGTAATGCCATTTGGGCTGACTAATGCCCCGGTAACGTTTTCCAACTTAATGAATAATGTACTATTTGACCATCTTGATCACTTTGTTGTTGTTTATTTAGATGATATTGTCATTTACAGTCGAACATTGGAGGAACATGTTAATCACCTAAGTTTGATTTTGTCTCAATTTAGAAAATACACACTTTATATCAAGATGGAAAGGTGTGAGTTTGCTCAACTAGAGATAATGTTCTTGGGGCATCTTGTTTGTAAAAACCAAGTTCGAATGGATCCTAAGAAAGTGCAAGCCATTGTTGATTGGCAGGCACCTCATCATTTGAAGGATTTGAGGTCGTTTCTTTGCTTGGCTAACTATTATAGAAAGTTTATTGCTGGTTACTCATAAAAGGCAGCGGCTTTGACATATTTTTTGAAGAAGGATACAAAGTGGGTTTTGTCTGAACGGTGAGATAAAGCATTTCAGAATTTAAAGAATGCTATTGCATTTGAGCCTATACTTAAATTGCCTGATTTTGAGTTACCATTTGAAGTGCACACTGATGCGTCAGACAAAGCAATTGGTGGCGTATTAGTGCAAGAAGGTCATCCAGTGGCCTTTGAAAGTAGGAAATTGAATGATGCTGAACAGAGATACTCAACACATGAATTAGAAATGGTTGCGGTGGTACACTGTTTGCAGGTTTGGAGATTTTATCTCTTGGGTACTCGATTTGTAGTAAGAACTGATAATGTAGAAAATACATTTTTTAACACACAGAAAAAGTTGGGTCCTAAACAATCACGGTGGCAAGAATTCCTGGCAGAATATGATTTCATGTGGGAACATAAACCAGGAAAACACAACCAGGTTGCTGATGCGCTGAGTAGAAAAGAAGTGTTTGTTGTAGTATATTCAATTTCAAAACTTGAAACTGATTTCTATGATAGAATCACGTTGTGTGCTGCAAATGATTCATTGTATGTTAAATGGATGGGTCAAGTACAAGATGGAACAATGAGACGGTATTGGATCGAGGACGATCTGCTCTATTTTAAAAGTGGGAGAATCGTTGTACAAAATCAGGGCGGATTGCGCAAAGACTTAATGAAAGAGGCGCATGATTCTACTTGGGCTGGATATCCCGGTGTTGAAAGGATGTTAGCCTTACTGTCTCGTGTTTATTTTTGGCCGAAAATGGAAGAAGATATAGAAGCGTACGTGAAGACTTGTCATGTTTGTCAAGTGGACAAGACTGAAAATAAGAAGGAAGCAGGTTTGCTGCAACCTTTGCCTGTTCCTGAAAGGCCATGGCTATCAGTAAGCATGGATTTCATTTCTGGATTTCCTAAAGTAGATGGCAAAGCATCTATCATGGTGGTAGTTGACAGGTTTTCAAAATATTCTGTTTTTATTGCTGCTCCTGAATTATGCTCATCTGAAGTTGCTGGTGATTTGTTCTAAATACATGTGGTTAAGTATTTTGGTGTTCCGACTGACATTGTGAGTGATAGAGATACAAGGTTCACTGGTAGATTTTGGACCGCATTGTTCAATATGATGGAAACTGAATTAAAATTTTCTACTGCAAATTATCCACAAAACGATGGACAGACGGAAAGAATTAATCACATGTATGAAGAACACTTGAGGCACTATGTGACAGCAAGTCAACTGAATTGGGTAATAATGTTAGACACTGCGCAGTTTTGCTGTAATCTGCACAAGTCATCTGCAACAGAAACGAGCCCTTTTGAAATCGTCTTAGGCAGACAGCCTTGACGCCACTAGATGTTGCCAAATCTAATAATCAGAGAAAGTGTCCAGCAGCATACAGGGTTGCAAGGGACAGAGTTGAAATGTTTTCTGAGGCACAAGTTAGCTTGCGCAAGGCTTAGCGGCGCATGAAGAAGTATACTGATCAACATCGTCGCTCAGTTGACTTCAATATGGGTGAGAAGGTGTTGCTGAAATTACCCCACAAATCTGGAAACATATTGTAAGTAAGACCAGACAACGGGGTTTGATTGCTAAGTATTATGGTCCATTCGAAGTGGTGAGACGAGTGGGAGAAGTTTCTTATAGGTTGAAGATGCCAGAAAGGTTGAAAATCCATCCCACTTTCCAAGTGAGTTTCTTGAAACCTTACTTTGCAGATGCAGATGATCCGGATAGAAACACGTCAAAGAGGGCTCCTCCATCAGTACCTACACAATATGATGATGAAATTGAGATGATCCATGATCACCAGTTTTTGGGCACAAGTAATAAGAATACTAAGACTGAATTGTTGGTTCACTGGAAAGGCAAGAGTGCCGCAGATGCAGTTTGGGAGAAGGCAAAAGACATATGGCAGTTTGATGCTTAAATCCATGACTACCTTAAAACAGTCTCGATGAGGACATTGAGTTCAAGTGGTGCGCATGGTCTATTAGACCCGCAAACTACATGATCTAACTACGTGCAGACATGTCAAGGACTTGGGCATTGGTCTTGACATAGATGATGGCAAAATAGAGCAACACAAGTTCAAGGTGCTTGGGTGTTGGCGAGGCAGCTTGAATGTTCATGGCTTACGTGTGGGCTAAGGGCATTGGCAAGACATCATGTTGACTTGATAAGGCAATGCTGTGAAGACTTGACACTGTCAAGAACAAAGGTAGTTCACCCGAATTTGTCAAATAAAACTAAGTGTTGGAAGACATCTAAAATATTCTAAGTGTTGGAAGCTGGCAGAAATATTCTAAGTGTTGGAATGGAGCCTGAAATATTCTAAGTGTTAGAATATTAGTATTTCGTGCAGATAAGAATGTAATTTGAATTAGATTCTATCTGTTAGAAATATAGTTGTTGAATGTTAGCTTTGAACCTTGTGATGACAAGTGTCGGACAGGTGTCATTTGTAACTACCGTATGTAACTGCCATTGTGCAGAATTTTTATAAGGGTGGAAATTCGTCTAAGGCTTGGACAATGTGTTTTTAGCCTTAGACTAATTCGTGAAGCCTTCCTTTGTATTAATTACAGATTAATAATGGTTGGGACAGGTTCCTGTAAATTCTGCTGGCTATTTAACTTTGTTGTTTAAGTATTTCCATACTTAGTCAATTTCATGGGTGTAAGTAGGCTGAGTATTACAGACGTTTGTAAGACTGCCTAGAGTAGTGTTCGGTAAAAATAAATCGACCCTCTTTAACTCACCCTTCAAAATGGACACAATAGACACAAAAGGTGACCTTACGAATAAGGATATAAATAAAATACTACAACAAAAAAATTACACAAATCAACTACTTTTCTAGTATCTAATTAAATATTAAAAGCTAATATTAAATCGGATACTAATGATAAGCCAAGCTCTAAGAGTAAAAATAAAGATTTACAAATTCAACCAATAATTAAATTACCTGAACTTTCCAAAAATAAATTTCCTAACTTTAAAGAGAAACTTGAAATTATTGATGAACTTATAGGAATAATTATTGGAAAGCTAAAATCCAGGGCCATAAATATCTTATCCAAAGATAATGACGATGAAATTAATAAATTAGATTTTAATTATTCCATAAAAAATAATTATTAAAAGGACCTTCCTTTCAGAATATGCAGTATGAATAAAACAAAAATCTATCATATACTTCAAACTCTGGAAGTGAGATTGCGGAATGGAATATTGATAGACACGCAGAACATCAAAAATATAATAAATTACATGAAATGGGTATGGACATTAAGTCATATAAATTAATAAATTTATCCGATAAATAAGCTTCTACTTTAATTACCACCGGATTTACTAGAACATTAAAAATTAGTAGGACAACTACCTCACTGACGATAATTGGCAAAAGGTAGTAAATGCAACTACTATCATCCCTATTGTTAAAACATAACCTAGGGGGCAAACTATACAAAATAAAATTCTATAAGAAGCTACTACCATCTTAATTTATAGTATAGCTAAACACTTTATAGGTTAACCTCAATTTATTCAAGATAAAAGTTTAGAAATATTATCTAATCTATATTGTCTAAAGTTAGATGATTTTAGGTGTTGTAAACATGTCTTTATAAACGAAGTTACGATTCACAAATGATGTAATCATGACTATTGAAACGATAAATTTATTAGTGGATTACCAACACTATTTGCTGAAAAGGTTAGGATAAAATTAAAAGATATGTTTGAAGGAAAAATTCCTTATAATCAATTGACCTATTGCAACCTCACAAGTTTTATAAATATTGCTGGATTAGATTTATTCACATATATGAAACTAAAAAATCAACCAAAAAAGGTTAGTAAAATATCACTAATAGAACTACAAAAAATTGTGAAGACTTCGGTTATATTAAACTATTTGACCCCTCAAAAGAGGCTTCTAAAATAATTAAAAGAAGTCATAAGAATTACCATGAATCATAAAAATCCCGTCATTACAAAAAAAAAAGTCTCAACCACGACCCTAGTAAAAATAGATTTAAATCAAACAACACTGAAAAGTGTTGTGGCTGTGGAAAAATGTTACATCTAGCCAAGGACTGTCTAGCCACTAATAAAGAGAAAGACAAAATTAATATGTTAGAATTAGCAGAAGAATTTTAAGATAAGGAATAATTGAAAGAAGAGGAGGAGGAGTTTTTATTATTTTCTAGGATAGAATACAACTTATCTTTTACTTTTTCTTCTAATTCTAACATATTAATTTTGTCTTTCTTTTAATTAGTGGATGGACAGTGTTTGGCTCGATGTCACGTTTTTCCACAGCCACAACAATTTTCAGTGTTGTTTAGTTTAAATCTATTTATAATACGGTCATGGTTGAGCCTTTTTTTTGTAATAATTGGATTTTTCTCATTTATGATCATTCTTATGACTTCTTTTAATTCTTTTATAAGCCTCTTTTGAGGGGGACGATAGTTTAATAATCAAAGTTTTCACAAATTTTTTTTGTTCTTCTTGTGATATGTTACTATCCCTTTTTAGTTAATTTTCAAGTTTCATGTCGGTACATAATTCTAATCTAGTAATATTTAGAAAACTTATGAGGTCACCATAGGTTAATTTTAAAGAAATTTTCCTTTCAAAGCTATCTTGTAATTTTTTTCTAATCTATTCAGCAAATAGTGTTGGTAAATCAGTGATAAATTTTTCTTTCCAATAGTCATGATTGCAGTCTTTGCGAATCATAAATTTGTTTATGAAGACATCTTTATACATCCTAAAATCATCTAACTTTGGACATGATATTTTAGATAATATTTCTAAACTTCTATCTTGAAAGAATTGAGGTTCACCTATAAATTGTTTAGCTATACTTTAAATTAAGTTGGCAGTAATATCTTCCAGAATTGATTTTCTATAGTTTCTCCCCCAGATTCAGTTTAATTTATGGGAATTATAGTAATTGTATTTACTACCTTTTTCGTATTATCTTTGGTGAGGTAGTTATCCTTATTTAAAAATCAAAGCTAGATAATAAAGCTTACCATATGGCAAATATTTGTTTAGAAACCAGATTTTTTTAACATCCTCTTTCAAAACATCTTTGGTTGCTTTGCAGTTCACTCTTCATAAAAATTCTTCATTTATTGAATCATCTTGAAATTTGGTAATGCATAGTACTATAGATTAAGCTTCTTTTTTAATAGTACTATAATTTGTTTGAGTATCCTTCCAAAATCCGGAGGTGAATCTCACTAATTATTCAGTGGATCCTATGAATATTTTTTTAAAATATGCCTCCGTACCCTATATTTGTGGAATCTTTTTCTACTATCATAAGGGCCTCTTGGTGTGCTATACGGACTATTATTTTTATTTTTTGGAATGCACTAGTGTGGTCTAATCCCTATCGTTCTTGATTCTTTTTAAGGCGCTTATAAAGAGGCTTACAAACCTGTCTAATATTAGAATTAAAGTCAGTAACATAATTGAGACTCTCTAAAATCTCTGGGGTTGTGTTTTATCTATTAATTCATTCGAAAATTTGGATGAGAACTCTATGGCTCTACAAATGATGTCACACCCTAAAACAAACAAAGGTGAAATAGAGCTTAGTGAATGTATCATGAGTTAATTTTGAGTTAAAATGATTTATGATGATGTTCATAGGCAGTATGTGAAGTTTGGAGGTCAAATGTCCAAGAACGTCCATGACATTCAGAAGGTGTGCCTTACAAAGTACTAGTGTGTCTTCATGTGTTTTTTGTGAGTTTTATATGTTTGTTTTAAGCTAAATTTATGTGGGCTTTTCCTAAGACCTACATGACTATGCATAGGGTTTTATCATCTAGGTAAGACCCCACCTAGGACCCATGAGGGCCCCTAGAAGGATGACCCATCCATTTGACAGGCGGCTGCCAAGCAGTGACCAACGACGGCCACAAGGGACGGACCGTTGGTAAACCAATGGCCCATTTACGTGGGAGTCGACTCTCCATGCAAATCTATACAAGACATCACATGTTATAGCTTCAGTCCCAATCGACGGACCACATCTAACGGGCGTCGATTGGGAAACGGTCCGTCTGTGAGTCGGCGTAGGTGGTGCCTGCCAAAAGCTGCAGTTTTCAACCTTGGCTTGGGCTGTTTGGTAAATTCACCCCAAATCTTTTATGAACAGTGGATGGATATTTTAGGGTCTTTTCGTTATATTAAGAGGGTTCAAACGCTAAGACCAAATTTTTTACTTCTTTTCCTAAAATACAAAACCCCTCTCTCAAGAAAACTCTCTCAAAACCTCATGGTAACTTGGACTCAAGGAAGGGCTAGGAGGTCTCGTTGTGGACATGTTTCTTCATCAAAATTAGTGGGTTTCCTTATCAATAAGGTATGATAGTCATCGTTAACTCTCTTCTATTCAAGGAGCCATTTCTAAAGAATTTCAAAAGAGGTGTTCAAATTTTAATGTCTTCTATCTTGTACTCTAAGAATGGGTCTTGCGTGTAAATGTTTAAAGGATCAAATTATGCTATTTCTAATGTTTGTTTAATGCTAAAACTTCAATGAAACAACGTATTGCTTTTTATCAAACTTTTGACTTATGAAATGGGTCTAATGATTCATGATTCGATAATGTTACTGTTAGAGTTTCTCGAATGTTATATTGTGACTTAGATACTGCCCTAAGGGCTATTTTATGAAGTATTATTTAGGAATGGATTATAGGTTGTGAAGGATTGGATTAATGGTAAGTTGATTACTTTTCTTAACTCTTATTATGAAATTCTCTTAAGTGTATGGTCCACCTTATATATATATATATATATATATATATATATTATATATATATAATATATATATTTGTACTTGTATGTGTTCTGAGAATGGTTTTGAAGGCCTAATGTGCATTATGAAGCTTGTTATGTGAAGTATGCTAGAGATTATGTTTAAATGAATTATATGTTTATATGAAGCATGTTTAAGTGTGAAATATGATGAATAAAGGTGTACACATGATTAGAAATCAATGTTATGAAAATGATGATTATGTAAAAGGTGTGCTCACATGTACACACATTCACACTTAGAATAAATAAATGATTGAAGCTAAAGAATCTGGATGAAAAGAGGAGTTTTGGGGTGAACACTCTTCGTGAGTTGAGATGAAGCGTTTAGTAGAAACCCTACTATTCCCAAGATTTTTCTATGATACAGTTGGAGGTTGGATACCCTTCTTGAGTTAAGATGTGGTATTCCAATGTAATCTCAAGGGAAGTACCCTACGTGAGTTGAGATGTGGTGATAATTAACTTTCCTATAAGAAGGAATGTTTAAGACTCGTGGGGGAGTTATGACAAGCACCGAGAGGATATGAAGAAGAGGTGGTTACACTTCGTGAGTTGAGATGTTGTATTCCAATGTACCTCTTGAGTTGAGTACTCCTTGTTAGTAAACAATGAGTTACTTAGTAGAACTCTCCTTATCCCTTGAATAAGCGCCCGCATGATGTAGCTATTGGAAAAGCCATGTAAAAGCTAAGAACGAACCTACCCTAGGCAAGTGGGGGAACCTTCATCTAATAAGGGTAGTATTGGGATCCCATGTGTATCTCTCATGGTCTATGTTGGTTAAAGATATTCCCCACAAAAGAATGAATTAACTAAGTCTCCTAAAAGAACGTACTACTTAGGGTAGGTGGTGGTATGTGACGCTATCTATCCATTGCACTAAGTAGACCTTCCGAAATTGGAGTCTTGGTGTGTTTTATATGATGTTCTCCTAAAATAATGTACTACTTAGAATAGGTGGTGGTATGGGACGCTATCTATCCATTGCACTAAGTAGACCTTCCAAAAGGGGAGTATTGGTGTGTTTTATATGAAGTGTATGAATGAGTTATCATGTGTTGTAAATGAAATTAGGTGATTTAAGGTCTAATGTTAAATATGTAAGTTGAAGATAAGTTTTATGTAATGAAATTATGAATGACTAATAAAGTGTGCTTAATCGAAGGGAATCCTCGAGGAGCACTTAGTAGGAGTGGTAGTATGGGATGCTACACTCACATTGAACTTAGTGTAACTTACAAGTCTCATTGGAGTAGGGCACTTAAATGAAGTGCTGAATGAATGAATGTTCTTCTAAGATTCTAGGGTGTGGACTTGTTTCCCGTGCAAGGTAAGTCTATGATTGGTAGTCCAAGGGTCACTTAGGTGTGTAATGAAGGGGGTGTATAGGCGGTTCTTTCATGTCTTACCTTATTGAATCTTAGGATAACTTGGTTAGGGAAACGTCAAAAGAAATAGTTCATTTTGCTGTGGTTGAATAAGTTCATTGTAATGTAATATGTGTTCATTGTAATGTAATATGTGTTCATTGTAAAGATATATGGTTTACTGTAAGAATTGCGTTTTGGTTCTAAAATTATGAGAGTTATATTTTATGTGATAAATGATGATGCTTATACTATTTTAACTTTATAATCATGAAGGTTTTACTTATTTGGCATGAAAGCTTAATTTACCAAAGTGTCCCTTTTAGCATATTTTTATGTCATACTTAGTACATTGTTTTGCACTACCCCATACTTTTCTATACTTAATTAAGTATAGGTGGGAGGCAAGTTGAAGACTAGAAGGCAAAGCTCAGTATCGACTCTCTCAAGACTAAGTATGTCCTCAAATTATTATATTTCTTAGATTCAAGCATTAAGACATATTATGTATTTCTAACTAATGCAAAGGTTCGTGTCCCTAATATATTTATGTCGTGTATTTAAGATGGATTGTGACGATAAGACGTCTCCTTTAACCTTTATGAAAGATGTTTCTTTTATTACTTTATTCGTGATATGTTTTAATTGGGCACTACTTGTCATGTCCTTTGTAATGAATGATAGCTAAGGCTTGTACAAGACATCCAAAAGGTAAAGTACGCAACTATTCCGACCTAAGGGTTGCACCTTTCTTCTAGGGGGTACTTTTGGGTCGTGACAAATGGTTTTATAGGTTCCTAGATATAAATCATGGCCAAGGAATCTAATGGAAGTCTTCAATAATTTAATCTTTTAGCACTACAAGAAGACCATTTTTCTTAACAACCATTAAAAAGGTATGGAGCTGTTTAAGGTGTTGATCAATGTCTTCGGAATATATTACTTCATCTATATTGACTATAGAAATATGACTATAGTGATTAAGTTATAATTCATGATATTTTGAAATTTAGAAAGATCCTTTTTTAGTCCGAAAAGGTATTACATTTCTTTCATATTATCCAAAAGGGACATTGGAGGCTTTTTTCTATTGGTCTTTTTCAGTGACTTGTATGACTTTATGTCAAACTTACCATAAATATTAAGTTAATAAGTATTCAAGAATGTGTTATAATTTATTATGTGAATAAATAAGAAAACTTATGTTCTTAGTTTTATTCCTTGAAGTAGGGTAGCCAGATAATTTTAGGTTTAGACATTGGCAAGCATGTACTTTTCGTTGGATTAGCTTAGACTATGTGTGTTGTAGAGCCAGACCCATAGGGTGTTCCTGTTGCCAAGCCTAAAGGAATAAAATCAACGAGGTTACTAAAAAAGTTACAACAATTACTACACAAAGAGTTTATTATTCCGATAGTAATCCTCAAAGTAAACATTTAAGCCTAAGGATAGTGTTATTCTTCCCGCTAGGTTCTCCATTAACTTAAAATTAGACCACATACTAGACACCATAATTTTATTAAAATTTATGATATAAAAACTTTTGAGTCTACTATTACTATTAATAAAAATATTGAGACTATAAAATTTCTAGAAACAAAAAAAATCAATATTTATAAGAAAAAAAAAATTTCGAGTAGGACTTGTCCAAGTAATACTAAACCCATTATACAGGCTGGATTCAGATGTACACGTATGTCTTTTATTAAGAGACAATAGGTTAATAAATTTTGATGATTCTTATTAACAATAGTAGAAAGTAACTTTGCCAATGGCCCGCTATACTATAATTGTTATCCTAATTATTCAATAAATATTAATGATCGAAACATGATTTTCATTAACATTAAATGTTAAAACAAATAGTAAGGATACAACTGGGAAAATAGGCATAATATATAGATATATTATAAATAAATGAAAACTATGTTAGCCCCAAAGTCTAAAATGGTAAATAATAAAGGAGTTACAATACTCATGGAAGCATATTATAACACCTTTGTCCTAAGGATAATAAATTGGGATAACATATTAATAAAAGGAAAAATCAAAATCTTACTAAGTAAGAAATAAAAAATTTAAAAGGGTATCTTCTTAGAAATCATTCCGAAAATAGAACATAATAATTCTAAGCCCATAAAATCCCAAAATCCCACTATTAGAAAATTTCAAGAAATAAAAAATCGTATTGGAATGATTCATTTAAAAACAATGGTATATACAAACATATTCTTTATCAGAAAGATTAACCTTTAGAAATAAATGGTTCAGTGATATCAGAAGATAAAAATATTACATAGAGTTTTTTAAGTGGTTAGAATACAAAGGAAAATGAGACGATCAAAAGGAGTCATTAAATATGGTAGTGAATAAATGGTATGCTACTAATAACAAGGTAGTTGAAGCTAAAATTCCTCCTTTAAAAGAAATTAGTCTACCTATTGACGGTAGAAATATTACCGCGTCACCTTTTAAGACGGATTAAGTCGAATCTAAAGGGGATCCTAAAAATAAAGATATAAACATAATTTTTCAACAAAATAATTATACAAATAAACTACTTTATGTAGCTTCTAATGAAATTCTTAAAGTCAATACTACATCAATTTTTAAAGATAAACCAAGTCCTTCCTGCATTGATATAAATAAAAACTTAGAAACTCATCCAATATTTAAACTACAAGAATTTTGTAACGAGAAATTCTTTGGGTTACAAGAAAAGTTTGAAATCACAAATCATCATATAGAAATTATCAATACAAAACTTAGAACTACAAATATTAATACCTTGTACGGAAATGATAATAAAGATATTATTAAATTAAGTTCTAATTATTCCACAAAAAATAATTACTAAAAGAAACCCTCTTTTCCGGATATGCAATACGAAGAAAATGAGTTTCTACCTCATACTTTGCATTTGGGAAGAGAAATAGCAGAATGGGATATTGATGGACTAGAAGAACATCAAATTTATGATAAATTACATGAGATAGGAGTGACCATTACGGTTTAAAATGAATAATTTATCAAATAAACAATACGCTACTATAATTACAGCTGAATTTATCAACACATTAAAAATTGGTGGAATAAATATCACACAGAGGATAATAGGCAAAGTATATTAAATATAACACCTATTTACCCAATTATTAAAGATGAATTTTCAGGGCATACCAAAGTGAATCAAGTCTTAGAACATACCACTGTCACCTTAATTTATAACATAGCTAATCATTTTATTGGGGAACCTCAATTTTTTCAAGATAGAAGTCTAGAAATATTATCAAATCTATCTTGCCCAAAGTTAGATGATTATAGATTGTATAAAGATATTTTTCTCAACAAAGTTATGATTAGAAAACGTTGTAATCACGATTATTGGAAAGAAGAATTTGTTAGTGGTCTACCCAAGCTATTTGCTGAAAAATTTAGAATAAAATTAAAAGATCGATTTGAAGAAAAAATTCCTTACTATAAGTTAACCTATGGTGACCTCATAAGTTTTATAAATACAGGATTGGAGTTATATACCGATATAAAACTAATGAATCAACTAAAAAGAGAAAGATAGTAATATATCACTAAATGAGCTAAGAAACTTTTATCAAGACTTTGGTTATCTTAAATTATCTGCCCCATCAAAAGAGTCTTCGTAAAAAGAGAAAAATACAAATAAACATAAACCACAAGAATCTCGTCATTACAAAAGAAGATTCAGAGGGTCTAACCATAACCCTGGTAAAAACATATTTAAACCAGCTAACAGTGAAAGGTGTTGGGGCTGTGGAAAAATGAGAGATCAAGCCAAAGACTACCCAACCACTAATAAAAAGAAAGAGAAAATTAATATATTAATTTTTCAAGAAGAAGATAAAAATAGATTATATTCTATTTTAGAATAAAATAATTTATCCTCCGATAAAAATATTAGAGACAATGATCAGCTAACGATGACGTATAGTTCTGAAGATAGTTTGTCATTAGACACTTGCGAATATGGAAATGCAACTTGCACCTGCAAAAATCATTACATAAATGTCATTAGTAGTAATAATAAGGAAACATTCTTTAATATGATATATCATATTAAAAATCCTTCTTTGAGAAAAAAGATACTTAATTTACTTTCAGCAGTTTAGTCTTTGAAAAACAATATGACAATACTATTAAAACTTTTGCTATGACAAATCTTTTGAATAAATTTAAACAACCAATTTAATCCAAAATAAATTTACAAAATATTCTTGAAGAATTCTTACGAATAAGAGATAAAATAAATAAAATTAAGCAAAAAGTCAACACCTTAGAACATGACACAATTACTAAATTACCACCTAATAAGGAATCGAAAATTATAAATCCGAACCTAAAGATCTATCAAAACAAGTAGAATTCCTCGCATAATCTCTATCTAAATTCAGAATTAATCCCATAATTTTTATTAGACCGCAGGGCATCCATACTAAAATACTAGGTAAAAATCTTATTTTCCCCTACTTAAACTATATATTAAAGGAAGAGAATAATTTCCCAAAAGAGGAAAATACTTTTAAATAAATCTATTTTCACATCAAGAAAATTCTACTAAACCTTTTCCTCGTCCTAGGTTTTACCTAGCCTTCTTTATAGCACTCGGAGTACTCATCTTTAAAATAATTTAAATGATAACTGCAATGCAACTCAAAATATTTTTGATAAAAAATATGCATTTTCTAGATGGAAAATGTTATCATAGAACTCTCTTTTTGGTCATCTAATTTTCCTATGTATTCACACAAATTAAAAAACTCTATGTTACATTTTAATCTTTTCATAACACTAAACCATTTATTTCAGAAGGTTAACCTTTTTGATAGAGCATATCTTTGTATATACCATTGTTTTTTAATAGAATTCTCTGTACTAGTCCAAATTTTATTTGAATGATTAATGTATGGTTCAAAAGGTTCATCTAAATGAATCATGCCAATACAATTGTTATTTCTTGGACCTTTGTATGTTTTGGGAGTTGTTTGGGGTTCAAATTGATAGGTGAGGAACATAAGACCTAGATGACCATGTTTAGGGGTTTACCATCTGGATACGACCCCACCCAGGAGCCACAAGGGTCCGTTGAAGAGGACCCTATCTCAAAGGCATAATGCCGCTTGACAGTGTCAAATATCAGCCCCAAGGGACGGCCAGTCGATCAAATGATGGCCCGTCGACCATGGGCGTCAATCGACCCTTCAAGGCATGCAAAGCATGCACTTTAAGGGGTCTCTAACCAAAACGACGGACCCCATCAAAGGGGCATCGTTTATACAACGTCCATCATTTCGAGGTTCGTAGATGGGTATGCAAAAGATGCTAAGTTACGACCTAGCTAGGGGTGTTTCTGTAAATTTTCCCAAAGTCTATTTTGAAACATGGACGTTTTCTTAAGGTTAGGTTATTTTAAGTTTGTTTTACTCCTAGACCTAAGTTATTCTTCACTTTGAAAAAATCAAAACCCCTCCCTCAAGAAAGACTCTTAAACTTCATAGAATCTAGAACTCAAGGAAGGGCTAGGAGTGTGAAGGTTTTGGATGTTTTCTTGTGGCCTTCTTCATATAGAGCTATGGTAGTTCATCCTTGAACTTTATTTCATTCAAGGAGCCATTCCAAAGACTTTTCAAAAAGGGTTTCAAATTCTAAACTTTTCTATTTTTATTCTAAAGATGGATGTTTTAATGATTGAAATATGTTACTGTCAATCTTAGTTGATGATTTTAATGTCAAAATCCCAGTGAACCCATGCTTATGCATATTACCAACTTTTGGCTTATGGAGTGGGTTTAGTGTTTATGTCTAGATTATGGTAGACTTGAGTTTCTTATGTTGTATTTTGAATTACCTTACACTTATTATACTATATTATGATGATTTTGTGAAGTCTTGTGAAAAGGTGTCCAAACGCTTTGATGAAGGGTTAGTTGGTTTATGTTTTTTAGTTTTTATTGAAGTGATTTTGAGTGGTATAGTCCACCTATGATAGCGGTGTTTACTTTATGTATATGAATATGTATTGTGATTATGGCCTTAAAGGCATAGCATGTGAAGTAAAGTGTTGATTTTGATGTATATGTTTGATATGTCAAATGAAGTATTTAATGTTTACTTTGAGGATATAATGTCTAAATGAAGAATATGTATATGTGATGTATGATAGTGTGTGAAGTATGAAGAATACAATATGATCATTTTTAGAAGAAAATATTATGAGTAATGGTGATTATGTTAAAGGTGTTTTCACATGTACTCACACACACACTATGTATGAAAGAATGAAGTTATGAATGAAATTGGGGGACTGTAGGGTAGACACTCTTCGTGAGTATAGATGAAATGTCTAGACCATTCCCTACTATTCCTAAATAACTCTACAAATGAATAGGGGGATTTTGGGGTGAACACTCTTTGTGAGTTGAGATAATGTGTTTAGTAGCAATCTCACTATTCTCAAGAGCTTTGTAGGGTAGGTTTGAGGTTTAATAGCCTTTGTTAGTTGAGATGTGGTGCTTAAAAGTGACATATAGGGATAAGTACACTTCGTTAGTTGATATGTGGTGCTAAATTGTTATCCCTTAACCTATAGTAGATCAATGTTTCAGACTCCGTAAGGGATTTATGCTTAGCACCGAGGTGATTGGATGAAGGGGTGGGTATACTTCCTGAGTAGAGTTGTTGTATTTAATGTACCTCTTCAGTTGAGTGCTCCTCGTTTGTAGAGAATGAATTACTTAGAAGCAATTTCCTTATCCCTTAAATATGTGCCCGCATAGGTGTAGCTATTGGAGATTCCATGTAAAGGATAAAGAGTATGATTCTACCTTAGGCAACTGGGGATCCCTCATCCAGTAGGGGTTGATACCATGATTCCATGTCTAGCTCTCATGTTATATATAAGTTAAAGCTAGCCCCCACAAATGAATGTAATGAACTATGTTTCCACAGAGTGGACTACTTAGGGTAGGTTTTGAATGGGACGTTATCTATCCATTGCATAAGTAGGCATTTGGAGGGAGTCTTGGTGTGTCTTTATATGAAAATGAATGAATGGGTCATTATAAATGTAAATGAAGTAATGTTACTTTATTTCTAATGTTAAGGAAGAAATTTGATGTTATGTTTTGTATGATGAAATCTATGTATAGGATGAATGTGATGTCCCTATTCTATGGGAATTCTCAAAGATTACTAAAGTTGGAGTAGTAGTATGAGATGCTACTTTCACATTGCACGATGTGTAACTTGGGGGTTGTATTGGAGGATATTTCTTATGTGAAGTAACAAAATGCATGTATGTTCTTCTAGTAAGTAGTAATGAATGTTGACTTGTGAAATGAGATGAAGCATGCTTATCTTTAGGATCACTTAGGTGTGTATTGAAAAGGTTGTATGAGCAGTTTCTTCATGTCTTACCTTAGTGAGTCTTATGTTAACTTAGGATAGGAAAAGTCTTTATGATAAATGAGTTTAGTGTAAAGTATGACTGTAGTCGCTTAAAATTAATTAAATATAAATTTATAATATTATTCGGATTATATGAATCAGTAAATACATTAGTCCAAATAAATATTGAAGAGGACCCCTTCTCAGAGGCATAATGCTGCTTGACAATGTCAAATGACGGCCCCAAGGGACGGCCAGTCGATCGAACAATGGCCCATCGACCCTAGGCGTCGATTGACCCCACAAGGCTTGCAAAACATGCACAATAAGGGGTCTCTGACCGAAACAACGAACCCCCTCAAAGTTGCATCGTTCATACAACTGTCCATCATTTGTTTCAGTAAATTCACCCCAAGTCTTTTATGAAGCATGGACGTTTGCTTAAGGTTAGGTTATTTTAAGTTACATTCTCCTAGACCTAGGTTAGTCTTCACTTTGAAAAAATCAAAACCACTCCCTCAAGAAAACTCTCAAACTCCATAAAAGCTAGAACTCAAGGAAGGGCTAGGAGTGAATGTTTTTGACATTTTCTTGTGGGATTGTTCATATATAGGTATGGTAGTTCATCCTTGAAATTTATTTCATTCAAGGAGCCATGCGTGTGCATATTAACATCTTTTGGCTTATGGAGTGGGTTTAGTGTTTATGTCTAGATAATGGTAGAATTGAATTTCTTATGTTGTATTTTGAATTACCTACATCCTTATTATACTTATTATGATGATTTTGTGAAGTCTTGAGAAAAGGTGTCCTAAGGCTTGAATGAAGGGTAATTTGGTTTGTGTTGTTTAGTTCTTATTGAAGTGATTTTGAGTGGTATAGTCAAACTTTGATGGCGGTGTTTACTTTAAGTATATGAATATGTATTGTTATTATGGCCTTGAAGGTATAGCATATGAAGTAAAGTGTTGATTTTGATGTATATGCTTGATATGTCTTATGAAGTATTTAATGTGTATCTTGAGGATATTATGTCTAAACGAAGTATGTGTATATCTGATGTATGATAGTGTGTGAAGTATCAAGAATACAATATTATCATTTTTAGAAGCAAATATTATGAGTAATGGTGATTATGTGAAAGGTGTTCTCACATGTACTCACAAACACACTATGAATGAAAGAATGAAGTTATGAATGAAAATGGGGGACTGTAGGGTAGAAACTCTTCATGAGTCTAGATGAAATGTCTAGACCATTCCCTACTAATCCTAACGAACTCTACCAATGAAAATGGGGATTTTGGGGTGAACACTCTTTGTGAGTTGAGATGAAGTGTTTAGTAGCAATCTCACTATTCCAATGAACTTTCTAGGGTGGGTTTGAGGTTGAATACCCTTCATTAGTTAAGATGTGGTGTTTAAAAGTAACACGTAGGGATTAGTAGACTTCGTTAGTTGAGATGTGGTGTTTAAAAGTTACATGTAGGGATAAGTAAACTTTGTTAGTTTATTTGTGGTGCTAAATTGTTATCTCTTAACCTATAGTAGATGAATGGTTCAGACTCCGTGGGGAAGTTATGCTTAGCACGAGATGATTTGAAGAAGGGGTGGGTACACTTCCTAAGTAGAGTGTTGTATTTAATTTACCTCTTGAGTTGAGTGCTCCTCGTTAGTAGAGAATGAATTACTTGGAAGCAATTTTCTTATCCCTTAAATATTTGCCCACATAGGTGTAGCTACTGAAGATTCCATGTAAAGGATAAAGAGTATGACCCTACCTTAGGCAAGTGGGGATCCCTCATCCAGTAGGGGTTGATACAAGGATTCCATGTCTAGCTCTCATGGTCTATATCTGTTAAAGCTAGCCCCCATAAAAAAACGTAATGAACTACGTCTTCTAAAGAGTGTACTACATAGAGTAGGTGGTGAAATGGGACGTTATCTATCCATTTCACAAGTAGGCATTTGGAGGGAGTTTTGGTGTGTCTTTATATGAAAATAAATGAATGGGTCATTATATGATGTAAATGAAGTAATGTGACTTTATTTCTAATGTTAAAGAAGAATTTTGATGTTATATTTTGTATGATGAAATCTATGTATATGATGAATGTGATGTGCCTAGTCTATGGGAGTTCTCAAGGAGCACTAAAGTGGGAGTAGTTGTATGAGATGCTACTTTCACATCACACGATGTGTAACTTGGGGGTTGTATTGGAGGATAATTCTTATGTGAAGTAACAAAATGCATGTATGTTCTTCTGTTAACTTAGTAATGAATGTTGACTTGTGAAATGAGATGAAGCATGCTTATCTTTAGGATTACTTAGGTGTGCATTAAAGAGGTTGTACGAGCGGTTTTTTCATGTCTCGTCTTAGTGAGTCTTAAGTTAAGTTAGGATAGGAAAAGTCTTTATGATAAATGAGTTCACTGTAAAGTATGACTGTAGTCACTTAAAATATATTAGCTATAAATTTATAAAGTTTTTCGGATTATATTAAATTAGTGAATATATTAGTCCAAATAAATATAATGGAATAATATATCTGATTTAATTATTTAAATCCAATTAAATATGAACGTAATTAAAGCCCGCTCCATAAAGCCCATATGATATTTAACTTAAAACTGATTGGCCAGAGGGAGTCTTGTCCCAATTGCAACTTCTCTATTTACTATAAATAAAGGTCTTATAGTTCAGAGAGCACCAAGATATCTTAAGAAGAAGCTAGAGAAAATTCGTGAATCAAAAGCCATAAATTTCTCTACAAGTTAAAGAATTCAAGGATTCAAGCGTTCAAGTTCAAGATATGAAGAGGCCAAGATCAAGTTTAAGAACGATAAGATCAAGACCACCGAATTCAAAATCAAGATCCAATCCCTTGAATTCAACTAGAAAGTCATGATCAAGATAAAGTTCATTTCAAGATAATGATCAAGTCTAAGTATAAGTTCAAGGCCAAGATCAAGTTCAAGAACGATCAAGATCATAACCACCGGATTCAAGATCCAGCTCCAAGCCCTTGAAGTCAACTAGAAAGTCAAGATCAAGATAAATTTCAAGTCAAAATCAAGTCCAAGTTCAAGTTCAAGTCGAAGATTAAATTCAATAATAGTCAAGATCAAGACCGCTGGATTCAAGATCAAGCTTCAAGCCCTTGAATTAAACTAGATATTCAAGACCAAGATAAAATTCGAGTCCAAGGTCAAGATCAAGTCTAAGTTCAAGTTCAAGTCCAAAGTCAAGGTCAAGATAGAGATCAATATCAAGATAAATCTCAAGTTCAAGATCAGTGTTGAAATCCCTCGAAATCATTTTTGAAAAGGCAAATTCAGAGGAATCATAGAGATTGTAACACTCGCACTTGAAATAGTAAATTGATTGTTGCTATAATCTTCCATTCTTGATTATTATTTTCTCGACGCAAATTTTATTGTCTATGAATTCTTGCATGCCTAGTGGGACCCTCTACCTCTCATATCAACTTTTCAAGCATCAAAGATTATCAAAATGTCTTCCATTATAGAGGAACAACTAGCAAGCTTTACTAAAGCAACTGAAGGATTCACAAAGTGCATTCACAAACAAGATGCTAAACTTTTCAAGCTAACAAATAAGATGGATAATATGATTGATAGAACATCAAGTCAATAACCTTTGAAGCTTTCTAAAACTAAACACAAAGGAGAGTCTTGCGTTAAATAAACAATGATCAAATAGATTCATATCTCATCTAAAGGTTTGATTCCAAATGATCAATTAAAGAACTTTTTTTTAGAGTCTATCGAAGACAAATATGAGTCTTCATCCAAATTTTATCCTTTATATACAAAGCCATATACACAAAGGATTGATAACTTGAAACTGTCTGAGGGTTATTATCCTCCAAAGTTTCAACAATTTGATAGCAAAGAAAATCCCAAACAACATATAACACACTTTATTGAGACTTACAATGCTACTGGGACGTATGGTGATTATCTTGTAAAAAGAGTTCATTTGATCTCTCAAATTAATTTCCTTTTATTGATACACAGATCATGAACCTAATTCTATAGATAGTTGGGAGCAAATAGAGCACGAGTTCCTTAATCGTTGCTATAGCACAAGGCGTGTCGTTAGTATGATGTAACTTACAAACGTTTTTTAAGGTGAAGATGAGTTAGTTGTTGACTTTATCAATCGCTGGGGAAGTCTGAGCCTCAACTGCAAAGATCTCTTTAGTGAAATTTTTAGCATTAAAATGTGCATCCAAGGTATGAATTGGTGTCTTCCCTACGTTTTGCAAGGATTAAAGCCCAATACATTTGAATAGTTTAAAACTCGTGCACATGACATGGAATTAAGCATGACTTTAAAAGAAGATCAACAATCTCCTGTCTGTGGACCTCATGAAGATGAAGATATAGAAGAACTCCAAAATGGGGGCAAGTCTACATCTGAAGATGAATTTGAAGAGTCAATGTATATCTAGATGCTCCTTAATTCATGAGCTTAAGTTGCAAGTTACAATGCTTCGTGAAACACGAACTTAAACTTTATGTCACTTAAATCTTCAAATTGAAATGCTCCTTAAAACACAACCTTAAATTGTATATCCCTTGAATCTTCAAGTTAGAGTTAAATTTTCAAGTTTAAATGCTCATTGAAACACAAGCTTAAACTGTATGTCACTTAAATTTTCAAGTTGAAATTCTACTTGAAGCACGAGCTTAATCTGTATGTCACTTAAATCTTCAAGTTCGAGTTAAATCTTAAAGTTGAAATGCTCCTTGAAACACGAGCTTAAATTGTATGTCACTTTAATCTTCACGTTTGAGTTAAATATTCAAGTTTCAATGCTCCTTGAAACACGAGCTCAAAATGTGTGTCACTTGAATCTTCAAGTTTAAGTTAAATCTTCAAGTTTAAATGGTCCTTGAAACACGAGCTAAAACTATATGTCCCTTAAATCGTCAAGTTTTAGTTAAATCATCTAGTTGAAATGCTCCTTGAGACACGAGCCTAAATTGTATATCAAAAAGCTCTTTAAATTTGAGCTAAACCTTCAACTTAAAATGATCCTTATGGTGGGAGCCTAAGCTTCATGTCAATCCTGGCCCTCAAGAGTATAAACTGTGTACGACACAACCAAAAAATCTCTCACTCCTCCAGAACTACGTTTAGACTTGATCCTCTTCATTGATGTATGTAGGCACTTAGAACCATATTCTAAGTTCAGTTGCATGAGTGTCAAAAAACTAAATGTTCCCATCTTTATCTGTTACATGAGTTAAATCTATGAGTAGTAAACTTTCATAAACTTCAGACTTGCATAAAATGGTGTGACTCGATGGGGGAAAACCCTTATAAATAAAATTGTTTCAAGACCAAGTTTAAAAATCTCCAAGTATGCAAGTTGAAGTCTTCAAATCCTTCAAGCCTTGTCTTTGAAAGATAAAATATCTCAACAAGACTTGAAAAAAGGGAATCTGTAATAACTTAAAATTTATTAAATATAAATTTATAAACCTGTTTGGATTATATTAAATGAATGAATATATTAGTCCAAAAAATATTATGGAATAATATAATTGATTTAATTATTTAAATTTAGATAAATATGAATTTAATTAAAGCCCACTCCATAAAGCCCATATGATATTTCACTTTAATATGATTGGACGAAGGGAGTCTTGTTCCAATCGCAACTTCTCTATTCTAAATCTATAAATAGGGGTCTTATAATTCAGAGAGAAACAAGAATTCTAAACAAGAAGCTAGAGAAAATTTGTGGATCAAAAGCCATAAATTTCTCTACAAGTTCAAGAATTCAAGAATTCGATGATGCAGGAATTCAAGCGTTCAAGTTCAAGATTTGAAGAAGCCAAGATCAAGTTCAAGAACGATTAAGATCAAGACCACCGAATTCAAGATCAAACTCCAAGCCTCCAAGATCAAATTCAACATCAAGTTCAAGAACGATTAAGATCAAAACCACCTGATTCAATATCAAGATCCAAGACCTTGAATTCAACTAGAAAGTCAAGATAAAGATAAAGTTCAAGTCAAAATCAAGTCCAAGTCCATGTTCAAGTTCAAGTTGAAGATTAAGTTCAAGAACAATCAAGATCAAGACTTCCGAATTAAAGATAAAGCTTCAAGCCCTTAAATTCAACTAGAGAGTCAAGATCAACACAAAATTCAAGTTCAAGATCAAGATCAAGTCTATGATCAAGTTGAAGTCCAAGAACAAGGTCAAGATAGAGATCAAGATAAAGATAAATCCCAAGTTCAAAATCAACCTTTAAATCCCTTGAAATCATATTTGAAAAGGCAAATTCAGAGGAATAATAGAGATTGTAATACTCTCCCTTGAAATAATAAATTGATTGTTGCTATAATCTTCCGTTCTTGATTATTATTTTCTTGACGCATATTTTATTGTGTACAATGACCTTTTGTAGAAATTATGGAACTTTTACCTTATGTGCTTAATGATGATCTATATGATGTTTTTGATTTGATTCATCAAGGTTTTACTAACCCCATATTTTTTTATATTCCCAATTATAGGTGATGGAAAGTGAATGTTCTTAGAAGAAAAAGCTTGGGAAGTGGAATCTCTCAAGACAGGTATGTCCTCATATATTTGTGGACATAGTCTATCTTTCTTGAGTTTCTTCCTTAATATTTTTATAAGACTAATTATGTATTTCTTTCAATGTAAAAGGTCGTGACCCTAAGATATTTAAGATGTGTCTTTAAGTTGTGTTGACACGATGAGGCTTGTGCAAGAATTCCGTGAGGTCAAGTATGACGTGTGTTGACTCAAAAGTGCTCTCTTCTTCTAGGGTGTACTTGCGGGTCGTTACACCTTTAATATAGCCATAACAAAGTCTAGTATAGAGTACAATTAAGGAAACTATCCACCTCAAAAACCATTAAGACGGACCGGAACTCGATGCCCTAAAGGCCCAAGAGAACTAACCTACAACTTGTTCTTACTATGCATATAACTATAACAATTGTGGCAAGTTGACCTAGGATGCAGCGATATCAAACAACATAAGAAGGTCCAAAAGTTATATACAAGACTTGGTCGTTGAGGACAAACCTCCTTAAGACACAACTGAACCATGTATATATGTCTACAAAGCCTCTAAAAGATAGAAGTCTAGAGTAGGTCGGGACAGACCTCGCCTTACCCTTAACTAGATACAATACCAAAATGAAATTACCAAAGACTCCATAAAGCTCTGACTAAACATTGAGCTCACCCAAAAGTAGCAGAGTTTCATGTGCTCCTACTGAGGACGTCTACTAGCTGGAGTGCATGTACATGCAGCATGAAATGTAGCGTCCCCCGCGAGGGACGTCAGTATGAAAAATGTACTGAATATGTAAGGCCATATATAAGAGCTCAAATTAAATCAAATAGCAACATATGAGTGCATAGATTAGGAGAGAAGACCACCTTTGCTTACTCTTATGGGATAAAGTAAGTTACATTCTTTTCTTTACTTTTCTGTATATTATAATCTTTGTAGGGCATGTGATACAAGTGACTAGCTGATATGTGGTAGAACAGGATTAACCATGCTAGGAGTATTAACCCTTGGGATATGGTCCTCATAATTACACAACTTGGGATCGGCCCATGCTAGCTTTCGCCCCAGAGCTGCCACACTTCTATACCAATAGGGATCGGCTATGAGCTGACACCTTTCTATACCAATAGGGATCGTCCCATGCTCGGCTTTCTCCAATTTGTTGCCACCCTTATGTACCAGTTGGGATCGACCCATGCTAGGCTTTCGCCACTGGGCTGCTAGCCGTAATTATATAGGTTTTTTTAACTTAGATTCTTTAATCTTTGAGATTGTTATTTATCAGTTCAGAACTCTATTGAGATGTTATTTTTATGGTCATAATCATTTTGGAGATATGGAAGTACGGACCAGTATAGACAACATGAGAATAATACATCTAGGAAATAACAATGGCATAAGGAGCTATGTAACATCAACACATTACTTTAAGGGATTAATGACACAATTGACTTCAAACAACAAAGAGGAGGATTCACAAACTTGCTTTTGCAATTAACATTTCTGTACTAGCACATGGGGGATTATTACACAAGTATAAAATAGTGAACAAATAATGAAGTAGTTCTATGCACCACGGAGAGGGGGAAATATTGTTAACTATTTTGGAGATAGTACGCTGCCACTATGTTTCCTTTCTAGGAATAGAACTTATAAGATTCACTTCACTTATATTAATTGCAGGAGTAAGATTTCATGCCAAACGGATATAAAGAATCGAATATCCTTACATACCTTATCCTCAGACTGAAACTCTCAAGATTCAACCTCCCCTTATTGGTTTTAATCTACAATTTAATTCATCGTTAACTTAAATTAGCATCTATCACACCGCGAGCCTTGTAATATAGTAGCTAACTTTGACTAATAATGAGTCTATAGAAACCTTAATATAATGTGTATCACCACACCCTCATTCTTTGTCCATCACATACATTATACATCCTTTTCCCAAGATCAACCAAGTTGCGCCAATAGTAATATCCATAGAACATCCCCTTATATTCTTTACTATACAACCAAGTATTGAACTCACCACCCCCTTGAGTTTTTCATGAAAGCACACCACTAATACCTCACCCAAACTCATACATAAGGAAGACAAAAATGGAGCAGTCACCTTACCTCAATTTCTGTAACTTCTCCTTATAACTTGAATTCTTTTAGAACTTCAGCTTCCCTTCACATTTGAACCAAAGAAGAAAGAAAGGTATTTTAATAACTAAGGAGTGAGCAGTAACTTCTAGAAATATTCTGCCTGTGTAGTTATATTAGAGCATGAATAACATGTTTTCCTAATCATCTATGGGGGAATTAATCTAAATCCATGAGGTTTCACTTACCTTGGTTTGCAGATATAAGGGTTTATTCAAGAACCCTAAAAAACTTTAAGGTTGCTGGTTTAATCCTCCAGAACCTCCTTTTTTGGGGGGTACATTTTCAGCCACTAATTCGTCAAGTAGGTGATGCACCTGCTTGTGCAAACTAGGTGATGTACCTAGTTGATTTCGCTTGAGCTTTATCCATATTGGGCCTAGGCATATTTGGCTGCTGGGATTTGTTTCAAATTTGAATTTCATTTAATAGGTTTTGACTTCAACTGACAGTCCATTAATATAATCCTAAATCTGGTCCATCAAACATGGCCCTTTAACTATATTATAGCTTAAGTCGGTGATGCAGCTGCTAGCTTAAATTAAGCCAAGCAAGCAGCTCAATTATTTTATTTCAATTTCTAAATGTTAATCCCTTGGTCTTCAACTTAGCACATAACTTTTAACTTTAAGCTCAATTACCACTTTACTATATCTACTTAAATACTTTCCATCAGAGTTAACTTGCAATACACAAGCTGAAACGTGTAAAGCATTACATCACCTTCCGAGCTAGTTCAAACCAACAATAACCATATAAAAAATATGATCCCTCACCTATACTATAAGTCGATGTGAAGTATCACATGAATAGAACTAGCATATACATAATGCAGACTGTGACAAAGACAATCAATGAGACTCTAACTTACTAGACTATCATTAACATGTTTCGTTCATACATTCACGAGTGTGTATGCATATATATATGAGGAAGCCTTTAACATAGACACATTTAGACATCATATGATCATACTTCATTAGTCTTTCAATTTTATCAGTAGGGGGCATTCAAAATCTGACTTTGTAAAACCTCTCCACCATATTCTCTCATTTTTCCATCATTTCCATCTCCCATCATCCATGTTCTCTCTCTTTCCCTTAATCAATAAATGTTATTTTGTAAGTATACTTTCTCTACTATTTTAATTATTAAATTTATGTTTTCAATTTATATTTGTTTACTACTTTTGTTCTTCTTTTTTTTTAAGTTTTCTTAAAAAAATTTCTTTAAGTGTTTTGCTTCATTCTGTTACTCTTCCGAATTTCACTTAGGATTCTGTTCTGGAACTCGGTCTGCGTGAATGAAGACGTGCAAGTTGCACCTACAAAAATCATTCCATAAATGTCATTACTAGTAGTAATAAGGAAACATTCTTTTAAGAAGATAAATGGAGGGGACGGATGAGTTTTTGGACATAATCAAACGTCTTATTGATTTAGGGAAAGAGAGAACCTGGATGAAAGAATGGAAAATATGGGAAATTGGGAGAATGTAGAGAGTGGAAATTATGTTAAAATGGATGAAATGGAGAGAGGTTCAAAGTTCGAATGGTTTTGAATGTCCTCTAGTGATACAAATTGAAAGCCTTAAATTGGCCTCAAAAGTGTTGATTAGTCTAAATTATTACGCTATCTATTTTACATTTTCCCATACACTAATACATATTATTTATACTACACGTAACCATTACCTATTATAAATAACTGATGATAATTATACGTGGCTTGAAATAGAAGCAACGTCGCTTGAACTACTTATACGTAGCCTTCGCTTCATCTTTATCTTCTTTTGCTGAAAATTTATCTTCAAAACATAGATCTTGTTATTTGGCCTTTTAGTCACTTTGTGGATTTAATCCTGCGGGGTCCACTTTGTCACTTTGTGGCTTTGGACTTTATTCATGTGGGGTCCACCTATTTGCTGAGTTGTTGACATAATAAATGATAATACATGCTTGGCACTTTCCTATTTTTTATTTAAGATGATACTTATCCTCATTTCTTCATCATCAAACTTTGCTGGCACTTTCTTTTAATTAAGACGGCATGCTTGTTCTATTCCCTATAGATCTCATATATCTATTTTGCGGAGCTCGTCCTGGGAGGCAACGATATATAATTACTCAAATTTTGATTTCGTATCAGTGTTGAGGTAAAATAATGCTTCCTTGAGCTTTCTTTTTAATCTTTATTTGGAGTTGACATAATCCCTTTGCGAACAACTGGAGCATATCCTTTAATTTTATTGTTTTTGCTTAAATATTTGATCCTCTCAAATTTAGGAATATCGAAGGACCAACTAATAATATAAGAGATCCTTTTGGCAATAAAGAACTTTCATAATTTAAAATTTTCTAATAAGGTAGATATATTTCTTTCTACCTGAAATTTCTCAAATTGTAATTGATGTAGAGTTAATAATACTTGTTTATTTCCTCCGAATTTATTCCAGCATTTGTAAAACCATCGGGGAATGATCGCGTTTTTCATTTATCAAAAAAAATATTGTTATACCAGACTGCTTTACAATCATACAAATAAAATATTAGGGATCGATTAGATTTTGATAAGTGAATAGGGGTAATTAGATGATCTTCAAACCATTAAAATGGACTCAAGATTCTTTTGATAGTAACTTTGAATATTGTATACTATATGCATTACTTTCGTCAAATATAAGCTCAACTTCTACCTAATCGGTATCTGTTAAAATAAATTTTTATTACCGCCGGGTCTTGAGGGGATCTTCCGTCTCCACATATTTTTTGTTGGTGTAGCAGAGATTTAGTAAGTCATGGATTTCAGAATTTCCATATTTTGATCAAGTGTAATAATCTGCAGTACTTGTAACATTATTAACTCAAATTGTTTTTTATTTGGAGTAACCTTATCTGTTTTTTTTTTTGAAAAGTGGACCGAAATTCTCTTGTTGGTATAACTCTGTGTTTTTCATCTCGTAACTATCCTTTGTTTGGATTGAAATATTTTTATTCGTCGAGGAGGATGAGTTTTCCCAGAAAACTTAATGAAGTGGTTGTAGCTTGTGTGAGCTAGTTATAGGTTCTTTTAGTGGTCAAGGTATATAATATGTTTTTGTAGGAGGGAATACGTGTATATATCTTCTGATTTTGTTTGATCTTATTCATAAAATGGTTGTTTCATCTTTCCTTCAAGTTTGAACGTCGAGAAAGGTCTTATTCCTTGCCTTATTATTTCCCTATAAAAAATTTATTAAATTTTTTTGGAGATTTCCTCCCTTTATTTAAAAAAAATTGTATAATAACATCTTCCATCCAGAAAATGCACAATTTTTATAAAAATATATTAAGTGGTGTTGCAGTCATTATTTATATTATTTTGAAATTGAGTAACTCCTAGTGCTATAAAGAAGTCTAGGTAAAACCTAGGAGGAAAATAAGGTTTAGTAATTGTATAAGTTTCTCTATGTGAAAATAGGTTTATTTTTAAAGTAATTTTCTCTTTTCGAAAATTACTCTATTTCTTTAATATATAGTTTAAGTAAGGGAATATAACATTTTTACTAGTATGGATGTCATGCGGTCGATTAATCGCAATGGTATTAATTCTTAATGTATATATATGTTCTGTGATGAATTCTACTTCTTTAATGTTTCTTCAGGTTCGGATTTATAATTTTCCGGTTCCTGATTATGTGGTAATTTAGTAAATGTGTTAGCTTTTAAGGTATTCACTTTCTGCTTAATTTTATTAATTTCATATTTTATTTTCAAGAATTCTTCCAGAATATTTTATAAATTTATTTTGGATTTAGTTGGTTATCTAAATTTATTCAAAACATTTGTTATATCAAAATGCTTAATAGTTTTATTATCAGGTTGTATTTCAAAGACTAAACTTTTTGAAGTAATTAGGTACTTTTTCCTAAAATCAGGATTTTTTAATATGATTTATCATAATAAGGAATGTTTTCTTCCTACTACTAGTATTGACATTTATGGAATGATTTTTGCAGGTGAAACTTTCACATCCACATTCAGAAGTGCCTGATGACTTATTATCTATAGTACTATATGCCATCGTAAGCTGATCATTGTCACTAGGATTTTTACCGAAGGAGGAATTATTTCCTTCTAAAATAGAACATAATCTATTTTTTTAACTTTTTCTTCAAATAATAATATATTGATTTTCTCTTTATTTTTGTTAGTGGTTGGGCAGTCTTTGGCTCGATGTCTTTTTTTTCCACAGCCCCAATACCTTTCAGTATTATCTGGTCTAAATCTATCTTTACCAGGGTTATGGTTAGACCTTCGGAATATTCTTTTGTATTGACGAGTTTCTCCTATTTTAGGTTTAATTCCACTTTTCTCTTTTTTAGAAGTCTCTTTTGATGGGGTAAATAGGTTAATGTAACCAAAGTCTTGACAAAAGCTTGCTAGTTAATTTTTTGATATTTTTCTATCTCTTTTTAATTGATTCTTATGTTTTATATGGGTACATAATTCTGGTCCAGTAATATTTATAAAACTTATGATGTCATCATAGGTTAATTGATTGTAAGGAATTTTTCTTTCAAATCGATCTTTTAATTTTATTCTAACCTTTTCAGCAAATAGCTTGGGTAGACCACTAATAAATTTTTCTTTCAATAATCGTGTTTACAGCCTTTTCTAATCGTAACTTTTTTGAGAAGAATATCTTTATACCATCTAAAATTGTCTATCTTTGGGCAAGATAGATTAAATAATGTTTCTAGACTTTTCTCTTGAAAAAGTTGAGATTCTCTAATAAAATGTTTAGTTATGTCATAAATTAAGGTGACAGTGGCATCTTCTAAGACTTGATTCTTTATGGTTTGCCCAGAAGATTCATCTTTAAAAATTGGGTTAGTAGTTATTTAATATTCTCTTAACAGGTTCATTCAAATTGAGAAATATTTGAGAAAATGAATAGGTATTATCAACTCAAAATTAAAGGCCATTTGCAAAAGATTTTAGAGGATCACATATTTAATCAAGACAGTTCAAATTCAGACATCAGCTGTTCACAATGATAAGGTAATTTCAGGTTCATCTCCACAAAGGGATTATGACAACTCAAAAGAAATATTAAAAAGAAGGTTCAAGAAAGCCTTATTTAAATCTCAACTCTGATAGAAATTATTAGATGTTGCTGCTTAGCAACAGAGACACGCACAAAATCATCTTTCTATTACAAGGAAGTGGCATCACATTGACATCAACAAAAAAATCAACAAGGAATGGACCCCACATCCAATGATATGCCATACAAACTTGAATGTAAATAAAAAGTAAGTCTGAATGATTATTATGACAAAATTTTTATGACAAAGCAAGCACATTCTCTATGTCAACAATTCCACTAAAATATGGACCCCACAAGATTGAAAGTCCAAGCAACAAAGTGACAAGGACTTGATATCAATATTTTTTCTGCAATCAATACAAGAAGATGTATATGCAATAAAGCTACGTGTGCAGACGTGTCATATATTCCCAGCTACGAAAAATATTATCAGAGATGTGTAGGGTCCACATGATTGCTTATTTTTTTAAATAATAAATCTTTACATAAGCTTGAGACTTTCTTGTCATTATTCAAGATGATACATATCCTAATTACATTTTTCACTATTATGTGAGGATGTAGTGTCTAATAAATCCATTCTTTTTCATGATTGGTAGTTTTTCCGCGACTTGATAAGACTTCTTCGACCCTTCTTTTAATTCTTCTTTTGAAACGTTGGATTTCCTTCGTGATAAAGAGTCGATAACTAACCTGTCATCGTGATTTTTCAAAGTCTATCCTTTAATTTTGATAGTCTTGCTTAGATACTTGATCTTTTTAATTTGATGAATATGAAAGGGACAACTAATAATGTAAGATATCCTTTTGGAAATAAAGAACTTACATCATTTAATATTTTCTGGGAGTGTAGAGATATTTTTCTCTACCTGGAATTTCTCCAATTGCATTAAAAATTGTGGTGATAATACTTGTTTATTTACTCCTAAAAGGCTCCACCATTCACAAACCACCAAGGTATTGTTGCACTTCTTATATCCTCTGACTATTTAACAAACCAAGTATGGGTATTTGGCTGGAGATTCATAAATTATACCAAGTCGCCTTGCAATCATACCAATTATACGTTTGGTGATGATAAGATCTTGATAGTGGAATAAAGGTATGTAGATGATTATCCACCAACCACTAAAAGAACTTAATATTCTTTTAGTTGTAAATCTTGAAAAACTAAATACTATCTCGATCATTGTAATATACTAATTTATGCTCAATCTTCACTGAATCAGTATTTGTTAATATAAATTCATAATACCTTCGGGTTTTTAGTGAATCCTCAGTTTTCACAAAAATTTCGATTAGTGTAACACAGTTTAAGGAGGTCAGGCACTCCAAAGCATTCATATTCTTTTTCAAGCGCCATGATGGGCAATGTCGGGGTAGTTAGAACTACCGTCTGTGCGTATGTTTCTGGTGGTTTCATTTCATAACTATCTTTTGCTTAGAAAAAAAATAGTTTTTGATGATGGTTTATATACTGATGAGGAGTTGAGTTTTGGTAGGTTTTTTGAAATTTCCCCAGGACTGAATAGCGATTCTCTAATTTTTTATCGCCCTCTTAGAAAGGTTTTTTTTATTTTATCTTATGGTTTGAAGGGTTGTTGCGGGAGCCTAGGGGGACTTATTCCCGATACTCGATCTCATGATTTCCCTGCAAAATTGTCTTGTCAAAAGGTCGGGTAGAGAATTATTTTCTCCTTTTATAAATTCTATTTCACTAATTGTTCAGTGGGTCCTATGGAAATTTTTTGCTTAAGTATGCCTCTATAGATGTATATCTTTCTATTATCATTAGGGCCTCTAGGTGTGGTATATCTAGACATGGATGTTTTTGGATCATTAGTTTTATTTTTTAGACTGCACTAGTGTTGTCTAATCCTCATGGTCTCTAGTTTCTTTTTAAGGCTCTAATGAAGAGTATGACAACCCTCTTTAATATTAGGAATAAATTCAGCAACATAATTGAGACTGCCTAAAAATCTTCGGAGTTGTGTTTTTTTCTATTAATTCATCCGTATATTTGGCTGAGAACTCTACGGCTTTACAAATGGCTTTATAGTTTCATTGATATAAATCATGGCCAAGGAATCTATTGGAATTCTGAAATAATTTTAATCTTTTTAGCACGTACTACTAGACCATTTTTCTTAACAATTATTAAAAAGGTGTGGAGCTGTTAAATTGTTAATCAATATCTTTGGAATATATCAATACGTCATCTAGGTAGACAATAGAAATATGACTATACTGATTAAATATATTATTCATGATACTGTAAAATTTAGATGCAACATTTTGTAGTCCGAATGGCATTATATTCCATCTGTATTGTCCAAAAGGGACATTGAAGGCTGTTTTATATTTGTCTTTTTCGGCGATTTGTATCTGCCAAAATCTTGATTTCATATAAAACATACTATATATATATTAGCTTTGTAAGTTCTCTAAAGAAGATAATGTTTGTTAGGCATAGGATACCTAATCCATTTTAATAACTTATTAAGGGTTTATAATCGATAACTAGCCTTGGGGAACCTCTTTCCTTTTTGTTACTATTATTAACATAAAAGACCGAGCAACTCCAAGGTGACTTGGATGGTCTAATATTATTTTTAGCAAGCAAGTCATTAAGTTCCTTTTTAAGATATTCCATTAATTCGGCGTTCCTTTGAATGGGTCTTGCCTTAGTGGGGTTGATTTTTTCATCGAATTTGTAATAATAAGGTAATTCAACAACATGTTTTTAATTTCCCAAATTGCATTAGGAAAATCATAACAAACTTCTCGTTCTATTTCATCTTGTAAGCGTTTAATTTTAGCTTCTACTTCTTGGTTTTTTAAAAGAGGATTGAACTCGTTTTATCTTAATATCTTGTTTTAATTAATTAATTTGTTTTGAGAGTAGATTTATTCGAAATATATTTTTTATGTGGTCACTTTCCCTTTTTGATATACTATTTATATATGGGAAGATAATCATTTTTCCTAAGATAGTGGTGTGAATTCCATCCAGGATAGCCGTATACGGTTTTAGTTGTGTTATCAAAGGAGTGTTTAGTAGGTGGTCTCATTTTGAGTCAATGGAGAATCTAGCGGGGAGAAACAACACTATCCTTAAGCTAAAATATCTACTTTAAATATTATATCGGAATAATAAATTCTGTGTAGTAATTGTTGCTACCTTTTTCACTAATTTTCTTTGAACTTATTCTTTTAGGCTTGGCGACGGGAACACCCTCTGGGTCCGGCCCTATGACACACTCAATCTAAGTTAATCCAATGGAAAGTACGGGCTTGCCAACGTCTAAACGGAGAATTATTTTGGTTAGCCCACTTCAAGGAATAAAACTAAAAACATAATTGGAAGAAGAATAACAACTACCTAAGTTGCAACGCCGCCCGCCCAAGGAAGGGACTTAGCCCTTCCTACTAAAATCCTTCCCGTCCAACTTGGCTCTTATACCAATGGAGGTGATGGACCGAGTTTTGGGATGGAATCCTATGAAAATTGAACAGAGTAACAGAAGGAACAAAAAGAACAGGTGAACACTTAAATAAAAACTTTAAGGAAAACTTAAACAAAGAGAAGAATAAAACTAATATCAAAATTTAAACTTTTAAAGCATCAACTTAAAAATTGAAATAATAGAGAATGTATACTTACAAAATAACTTTATTTATTTAGGAAAGAGAGAACATGAATGGAAGAATAGAAATGGAAATGAGGGGAAACTGGGAGAAGGTGAAGTGAGGTTTTCAAAGTAAATCGGATTTTGATGTCATGTACTGATACAAGTCGAAAGCCTTGAATAGGCCTCAAAAGTGCTGACTAATCTAACTTATTATGATATCTATTTTACATGTGTGCAAACACAAAGACACATTATTCATTTTACACGTAACAACTACCTATTACAAATAACTGATGATAATTCTAAGTGGGTTAAAATACATGCCACGTAGCTTGAACTACTTACACGTAGCCTTCACTGTATGTTTATCTTCTTTTGCTGAAATGTTATCTTCAAAACATAGATCTTGTTATTTTGGTCTTTTTGTCACTTTGAAGCTTTATTCCTACAGGGTCCACTTTGTCACTTTGTGGCTTTGGACTTTATTCCTGCAGGGTCCACTTGTTTGCTTATTTGTTGACATAATAAATGATAACACATGCTTGGCACTGTCTTGTTTTTTATTAAAGATGATACCTATCCTTATTTCTTCTTCATCAAAGTGTGCTGACACTTTCTCTTAATTAAGAAGATATGCTTGGGCTATTCCCTGTAGATCTAACATATCTCCATTGCTAAGCTCTTCATGGGAGGCATTAGTATCTATTAACTCAAAGTTTGATTACTGTTGAGGTTAAATAACGCTTCCATGAGCTCTCTTTTTAATCATTCTTTGGAGTTGTCATAATCCCTTAGGTGTGATGAACTTGAATCTAAGTTATGTTTGTGAACCGTTGGGTACCCATCCTTTAATTTTAATCTTTCTTAAATATTTGATCCTCCTAATTTCACGAATGTCGACGGACCAACTAATAATATAAGAGATCCTTTTGGCAATACAGAACTTGCATAATTTAATACTTTTTGATAAGGTAGATATATCTTTTTCTACCTGAAATTTCTCCAATTGTAATTGATTTTAAGTTGATAATATATGTTTATTTCCTCCAAACTGATTCCACCTTTCATAAAACCATTGGGAATGATCGCGTTCTTCATTTCTTCTGAATTTTTAATAAATCAAGTATGGGTAATTGGTCTAACAAAGATAAAGTTATAACAGACAACTTTATAGTCATATCAATTATATGTTTGGGTCAATGAGATTTTAATAAGTGATAGGGCATTTGGAAGATTTTAAAACCATTCAAACGGATTAAAGATTCCTTTGATAGTGAACTTTGAATATTGTATACTATCGGGATTACTTTCGTCAAATATATGCTCAATTTTGACCGAATAGTTGTTAAAATAAATTCATAATGCCTACGGGTCTTGAGGGGATATTTCGTCTCCACATAATGTTGTTTGTGTAGCAGGGCATTAGTAAGTCTTGGATTTGATACTGTTAACTCGAATTGTTTTTTTTTGGAGTAACCTTATCTTTTTCTTTTTGGGGAGTGGCCTCGAAATTCTCTCGTTGGTATATCTCAGCGTTTTTCATCTTGTAACTATCCTTTATTTGGATTGAAATATTTTTATTGTTCGAGGAGGAATTCTCGAAAAACTAAATGAAGTGGTTGTAGCCTGTGTGAGCTAGTTATAGGTTCTTTTAGTGGTGAGGTTATAGTATGTTTTGGTAGGAGGGATGACATATATATATCTTCTGATTTTATTTGATCTTCTTCATAAAATGGCCATTTCTTTTTTCTTCAAGTTTGAACGTCGGGAAAGGTTCCTGGCCTGATTATTTCCCAGAAAAATTCTTTTACTAAATTTTTGGGAGATTTCCTCCCTTTATAATAAAAACGAAGTTGTAATAACATTTTCCATCTAGAAAATGCATAATTTTTATAAAAAATATTTTGAGATGCTTTGCACTCATCATTTAAATTATTTTGAAATTGAGTAACTCCTAGTGCTATAAAGAAGGGTAGGTACCTAGGAAAAGGTTTACTATAATTTTCTCGATGTGAAAATAGATTTATTTTAAAATAATTTTTCGCTTTTAGGAAAATATTGTCTTCCTTTAATATATACTTTAAGTAGGGGAATATAAGATTTTTACTTTTGGTATGGATGCCTTGTGGTGTAATTACTGTAATGATATTAGTTCTTAATTTAGATAGAGGTTCGGCACGGAATTCTACTACTTTTGATATTTCTTCGGGTTCAGATTTAAAATTTTGAGTTTTTGTTTAATTTTATTTATTTTATCTCTTATTGGTAAGAAATAATTCTTCCAGAATATTTTGTAAATTTATTTTGTATTGAATTGATTGTTTAAATTTATCCAAAACATTTGTAATATCGAAAGGATTAATAGTTTTATTATCAGGTTATTTTTTAGAGACTAAACATCTGGAGGTAATAAGGTATTTTTCCTCCAACCAAGATTTTAACATGATTTATCATACTAAGGAATGTTTTCTAATCACTACTAGTAGTGACATTTATGAAATGATTTTTGCTGGTGGAACTTGCACTTGCACATTCACAAGTGTCTGATGACACTCCATCTTTAGCTGATCATTGTAGCTAAGATTTTTATTGGAGGAGGAATTATTTTCTTCTAATATAGAATATAATCTATTTTTTAACTTCTTCTTCAAAAATAAACATATTAATTTTCTCTTTCTTTTTATTAGTGGTTGGGCAGTCTTTTGCTGTATGTCCTGTTTTTCCACAGCCCCAACACCTTTCGTTGTTATCAGATTCAAATCTATTTTTACAAGAGTTATGGTTAGCCTTTTGAAAATTCTTTTTCAATGACGAGTTTCTTCTGGTTTATGTTTATTTTTATTATTCTCTTCTTAGAAGCCTCTATTGATGGAGCATATAGTTTAGTATGACGAAAGTCTTGACAGTAGTTTTCTAGTTAATTTTGTGATATTTTACTATCTCTTTGTAGATGATTCTTAAGTTTTATATCGATACATAATTTTTATCCATTAATATTTATAAAACTAATGAGGTCACCATATGTTAATTGATTGTAAGGAATTTTTCCTTCAAATCAATCTTTTAATTTTTTTCTAACTTTTTCAGCAAATAACATGGTTAGACCACTAATAAATTTTTCTTTCTAATAATTGTGATTACAGTCTCTTCTTATCATAACTTTGTTGAGAAAAAAATCGTCATAGCATCTAAAATCAGCTATCTTTGGGAAAGATAGATTGGAATATATTTCTAGACTTCTATCTTGAAAAAGTTGAGCCCAATAAAATGTTTATCTATGTTATAAACTAAAATGATAGTGGCATCTTCTAAGATTTGATTTTCTATTGTTTGCCCTGACGATTAATCTTCAATAATTGGGTTAATTTTTGTAGTATTTAATATACTTTGCCTATTTTCGTCAGTGAAAAATTATCCCACCAATTTTTTAATGTGCCGGTAAATCCAGTTGTAATTAAAGTAGCGGATTGTTTATCGGATAAATTTTTCATTTTATAAGCCGTAATGACCATTCCTATCTCATTTAATTTATCATAAATTTGATGTTGTGCTAGTCCATCAATATTCCATTCAACTATTTCTCTTCTCGAATGCAAAATATGAGATAGAAACTAATTTTCTTCGTATTGCATATCCGAAAAAGAAGATTTCTTATAGTAATTCTTTTTAGTTGAATAATTAGAAAATAAGTTATTAATATCTTTATTACCATTTTCGTACAAGGTATTAGTATTTGTAGTGTTTTTGTTTTTTATTAATAATTTCCATAACACGATTTGTGATTTCAAACTTTTTTTGAAACCCAGGGAATTTCTCGTTAGAAAATTCTGGTAGTTTAAATATTGAATGAGTTTCTAAGTTGTTATTTTTATAACTGTAAGAAGGACTTGGTTTATCCTTAAAAACTACTTTAGTATCGGCTTAAAGAATTTGATTAGAAACTACATAAAGTAGTTGATTGGTATAAATTTTTTGTTACATATTTATTCTTAGGATCCTCTTAAGTATCGACTTATCCATTGTATAAGGTGAGGCAGTAATAACGCTACTGTCAATAGGTAGACTAATTTCTTCTAAAAGAGGAATCCCATTCAAAAACTAACTTATCTAACGACTCTTTTTGGTTGTCTAATTTTCCTGTGTATTCAAACCACTTAAAAAAAAATATGTTACATTTTAATCATTTCATATCACTAAGCCATTTATATCTAAAGGTTAATATTTCTGATAAAGAATATCTTTTTATATACCATTATTTTTTCAATAGAACTTTCTGGACTAGTCCAAAGTTTATTTAAATGGTTAAATTCTAATTCAAAAGATTCATCAAAATGAATCATCACAATACAATTTTTTATTTCTTGAACTTTTCTAGTAGTGGGATTTGGGGATATTATGGTTATAGAATTCTTATGTTCTATTTCCGGAAAGGTTTCTTAGAAATCTACCTTTTTAATTATTTATTTATTTATTTGTCTTGATGTTGAATTACTTGGTAAAATTTAGTTTTTCCTTGTAAAATTCTTGATCTGTTACTGAGTCAAAATGCCAATTATCTTTTATTAATATGTTATCCCAATTTATTATTCTTGAGACAAGGTGTTATAATATGCTTTTATGAGTATTGTAAGTCCTTTATTATTTAACATTTAAGCCTTAAAGGCTAATATAGTTTTTTCATTAATTCATAATATATTCTATATATTATGGCTATTTTCCCAATTGTATCCTTATTATTTTTTTAAAATTTAATATTAATGAATCAATTATGTTTCAATCATTAAAATTTATTGAATAATAAGGATAACAATTAAAGTATAGCGGGTCATTTACAAGGTTACTTTCTACTACTGTTAATAAAGAATCATCAAATTTACTAACCTATGGTCTCTTAACAAAAGACAAATGGGTACATCTAAATCAAACCTATATTATGGTTTTACAATTACTTGGACAAGTCCTACGATGAAATTTATAGTTTTTCTTATAATTTTTAATTTAGTTTGTTTTTAACAATTTTATAGTCTCAAAAGTTTTAATATCATAATTTTAAATAAAATTATAGTGTCTAGTAGGTGGTCTCATTTTAAGCTAATGGAGAATCTAGCAGGGAGAAGAACACTGTCCTGAGGTTGAAATGACTACATTAAAGATTACTACCGGAATAATAAATTCTTTGTGTAATTGTTGTTACTTTTTTCACTAATGTTCTTCGATTTTATTCCTTTAGGCTTGGCGACGGGAACACCCTCCTGGTCAGGCTTTATGACACATACAGTCTATGTTGACCCAACGAAAACTACGGGCTAACAAACGTCTCAACTAGAAATTATCCTGTTTCCCTGCATCAAGGAATAAAAATAAGAATATAAGTGGAAGAAGAACAACAACTACCAAACTCCGAACTTACCAGCCCGACCGTAACTTAAGTTTCGACGTTGTCGCCCAAGGACAGCGTAGGGACTTAACCGCTCCTACTCATACCCTTCCTAGACAGCTTGGCTTTGACACCAATGGAAGGGACATACCGAGTAATGGGATATAATCCTAAGTAAAATTGGGCAAAGTAACGAAAGGAAGCAAAACACATAAAGAAAAAACTTTAAGAAAATTGAAACAAAAAGAACAAAAGTAGTAAACAAACTTTAAACATAAAACATAAATTTAATAATCAAAATAGTAGAGAAAGTATACTTTCAAAAAAACTTTTATTGTTGAAGGGAAAAGAGAGAGAACATGGAAGATAAGAGATGGAAATGATAGGAATATATGCCACGTAGCTTCACATGTAGCTTTGTTGAATGTATATCTTCTTGCATTTATTGCTTAATAAATGTTGATATCAAGTCTTTTATTAGTTTGTGGCTTGGACCTTTAATCTTGTATGGTCCACATGTTGGTGGAATTGTTGACATAATGGATGTGCTTGCTTTCTCTAAAGCTAAATTTTTCATAATAATCTTTGAAACTTTCTTAACTTTGTATGGCATATCCTTGGATGTAGGGTCCATTCCATGTTAATTTTTTTGTTGATGTCAAAGTGTACTAGCACTATCTTACAATAAAGAGATAATTTTATGCCTATCTCTGTTGCTAAGCAGCAATATCTAATAATTAATATTTTAATTTCGTATCAATGTTGAGATTTAAATAAGGCTTCCTTGAACATTCTTTTTAATATTTCTTTGGAGTTTTCATAATCCCTTTAGGAGGGTGAACTTGAAATTACCTTATCATTGAGGACAACTAACGTCCGAATTTAAACTATATTGATTAAATATGTGATTCTCTGTAAATTTTTGGTAAATGGCCTTTGATGTTAAGTTGATAATACTTGTTGATTTACTTAAATATTTCTCATTTTGAGTCTACTTGTTAAGGGAAACTTCTAATACCTCTGGGTCTTGCGGGGACCTGTTCTCTCCTTATAATTTTTTTTGTTTAGTCGGGCTTCCCTAATTTTAATATTTGTAGTATTTGATAGTACATGTATGACTTATTGACCTGTAACCAATAACATTGTTGACGTCTATTATTTCTCATTCGGATCAATCTTTGACTTGTTTGTATGATTATAACAATCTTCATCTTGTGACTAGCCGAAGAGATACAAAAATGATATTTCTTTTTTTGTTATTCTTGGTCTTATTAATTCCTTCAAAATTCTTTTAATTCTTTTTCCAGAGAGTTTCGTTTATTTGAAAATTGATGATAAAATATATATAAAAAATTTATAGAAAATGTACGATTGCGTTGCAGTTATTGTTTAAATTATTTTTTTTAAAGTAGGTAATTACTAGTTTTGCCAAAAAGTTATAGGAGGAAGAAAAGGTTTAATAACCTTTATTGTGAAATTTTCTTGATGTAAAAGTGAATTTACTTGAAATATATTTTTATCCTTTATGAAATTACTTTCATATTTTGACATAGTATTTAAATAGGATAAGATCAGATTTTCCCCTAGTACTCTTGCAATATGGATGCCATATAATTGAGAGGTGTAAGGCTTCATTTGGTTGATGAATGAATGCCTAATATAGTTTCTTCATTTATGTCTTCGGTTATCATGAAATCATTTAGGAAACCAAATTTCAGATGAGATTTTCCCCTAGTACTCTGGTATGGATACCATCTAATTGGGAGGTAAAAGGCTTTATTTGGATGATGAATGGACTACCTACAATAATTTCTTGATTTATGTCTTTGGTTATCATGAAATCATTTAGGAAACCAAATACATTATTGCATATATAAGCATTCCTGAGTTTATAATTTATTTTAAGCTTTTCCCCAGTTACGGAGAATATTCTGTTAGTGCCATAATCTTGATATTTATGTGGAATTAATCCTTCAGTAATGCAGTTTAGATCTACGCCTCTATCAAATAAAGAAATTTTATGAATTATGTAATTTGTATCTATGATTAATGTGATGGGTATGTGGTAGCTTTGTGGTCGAATGACCGTAATTATATTAATTCCTAATTTCGATAGAGGTTCTACGAGAGACTCTACTTTTTTTGATGTTTCTCCTAGTTCAAATTTATAATTTTCTGGTGTTTTCTTAGGTGGTGGATTAAATAGTCTTTGCTTAATTTCATTTATTTCATCTTTTATTCGTAAAATTCGATTTAAGTATTTGTAATATTTCACCTACTTGACCAATTAGTGGGTAAAAATGGACAAAAAGAAAGGAGGTTCTAGAGGATATTTTTGTGTTTATAAAGCATCACATAAATCCAATATGAGCATCATCTTTCACCCACTTTAATACATAATATTGAGAACGAACTCCAACTCTCTCTCTCTCTCTCTCTCTCTCTCTATTTTCTCTTCAAGACTAAAACAACAATTTTATGTTGTTCAAGGATTCTTCAAGAAAGCTTATATCTGCAAATCAAGGTAAGTGCAAACACTTAGATTTTGCTTAATTCTTCCATGGATGATTAGGAAAACATTTTATTCATGCTCAAGTATAGGTACAAAAGCAGAAAAAGTGCAGAAGCTACTGCTCACTTCTTTAGTTATTAAGATACTTTTTTCTATCTTTTTGTTTAAGGGAAACTGATGTTCTAGAAGAATTCAACTTATAAGGAAAAGTTGTAGAAATTGAAGTAAGGTGACTGCTCCATTTTTGTCTTCCGTATGTATGAGTTTAAGTGAGGAATTAGGGGTGTGTTGTCATGAGAACTCAAGGGGGTGGTGACTTCAATAATTGGTTGTATTATAATGAATATTTGAAGCTGTTCTATGTGCATTATTGTTGGTGCTGCTTTGTTGATCTTGGGGAAAGGATATATAATTTAAGGGTTGTATAGGCTCATTATCTATTAAAGTTAGCTACTGTTATAAGAATCTCACGGTGTGACAGATGCTAATTTTAGTTTACCATGACTTAAATTGTAGATAAAAATTGAAAAGGGGAGGCTTAATCTTGATAGTTATATCAGTCAGAGGATAAGGTATGTAAGGAAAGATATTGTATTCCTTTGCATTGAATCTGATATTTTGCGATTAATATCAATGAAGTGAGTCTCCGATGTTATATTCCTAGCAAAGGAAACATAGTGGGAGCGTACTATCTCAAAATAGCTAACAATATTTCCCCTTCAACTACTTCATTATATGTTCAGTATTCTATACTTGTATAATTACAGCCCATGTGCTGGTATAGACATGGTATTTGCAAAAACAAGCATGGTGAAATCTCTACTTTGTTTATTGAAGTCAATTGTGTCATTAAGTTCTTAAAGTAATGTGTTAATGTTAAATAACTCTTTATGTCATTTTTACTGTAGTGAAGTTTTATCTTCATGTCTTCTACTATTAGTTTGTACTTCCATATCTCCAAAATGATTATAACCACCAAAAAAACATCTCAAAAGAATTATGATTATCCAAAGAACAATCCCAAAAGACTTATGACTAATAAACAACAATCTCAAGGATTAAAGAATCTAAGTGAAGAAATCTGTATAATTAAGGGTGGCAGCCCAGGGGAGAGCCTAGCATGTGTTGAACCCAACAGGTACATAAGGGTAAAAAATCCAAGCATGGGCGATTCATATTTGCTTCCCGTGTCATTGTCATTGTCATAAGTGCATATTCATATGTCTTCTACTACTGGTCCATAGTGCCAAATCTAAACAAGGATTATGAACAACAAAACAACAATCACTAACTAGTTATAATGATCAAAACAATAATCTCAAAAGTGTTATTAACATCAAAACAACAATCTTAAAAGAGTTATGTACATAAAAACAATAATCGATTTAAGTGAAGCAATCTGTATAATTATGGGTGACAGTTCACGGGCGAAAGTGTCACAACTGGGAGCACCCACTAAAAGTAACATGGCGTACTGGACCTCTTTGAAGTCTTATACAAGCCCTTAGATATCTTTCATTGCATAATCGTAAAAAATTTTGGAAAATTTAAAACTTTTCATAGCACATTATATGCTAGAATTATCACTTCATATATATATTATATATATATATATATATATTATATCATAACACATGATTAGACTCTAAGTGTCATTGTCATCTTAAGACACAACTCTGTAGAACAGAATAGGAACACGACCCTTAACAACATAAAATATAAGTCTAAACTACTACATAAGCTTAATGAACATTTTAACATAGGCAACCCTTGAATCATAAGGGCCTGTTTACTTGAACTTGGGAGATCTATGATCTTCACTTAGGAGACATCATCTAGCCATCAATACATACACTTTTTGTAAAAAAGTTGAAGAAGAATGGTATTAGTACAAGAATGCACTAAGTATGGAAACCATGCAAAAACATGCATTTAAAGACGACATTTCATTAGAAACTATGCAACATGTCTTTTAAGTAAACTTCATGAACATTGGCATAATAACCATAATGTAGTTCATATACATAAAGTAGACATGGATACAATTCATAATAACACATAAAGTCATTTATCATGCTTTAGGGTATATTCAATACATACAATACATTATTTATATTTTATCTTACATCTCTCCTTAAGAAACCCTAAAATAAACTTAGTAAAATGTATCACCTTAAGGTCACTCAAGATAGTCTTTCACAGATATGCTTCATTGACACAGCCACATACATTCATAAGGTAATAAGCACATCGTAGACAGACACTTCACACAAGAACCATCACCTATGACAACCTCTAAGTCACAGTAGTGCAATATGCAGGTAGCTTTCAACATTACTACTTCCACCAAGTAATCCTATGAAGTCACCCTAGAAACTAGGCACAACATACTCAACAAGTCATAACACTTTCATTTATCATTAGATATAAGGTACATACTTCATAGCATCATATATGGACTCTCTCCTTTAATACAACCTTAGTTATAACTCAATCAGTACATACCATAAGTAAACCTCCCTATAACCCCTTAAGAAGCTTACTTGTGCGCAATGTACACATGGAGTCCCATATCTCCACATATAATAAGTAAACTCGCTTAGAAGTCATAAATTCCATTCACATGCATAATCATACTTCATGTCTTGACATAATAAATTTACTTAACATGCATTCATAAAATTTATACATTCATGACATAAATCTTACTTTCATAAATGTACTAATCTTATACTTTGTTGGAGTTCACTAGTGCAATGCATAGGTAGGATCCATAGTCCTACCTATGCTAAGTAATCCCCTAAAAGAGTTATGATTAGAACTCACAATCTTATCTTTATTCATTCCTTACTTTGGGAGAAATGTCCATCACCAACATAGATCATGTGAGCTACATGGATCTGGTGTTCTCCTCCCACCCCAAAAAGAGAGGGTTAACACTTGCCTAAGGTGCAACCAATTATATAAAGCTATATAGGTGGAATTCACTAGCTATAACCTATGGGGGCACGTAGTTATGGAACATGGATATTTCTACTAGAAACATTGACTTACTAGCGTTGAGGTTTCAAACTCATGAGACAAAATCTATGTTGGGAACGCGGACTTGCTAAACATGAAGGTTCTCTCTTGTGGGAAGCCGGACTTACTAACGCTAAGCCCCCAATCCCATTTGTGGTGTTCACTCTCTGATAGGCTCAAACTCTCTTTTTACACATATTTAATCCTTAAATGTATTAATTTATAAAGAAGGCTTTAGGAGATTGGTCCTTCATACATCATAGAGGTCAAAGGTTTCTTAGATGAGAATGTCGTTTCATCATAAGACCCCACTTCATGTGAGAATGACCATTCACATATTCATACAATCATACATCATGTGTGTGCATACAATGTGAGATCTATCGTCACATAAACACCTATAGTCACACATGTTCATAACTTCATTAATAATATGATTACATGGGTATAAATAGGTAATGATTCATAAGATAACTATTCTTTCCTTAATCATCATCAATCTACCCTATTTATAGATGCATGAAGTGTGTGTACATTATAACGTAACATTGAGGAAGCCACCTCTAAAGATCACAACACATGTACAACATTCCTCAAGTCTCAAGTAATACACACATATAGAGTATTAAGAACAATAGACTACACACACTCATTAAATCATAGGAGACCAGAACATATTCAACATTAGAATAGAAGACTCCTAAAATACTTTGATCGCACATACATATAGAGATTTCATAGGTAGGGGTCATGATACAAGAATATTCATCACCATTAACCATATAGACAACAGCTAACCCTAACATGATCATCACATATAGATAACATCATCAACACACCTAAGTCATGGAATTTATGTGGAAGACTATACATATAACTTCACATAATCTCAAATAACTTAGATATGATATTAGAATCTAGGATACATCCTTAAACTTCCTAAAAATGGAAATCATCATATGAATTCATCTTACATTTAATGCCTCATTTCCATGATCATAACACATAAACATGTACGAGAATATAAACACCACCACCATAAGTGGACAATACGAATCAACACAATTCAATGTACATTCTAAGCTAATTAGAAGAATTAGGTCAACTTACCAAATATCCAAGCTGATTATCACCTTGATAAATTCCCAACAATTCATAATCAATGCCATAAAGGAATATAGAACTAAGCAAGTTATCATAATCTTAAAAAAATCTAATAATCATCTTATCAAGATTACAGGACCCATAACATATCAAAATTTGAGAGGTTAAGGATATCATGGGTTTTTCATGAAATTTGATTGAAAATCATCTTTAAACCATAGATTAATCATAAAATAAGTATTAGAATGCTTTTGAAACAACTTTAATAATGAACCCATTGCTTGATTGAAAGATGAGATTTTTCACTTATAATCATGTTTGAAAAACCATTGGAAGGAATCCATAGATGAATGGCTATCTAAGAATGAAATATTATCATACCTGCGAAATTGGAAAGCCCACAACAATCTGAGAAGAATGCTGCTTGTTCTTGAGCTTGGTCTTCAGTGGGGGTTTTGGGGTTTTGGGAGAGTTTTATTTGAGAGAGAACGATTAGATTTGAAGAATGATTTGTAAATTAGATTTAAGGCTTATAGTTTAAACCAATACTAATCATATAAGAAACATGATCCCTTACCTATACTATAAGTCTATGTCAAGTATCACATGAATAGAACTAGCCTATACATAATAAAGGCCATTAAAGTATTGGTTCTACTTGTTATACATGCTGTTAATCTCTTATGATGCGTATTCTCACGTACCACCACATCATAGTAAAATTTTTCATACGGATAGAGGCGGAAGGATCTAGAGTTGTGGAGAGGTTTTGTCACGACCCAAAATGGGCCGCGAGTGGCACCCACCCTTACTCTCATAGGTGTGCGAACCAACAAATCTAAACCCCAACATTTACCAGTATATCAATTATGAATAGCAAAAGTAATGCTCAAGATCCAAAACTCATTAACGAAATCAATTAAATCAACTTCTAAAATTAAATACTTGTTATTCCCAAAATCTGGAAGTCATCACACCAATAACATCTATCCTCAAATTTCAAAATCTAAGTGTATTTAAGAAGCTAAAAATAGTAAAAAGATGGTCCATGTCCGAATTTCAAGACATCCAGACGTGAAGGAGAGAATCCAGCACGAGCTAGGTATAATAGCTCACCCTGAATCCAGATATGCTGAAGACTGGCTAGATCTGAGGACGAGTCGAAGTCGATGGCACGCTTGCTGCACTCCACAAATAACAAGAAGAAAATTACAAGTAGGGGTCAGTACAAGGAACACGTACTGAGTAGGTATCATCGTCCAACTTAGAATAGAAAGCAATATATACTCAATAATAATATAAAATCAGCCATAATACTCAACAGTTGAAAATCAACAAGTATAAGAACCATTGAAAACAACACCAAGCACACCTATGAGGACTCAGGCCTCCACACCATACACATTTGGGAATTAGGTTCTTTGAATTTGAGTACATTAACCTATTTCAAGATTCATTCTCTTTATCATTATTGTGTCGGAACGTGACACCCGATCCCCTAATACTACCGTGTCGGAATGTGACACTCTGATCCCCTAATACTACCATGTCGGAATGTGACACCTGATCCCCTAATGCTACCGTGTCGGAACGTGACACCCGATCCCCTAATGCTACCATGTCAAAACGTGACACCCGACCCCCTTTATCTCATTATATTAGTTCATTAAGCCTTCTTTATGTCAAGGCGTCATCATAATAGAGAGGATTTAAGATTGAAGATTCAACAGTTTCATAATTCTGACCACCACAAATGCACATTCACAACATACAAACACACAATCAAGCATATAGAAGACTGTACAATACCACCCAATACATATCGATCGCTATTTAGAGTTTATCTATCACATAGAAATAAACCATAACCTACCACCACCGAAGAATCGTGATCAAGAAAGCTATCTGCCCAATGCCTTTGCTTTCCTCTTCGTTCTCTCTTTCTCGCTTGTTCTCCCTCTCTGTTCTTTTTAATTTTGTTCTCCAGATTCTTTTTCTTTTACCCTAATTATCATATAATCAATTATAAAAGATGATTATAGTAACCCACTTTTTATTCCCTTATTATCTTCATAAACCCCCAAGTAAATAAGTTATTACACTTACCCCACTAATTCTATAATTAAAATCATGAATAGTCCAAAAAACCTCTTTAAAACTTTTAGCAGAAATCCGACCCAGTCGGGGTTACGCCGCTTGTGACGGCCTGTCGTATCTATTACGGTCCGTCCTGCAGATCCGTCACAGAGTTTGAGAGTTAAAATTCAGTAGTGAAGTTACGCAACTTGTGATGCTCCGTCGTATCTGCGACGGTCCGTCCTGTAGGTCCGTCACAAAGTTCAGAGGGTCGATCTCAGTACCCAGATTTCAGAGTTGAAGTGTTTTGGAACGAAGGCCCTTGACGAACCGTCGTGCCTATGACGGATCGTCCTACCCGTCGTCGAGGGTAATGAGGAGAGCAGCAGAAGAATTTACGCAATTATGGGACGACGGAACCAATGACGGTCCGTCGTGACCATGACGGTCCGTCGCGTAATCCATCGACCTAGTCAGTTTTATCAAAAATAGATCTACTGTTTGAACCGACTAAACAGGTCGTTACAATACATACCAATTTACCCATCGTTCGTCCCCGAACGATCCCAAGAAGAAAAGCAAGGGCGGAAAGAGTACCTGAAGTTGTAAAAAGATGTGGATATCTTTCTTGCATATGAGCCTCATTCTCCCAAGTGTACTCTTCAACTGGACGATTCTTTCACTTAAATTTGATAGATGCAATCTCCTTTGATCTTAACTTGCGGACCTCTCTATCTAAAATAGCAACAGGCTCCTCCTTATAAGACAAATTCTCATCAAGAAGAACTGAATCCCAACGAATAATGTAGTTTCTATCCTCATGGTATTTTTTCAGCATAGACACATGAAATACCGGGTGCACTCTTGAGAGTCCTGGAGGCAATGCCAATTCATAAGTCACCTCCCCCACGCGCTACAGAACTTCAAATGGACAAACATATCTCGGACTAAGCTTACCTCGCTTCCCACACCGCATCACCCCTTTCATGGGTGAAAGCTTCAGCAAGACTTGTTCACCCTCCATAAAATCCAAGTCCCTAACTTTTCGATCTGCATTTTCTTTCTACCTATTCTGAGCTGCAAGAAGCTTCTCTTGAATGAATTTTATTTTATCGAACGATTCCTTCAAGAGATCGGTACCCTACGGTCTCACCTCAAATGCATCAAACCAACCAATGGGTGACCTACATCTCCTCCCCTACAGTGCCTCAAATGGGGCAATATCAATACTTGTGTGATAGCTATTATTGTATGAAAACTCTGCTAAGGGTAAGAAGTTATCCCAATGACCACCAAATCCTATCACACATGCACGAAGCATGTCCTCCAACACCTGAATCGTCCGCTCAGACTGACCATCGGTCAGAGGGTGAAATGCAGTACTAAGATCAAACCTATTACCTAATTCAGCATGCAATGTTCTCCAAAATTTAGAAGTAAATTGCGTACCCCTATCTTATATGATGGAAAGTGGAACTACATGCAATCGAACAATTTCTGAGATATAGAGTTTGGCTAACTTCTCCGCATTGTAAGTCACCTTGACCGGAATGAAGGGGGAAGACTTAGTCAATCTGTCAACGATTACCCAAATAGAATCAAACTTACCCAATGTCTTTGGACGACCAACCACAAAATCCATTGCAATTCTTTCCCATTTCCATTCAGGAATGGGCATTTTCTGAAGTGTTCCTCTGGGTCTCTGGTGTTCATAGTTTACTTGCTGACAATTTGGGCATTGCGCAACAAAATCAACAATGTCACGCTTCATTCTACTCCACCAAAAATGTTGCTTTAGGTAACGATACATCTTGGTTGCGCCCGGATGTATAGAGTACCTTTATCTATGAGCCTCTGTAAGGATAGTGTGAATCAAATTATCAACACGGGGCACACATACCCTTCCCTTAATTCTCAAAACGCCTTCGTCATCAATTATCGCCTCTTTAGCCTCTCCTCGTAATACCATATCATGAATTCGGCTCAGCTTCTCATCAGTAAACTTTTTTTACTTAATCTTGTCAATAAAAGAAGATCTTGCCTCAACACAGGCCAAAAATCCTCCCTTCTCTAGTATCTCCAACCTCATAAAGTCATTGGCCACGGTCTGAACCTCTCTAGCCAATGGGAGTCTAGAAACCGGTAAGTGGGCTAGACTTCCCATGCTCCCTGCCTTTCTACTTAAAACATCTGCCACAACATTAGCTTTTCCTGGGTGATACAAAATAGTAATATCATAGTCCTTTTGTAGTTCCATCCACCTCCTCTGCCTCAAATTCAAATCCTTCTGAGTAAAGACATACTGTAAACTACGATGATCTGTATAGACTTCACACTTGACCCTATATAGGTAATGTCTCCATTGCTTAAATGCAAACACAACAGCAGCCAACCCCAAATCATGGGTCGGATAGTTGCGTTCATGCACTTTTAATTGCCTCAAAGCATAAGCAATTACATTCCTCGCTTGCATTAGCACTTCACCAAAACCAGAATAAGATGCATCACAGTAAACTATGAAATCCTTACCTTCCACTGGCAAGGTAATAATTGGTGCAGTAGTCAACAAGGTCTTGAGGCTCTGGAAGCTTTCTTCACATTCGTCTGACCATACAAATGGAACATTCTGCTTAGTCAAATTTGTCAATTGCAAGGTGATAGAAGAAAATCCCTTGAAAAATTGACGGTAGTAGCTAGCTAAACCAACAAAGCTCCTTACCTCTGTAACATTAGTAGTTCTTACCTAACTCTTCACTACCTCAATCTTAGATGGATCCACCATCACTCCATCCTTGGAAACCATGTGCCCCAAGAAGGACACTGAATCTAGCCAAAACTCACACTTGGAGAATTTGACATAAAGCCTTTTCTCTCTTAAAAACTCCAATATAATTCTCAAATGCTCCTCATGTTCTTTCCTGCCCTTTGAGTATATCAGTATATCATTAATAAATACGATAACAAAGACGTCTAGATATGGCTTAAAAATCTCGTTCATCAGGCTCATGAACGCAGCAGGGGCATTCGTAAGCCCAAAAGACATTACTAAAAATTCATAATGCCCATACCTGGTTCGAAAAGCAGTCTTTGGCACATCTGCTGCCCGTATTTTCAATTGGTGATAGCCAGATCTCAAATCGATTTTTCAAAAGGTACAAGCACCTTATAATTGATCGAAGAAATCATCAATGGGAGGAAGAGGATACCTGTTCTTAATAGTTACCTTATTCAGTTGCCTGTAGTCTATGCACATCCAAAAACTTCCATCCTTCTTCTACACAAATAAAACAGGAGCACCCCAATGGGATGCACTTGGTCTAATAAAGCTTTTACCTAACAACTCCTGAAGTTGGTTCTTTAACTCGCTTAACTCAGCTGGGGCCATTCTATAAGGGGGTATGGAAATAGGGTGAGTACTCGGCTCCAGATCAATACAAAAATCAATATCCCTATCTGGTGGCATACCAGGAAGGTCTGCAGGAAACACATACAGAAACTCACGGACTATCGAAACAGACGCAATCGAAGGTACTTTGGAAGTATCTTCCGTGAGATGGGCCAAGAAAGCTAAACAACCCTTACTAACCATCCTTTTAGCACGAAGGAAACAGATAATACGAACTGGGGCGGAAATATAGTAACCCTCCCACACTAGAGGATCTGTCCCAGGCTTGGCCAATGTCACAGTTTTAGCATTACTATCTAAGATTGCAAAATTTGGAGAAAGCCAAGTCATACCCAGAATTACATCAAAATCAACCATCTCTAGAATAATCAAATCTACATGAGTATTGCTCCCGACAAAAGTCACAAGACAAGACCTATACACTTTATGAACTATCATAGAATCACCCACAGGAGTAGAGACACAAATAGGCATGTCAAGCAGATCACAATGTAAATCAAGACCAGTAGCAAACGAGGAAGATACATATGAAAAGGTGGATCAAGGATCAAATAATACAGAAGCCATGCAATCACAAACCAAAAGATTACCTGTGATAACAACATCAGATGTCTCTGCTTCAGACCTCCTAGGGAAAGCATAACAATGGGCCCTATCACCTGTCTGCTTGTTGCCCCTACCATGTTGTGCTGCAGTAGCTCCAGCTTGCCCGCCACCCCGGCTGATTTGGTGACCACAATTACCTTGGCCACCACGTCCTCCAGAATGGCGGCCTCCCCCACGACCACCTCTACCTCTAACTATTGGGGGTCTGCAACTCTGTTTTGGACAATTCCTTCTAATATGTCCAGTCTCTCCACATCCATAGCAATTTTTGGAGTCAAGCATAGGTCTCGGTGAGAATGACAAAGTCTGGGGATAACCTCCAAACTCAGAGAAATGTTGACCGATCTGCAATGGACCCCCAGCTATAGCCTGCAGTTAAGACTAAATAGGTCGGGCTGTGTAACCTCCTGAACTCTGCCCTCTAGAGTAAGAACCATTAAACTCACCTCCTTTACGGAACTTCTTAGATGTCGACACCATGGTGAGGTCATCTGACTTCACCCCCTCTACGTCTATCACAAAATCAACCACTTTCTAAAAGGATTTTGCTGCAGCAGCTACCTGTAATGCTGAGATCTGTAAGTCTGACCTTAATCCTTTCATAAAACGGTGAATCCGCTCTTGTGAACTGTAGCAAAGCTAGGTGGCATACCTGGATAGTGCACGAAATTTAACCTCATAAGCAGTAACAGACATCCTGCCTTGCTCTAGGATCAAGAACTCATCTCTCCTACTATCCCTCAAAGTCCGGGGTATATATTTCTCCATAAATAAGTTAAAGAATGATGCCTAAGTCATAGGTGCTGCTTGTGCTGGTTGACACTCAACATACGACTGCCACCACATTTTGGCATTCCCCTGAAACTGATAGGTCACAAACTCAACACCGAATCGTTCTACTATTTCCATCTTTTGTAGCAGCTCATGACAATCAACCAGAAAATCATAGGCATCCTCAGATTCAGCACCCTTGAAGACTGGAGGTTTCAACTTTAAGAATTTAGTGAAAAGTTCATGCTGATCACTCGTCATTATAGACCTTGTAGTCAATCGAGGAAACGTGCCTACTTCCAATGAGACATCCATGCGAGGTGCCACAACAGCTGTGTACAGGAAACACTGGAGGTGTGTGGCCCCGATCAGATAACCCGCTAAGTTAAGTAAGAACCTGGTTGATCATCTCTGGTGTAGGTTGGGGTGGTAATTCCTCATCCTGCACCTGCTTATTTTCCCCTTCCTCACCCTCTCTTACTACCTCATTAGTCGGTGGAGGAGTCACCGCCCTATTACTAGCTAGACCAGGTGTTTGTCCTCTACCTCTAGAGATCGTTCTCCTGCGACCTCTACCACGGCCTCTTGCCACTGATCCTCTTCTAGCTACAACCCCAATGTTTGGCTCAAACTCATCCCTGTCTTGCCGGTGTTGGTGTTAGCACATTTGTTGCTCTAGTTCTAACCATCTGCAAAATAGAGTGAGGATGTCAGATACCAATTTGTATCAACTAGATATTAATTGGATCCAAGTAATAGCACGAAGGATGAAAGAATGGAATTTTCCTAAAGTTCTATAGCCTCTCAAAGAAAAGTAAGGGCGTCCCCCTACCGTTCCTCAAGACTCTACTAGACTCATTCTTGTGTGATGAGACCAACGAAACTAACGCTCTGATACCAAGTTTGTCACGACCCAAAATGAGTCGCAGGAGGCACCCACCCTTACTCTCCTAGGTGAGCGAACCAACAAATCTAAACCCCAACATTTACTAGTATATCAATTATGAATAGCAAAAGTAATGCGGAAGATCAAAAACTCATTAACAAAATCAATTAAATCAACTTCTAATATTAAATATTTATTATTCCCAAAATCTTGAAGTCATCACACCAAGAACATCTATCCTCAAATTTCTAAATCTAAGAGTATTTAAGAAGCTAAAAATAGTAAAAAGATGGTCCATGTCCGAACTTTAAGACATCAAGATGTGAAGGAGAGAATCCAGCATGAGCTAGGAATAATAGCTCACCCTGAATCCTGATATGCTGAAGACTGGCTAGATTTGAGGACGAGTCGAAGTCGATGGCATGCTTGCTGCATTCCACAAATTACAAAAAGAAAATTACAAGTAGGGGTCAGTACAAGGAACACGTGCTGAGTAGGTATCATCGGCCAACTCAGAATAGAAAGCAATATATACTCAATAATAATATAAAATCAGCCATAATACTCAACAGGTGAAAATCAACAAGTATAAGAACCATTGACAACAACACCAAGCACACCTATGAGGACTCAAGCCTCCACACCATACTCATTTGGGAGTTAGGTTATTTGAATTTGAGTACATTAACCTATTTCAAGATTCATTCTCTTTATCATTATCATGTCGGAATATGACACCCGATCCCCTAATACTACCGTGTCGGAACTTGACACTCTGATCCCCTAATGCTACTGTGTTGGAACATGACACCCGATCCCTTAATTCTACCGTGTGGGAACGTGACACCCGATCCCCTTTATCTCATTATTTTAGTTCATCAAGCCTTTTTTATGTCAAGGCGTCATCATAATAGAGAGGATTTAAGATTGAAGATTCAACAGTTTCATCTTTCTGACCACCACAATTACACAATCACATACAAACACACAATCAAGCATATAGAAGACTTTACAATACCACCCAATACATATCGATCGCTATTTACAGTTTATCTATCACATAGAAATAAACCATAACCTACCTCCACTGAAGAATCGTGATCAAGCAAGCTATCTTCCCAATGCCTTTACTTTCCTCTTCGTTCTCACTTTCTCGCTCGTTCTCCCTCTCTTTTCTTTTTATTTTTCTTCTCCAGATTCTTTTTCTTTTACCCTAATTATCATATAATCAATTATAAAAGATGATAAAAGTAACCCACTATTTATTCCCTTATTATCTTTTTAAGCCCCAGGTAAATAAGTTATTACACTTAACCCACTAATTCTATAATTAAAATCATGAATAGTCCAAAACACCCCTTTAAAAATTTTAGCAGAAATCCGACCCAGTCGGGGTTAAGCCGCTTGTGATGGCCCGTCATTTCAATGACGGTCCATCCTGCACATCCATCACAGAGTTCAGAGAGTTAAAATTCGGTAGTGAAGTTACGCAACTTTTGACGGTCCGTCGTACCAGCGACGGTCCGTCCTGCAGGTCCGTCACAAAGTTCAGAGGGTCAATCCCAGTACCCCAATTTCAGAGTTGAAGTGTTTTGGAACGAAGGCCCTTGACGGACCGTCGTGCCTATGACGGCTCGTCCTACCCGTCGTCGAGGGTAATGAGGAGAGCAGCAGAAGAATTTACACAAGTATGGGACGACGAAACCCATCACGGTCCGTCGTGACCATGACGGTCCGTCGTGACTGAGTCAATTTTATCAAAAATACTTCTACTGCTCGAACCGACTAGACACGTCGTTACAGGTGTGCGGAGAAATCTCGAACCTTCTAGATTAATCAAGAAGGCTAGAGAGTTCTAAGGAATTCTCTAAAATAGACATTTCAAGAAGTCTTTGGAAGATCATAGAATGTTTATACTTTTCTAGAATAGGGACTAAAGTTAAATAACTTAGGGACTTGTAAGTAATTTTTATTTACACTTTAGCCCCCTAGGAAGTAGTATAAATAAAGGTGCCCCTCTTTTGCAAATGCACCAAGAAAGTTGTAAGCATTCTCCAAGCATAATACAAAGTCTACTTCCAAGTTTCTCTTTTGTTCTTTCTAAGTCCTTTTTCAAGCATTCTCTTAGCAATCTAAGTGTTAAAGGATTCATTATACTTACAAGATCCTAAAAGATTCGGGAGTAAGTAGTCAAGCGCCGCACAGAGTTTTAGCAAATACTCTAAGTCCCTGACAACGTGGTATGAGAGAGAGGTTTGATACTAAGGAAGTGGCTACCGAAAGAGACGTAAATGGTGCTAGCACCACCAATGTCCGTATGGATGGTGGAAAGAACAACTGAAAGGGGAAGAAATATAAAAAAGGTAATAAGGAGTTGTTAAAAAATCCCAAACCTAGAGTGGTTCTAACATCTCATCCACCAACGACTACCGAAGAAAGTGACGAAGAAATGGGCGAAGATGCCATAAATGTCACTACTGGGGAAGAATCGGTCACAAGGGTGGAAGTGGCAAGGAAGGCCGTGGAGATATTACGCTGGTGCATGAATGGGGACGACGACAAGTTTAAAGACCCTTGGGGACTTCACGCTTGAGGAGACCGAGAGCATCTGTAAGGAATTGGAGGGTCACCACCGGGCGAGTTTTAGATGAAGGAGTTTATAATTTCCTTGGAGTGTCGGCTCATGGAGGCGTTTATTACAATTGAGACCATAATTGCCGAAAACTCAATGAATGGGTGGAAGTTTGAGGATTATCGTCATTCGAACGAGAGAGGGAGGCCAAGGTCGAGCCTCCCAAGCCACCTATGTTCAAAGAACGATGAAATAAGATCAACACAGGTGTGTTGTGTCGTCAGAGATGGTCATGCTATGGTAAAGGCGTAAAGAGTTCGGAAATAGGAAAGGGGCGTTGTTCTATAAATATTTCGGAGCAATTTTGCGAGGAGTTCAAGAAAGCCTTTGTCCCTAGCAACGTCATCTGTGAGGCAAAGCGCAATTTAAGGGAGCTAAAGCACACGACAAGCATACACGCGTATGTGCAAGAGTTCATCACCCTCATGTTTCAGATTTCCAACCTCACAGATGAAGATATGTTGTTACACTTCATGGATAGGCTACAAAATTGGGCCAGGACGAAATTAAAATGCCGACAGATCAGGACTATTGATGAAGCTATCACTCAGGCCGAAGCTTTGACATACTTCAGGCACGAGAAGTGCGATAGAGCCGATGGAGATGAGAAGAGAGGTAGTCATGACAACGGTGGGGGAGATCGTGGCAAAGACGAGGAGTAGCGGCCACATCCTAAGAAGTATGATTTCTTTATCTCTGATGGTAAGAAGTCTGGATGTCATGGCAACACAGAGAGAAAGACATAGGTTGGCAAAACAGGTGGTTGCTACATATGTTGTGGACCGCATGGGTATGTGTGGTGTCTTGAGCTGAAGAGCCTTGGTGCTATCTTGCGAGAGCGAAAAGAGAAGGAAGCACATGATAAAGAACAAGGCGCGGAGACGACGCAGTTGGGCTTGATATGACTATGCAGAGCTATCAGAAATCTACAAGAGAAGTCAAGAATAAGCTGCGTGCAGTATGTCGACATCATGATCAATGGAAGACCCATTCGTGTTATGGTCGACACAGGTGAAGAGGTTAATATCATGACCAAGACGGCAGCGCCAAGGTTGGGGCTGCGTTAAAGTCCAATTAATGCGCAACTCAGGACAGTCAATGCATCACCGACTCCTGTGAGTGGAGTAGGACATGGAGTAAGGATCACGCTAGGCGAGTGGCAAGGTAAGATGAAATTCACTATCGCTTCTCTTGATCTCTTTAACCTAATTCTTTTACAAGAGTTCCTACACCAGTGCTACGCTGTGATCGATCCTTACCTCCAATAACTTCTGGTCATGGATCAAGGAGGAACATGCATGGTTCCCCTAGGTAAGGCACCAAAGATGGAAGGACAAGCGCGACTAACGACCATGCAGCTAGAGAGAAGTGATAAGAAAAAGGGGGATGACATTCGCAACCACCATTGCAAGTTCAGAATAAGACAATGGTGCAAAAGGGGCCTCTCCACCATGCACGAGAAAGGATAATAATATCGTTATGCGAAGGAAGCCGTTGAGGCTCCTGTCTCCTAGGAAGGAGGTAGAACGTGAGGCCAAGATAGAGGAGATAAAGAAGCAATTGAAGGAGTTGTGCGAGGGCATTTATCGGTCAATGGACTATTAGTCGCGCGTACAAAAAGATAAGACTCAGTCTCCGGTGATGTGATGATGTGACACGGTCATCGCATCTTAGTAGGGAGAGTGTCACATCCTGCCACATCATAGTTAAATTTTACATTCAGATAGAGGCAGAAAGGTATAGAGTTTGGAGAGGTTTGCGGTGAACTCGAGAACCTTCTAGATTAATCATGTAGGCTAGAGAATTCCTTAGAATTATCTAAAATAACTTGGAAATTTCAAGAAAGTCGTTGGAAGGTCCTAGAAAGTCTAGACTATTCTAGAATAGGGACTAAAGTGTAAATACTTTAGGGACTTGTAAGTAATTTTTATTAGCACTTTAGCCCCTTAGCAAGTAGTATAAATAGAGGTGCCCCTCATTTGCGCAAAGTCACTAAGCAAGTGGTATGCATAATACAAAAACTTCTTCCAAAGTTCTCTTTTGTTCTTTCTATGTCCCTTTTCAAGCATTCTCTTAGTGATCTAAGTCTTAAAGGCCTCGTTAAACTTACAATATCGTAAAAGATTCATGAGTAAGTTGTCAAGTGCCGCACGGAGTTTTAGCAAATACTCTAAGTCCGTGACAACGGGTATCAGAGCGAGGTTTGATAATAAGCTAAAAATGGCGCTAGCACCACCAATGTACGTATGGATAGTGGAGTGAAGAACCAAAAGGGGAAGAAACATCAAAATGGTAATGAAGAGGTGCCCCGATCCCACACTTAGCGAGGCGCTAACATGTAATCCACCATTGACTACCGAAGAAAGTGACGAACAAAAGGAGTTTGAGTGTCGCCAGTGGCTGAGTTCAAGATGAAGGAGATTTTAACTTCCTTGGAGTGTCAGATCATGGAGGCGTAGAAGTTGGAGGATCATCGTCGTTTGACCGAGAGAGGGAGGCTAAGGTCGAGGCTCCGAAGCCACCTATGTTCAAAGGCGTCCATGACGCACAAGAGGTGGAGAATTTCTGGTTGCACTTGGAGAATTACTTCAAGTGTAATTGAGTGAAGAAAAATGAAAATAAGATAAACACAACTCTGTTGTATCTTTCAGAGATTGTCATGCCACAGTGGAGGCGTAAACTGTCGGAAATAGGGAAGGGGCATTGTACAATCAACACTTAGACGCAATTCTGCGAGGAGTTCAAACCACCTAAAGATTAAAGGTTTAACTTTAAGTTTGATAGACAAAATATCCATTCTTGGTTTATCAAATATTCAGATGAAATGAAGAACACAATAATTCCTGATGGTTTTACGAATGGTAAAATCAGTTTGGAGGAAATAAGTAGGTATTATCAACTCAACATCATTTGAAGTTTGAGAAATTTCAGGTAGAAAGAAAAATATCTACCTTATAAGAAAATATAAGATTATGAAAGTTCTTTATTTCTATAAGGATCTCTTATATTATTTGTTGGTTCTTAAAGAAAAATATCTACCTTATAAGAAAATATAAGATTATGAAAGTTCTTTATTTCTATAAGGATCTCTTATATTATTTGTTGGTTCTTTGACATTCGTGAATTTGAGAGGATCAAATATTTAAGCAAGACCATTGAGATTAAAGGATAGGAGCACTGTCTCCGCAAATATAAGTTTGAGTTAAGTTCATCACTCCAAAGGGTTTATGAAAACTACAAAGAATGATTTAAACAGAAGGCTCAAGGAAGCCTTATTTAATTTTAACACTGATACAAAATTAAAATTTGAGTTATTAGATACTGCTGCCTCCCATGAAGAGCTAAGCAATGAAGATATGTTAGATCCACAGGAAATAGCCCAAGTATACCGTCTTAATCAAAATAAAGTGTCAAACACTTTGATGATGAAGAAATAAGGATATGTATCATCTTCAATTAAAAAACAAGAAAGTGCCAAGCATGTGCTATCATATATTATGTCAACAAATAAGAATACAGTTGGATCCTGCTGGAATAAACTCCAAAACCACAAAATGACAAAGTGGACCCAGCAGGAATAAATCCCCAAAATGACAAATGAACTAAATAACAAGATCTATGTTTTAGAGATAACGTTTCAGAAAAAGAAGATAAACGTACAGTGAAGGCTACGTGTAAGTAGTTCCATCTACGTGGCATCTATCCCAAGCCACGTACAATTATCATCAGTTAGTTGTAAAAGGTAGTACTTACGTGTAAAATGAATAATATGTCTTAGTGTATGCACAAATGTAAAATAGATAGCATAATAAGTTAGTTAGCCAATATTTTTTGAGGCCTATTTAAGGATTTTTACTTATATCAGTAGAGGGAATTCAAAACCTTACGGACTCTGAAACCTCTCTACTCTCTCCCTACACTTTCTCCCATTTTCCCATATTTTCATTTCCCTTTCCCATCCATGTTCTCTACTTCCCTAAATAAATAAAATTTTCTAAGTGTAAACTTTCTATACTTATTTCAATTATTAAGATTTTGTTTTAAATTTACAATTTAAGTTTGTTTACTGCTTTTTGTTCTTCTCTTTTCTTTAAGTTTTGTTTTAAGCTTTGCCTGTACTTGCTACCTTCCGTTACTCTACCCATATTTACTTAGGATTTCAAGAATTATATCCTTTAATGCTCTCAAATATTTTTTCTTACAATCTTGATCTTCAATATGTTCAATTTTATCAAAGAAAATTTCTTTATTACTATTGCTAATGACATTGATGGAGAGGTTTTGATAGGTGCAATCTGCACGCTTATGTCCACCATATGTTGAATTATTACTTTTAGAATTATCCTTTCAATTAATTTTGTTATATCTACTGTAATTTAATTTGGAATTAGTAAAAGTTTTAGTATGAATTGAGTATAATTTATTTATTATATCATCTTCTAGTTCTAACCTATTTATCGTATCATTCTTTTTAATAAGGGTCTGTTATCCTTACCATGGTGTCCGTTTGTTTCACTCTTTCAACACACATTAATGTATTTATTAACTAATCTAGATTTTCTTTATAATATTGGGTTTCGTTGTGTTTATAGTTATAATTTTTACGATGATGTTTAGCCCACTTTAATTGATTTTTAAGTTTTATATTTGTTTCTATTCTAGTAATATCTATAAAACTTATGAGATCACCATAGATGATACTTTAGAAATCTTACAAGTGTTGGATTCATGACAAATAAATAGGAAATCTAATAGCCTTACATACCTTGCTGCACAAGAATGGATATCACAATGAGTTAACCATCTTACTTTCATATTATCTATCTACAATGGAGTAAATAATAAAAACTTATATTAGTTTCTAAACAAGTTTGGGCTACTCTATCGGACCAAAATTGTATTTGACAGTATATGTATAGTTGATCCAATCCAGAGTTCATCCAATCACTTTTTCCCTAATAATTATTATAAGGTTCTCCGAAACCCCTCATCTTTACCAAGTCTAAAAAACAGTATTAGAGGAATGGCAGGAAGTAAGCTCATGCAACACTAAATTAAGTGGTGTATCACTAGACTTTCAATATACTATTCTCTAACCAGTTTTCATGACTTCTCTACATATCCTGCCAGAGGTTATTTATATGATACACAAAATAGTCCCTAAGCCTCACAATGCAGAAATATCCATATGAACTGATGACTCCCGATCAACATCCTGTGAATTCCAACTAACATTTAGATTCTCAAAACAAGATCACCTTCAAAAATTAAGGGGACCCCACTCCATGTATGTCCCAAAAAGCACCTCCTTCCTGAACATTCACCAAGCTCACACCATACAGAGGCAACACTCAACAGTTCATTAACACATGCAAACATTTTATAAATAATGCAACAACAAGAGAGGGATGGAAATATCCACAGCTTACCTTGCTAGAAAGAAACCTCACTTGCCAAGACTTGGATTCTTCAAGGTTTAGGTTGTCCTCTCTAACTTACCTTGATGTTAAATCCGATTATTCACTTGAATTCCTTAAGATGGGAGATGTTCTACCAGTTTGTACTTTAAAAACACCAGTTTCCTTTATATTCTAATGGTGAAGTCGTAGACCAAAATTCTTTGAGATTCCATTGCTTTCCTTGGGAGTAATTTCAGGAGAATAAGTAATATGAAGGAGATGTGACAAGATTGATGCTTTAGAGGCCACTTTGGACATTTTCCCTTTAATAAATTGGGAAATAATATGGTTCTTTACTTTAATAAAGAAGGTGCATCACCTCCTTAGTTTCTGCCACATGTTTTTAAGTAGTTGCATTAGCTACTTGCTCTTTTCACTTAAATTCAGTCCACGTATTCTAAGTAGGTGCATCACCTACTTGATCCTTTAAAATTCAGTCCACTAATTCTATGTAGGTGCATCACCTACTTGCTCTTTAAAATTCAGTCCACTAATTCTAAGTAGGTGCATCACCTACTTGCTCCTTTTAACTTAAAATTTGGTCCACTATTCTATGTAGGTGCTTCACCTACTTGTCACCTACTAAAATAGTTTATTAAAGGAAGCACCTCAACTATTTTACACCATGTTCCCCATCTTAAATTCTTTACAAGACTGTAACTCTAAATACACACTTGACCACTTTGACTTTTATATCGAATACTACCTTTAATCTCACGATTTTGAATTGTTCAATTATTCGAATATGTATTGGAAGGCACGGGGTTTTACAACTTCAAACATATTCTATTGTCACCAATCGCATAGGAAATACCACAAGAAAACTTTTAAGCGACATATATATAGAACTACTTCACGTAGAATACGGGGTGTTACATCCTCCCCTCCTTATGATCAATCGTCCTCAAATGATGGATGATGCTTATATTTGGTTAACCTAGGAATTCAATTTGGAGATTTGTGATTGTTCCCATCATAACTAGGACTATCCAAATCCATAGACGAATCTAAAACACGTATAGACAAGTCTAGCATGATGTTTCAATAGATATGGTTCATAGAATAATAAAATTACAAATTAAACCCCTTTCTTAATCATATTATTCATTGATGATAGACACATAGAACTCATACAAATTAGGAATACACCTACTAAGCTCAAGACATGCAAATGACATATAAAATGAACAAATGCTAGTAGGACGTATGATCATATAAGGGGACCACATAATCTCAGATCCATATGTTGATGTTTTGAATGAGGCCGGTTACTTAGGATCTCTACCGTCTTCTATTCCCAAGTATCTTATGTCATATTCTATTCCTTTCCTAGTACTTCAATGGAGGTTACACATTTTGAGCATAGCTTACGGCCCTAAATAATAAAGTATAACTATAGTATCTCCCAATTTTTTTGTATATGGAAAAGGCACATAAAATCATAGGCTCACCTATAGGGGCAATACATTCCATTCTCTTTTATGTCATGACGCTTTTTCGAGGCTCATATTATAAGATCGCCTAGCTGTTAATATAAACTCTAAAGTTTTATGCCTCACGTTCGAATAGGGAATTATGCTAAGTTACATATCTATAATTGATTAAATTTACACATATATGGCCAATCTTCTCCGGTCAAAATCTTCACTACATAATGATACAATGAAATGTTTTCCCAAATTTTGTTTTCAAAACTCAAATAAGTAAGTACAAAAGGGCATAATATACGAATGAATAAGTATCATTGGACATGACACGTAGGCAGACTAGACCAAAAGGGAGTATACAAGGTATACAAGCATTAAGATATAGAAATACATGGTGTACGCATTCATATGAGATATAAGGTAGTACGTGAGCAAATGAACTCTAGGTAATGTAGGAATTTACTAGATGATCACATGATGCATGAGTACATAAGCTAAGACATGTAAACTATATGTAATGTAAACATATAAGAAAATGAACTACGGAAAAAAAATCACATTGAGCAAGTGTGTTTTATCGCATAGATAGGTGGACTAACATGGCAATGAGTACACATACGAAATATGAGAAAGTGAAGCACATGACACATGGACAGAAAAGATATAAGGCCTGTAATGTTTAAGCAAGTTAGCTACCAGGCATGTAAAATATATAGAAATGGTTTACGATGCATATGACATGTCAACAAGTGTTATGCGATTAATATAACCCACGAGCATTAATTTTCTGCTGTACCCACCCAATATAGACAAGTGACATGTGAAAAGTACCAGTGCAATAAATAAAATGTAAGGAAAGGTCCTATGGAAACATATGACAGTAAATAAGGGTACTCCAAAGCAGATAATGCAAGAATTCTATGCCATTAGATAACATGTAAGAAAGTAATCCATAAAGGACAAACGTCATACAAATATATATGACTTATAGAACAAGTAGCATATATGATTATATATCAAACCATCTTTGGAAACTTTGAGATATCCTATAGAACCACTCTTTACATTAAGGGGAAAAAACATTGTCTTAAGAGTTAGGTTATGGGTGGATGATTCTGCTCATATTCCTTAATCACCTCAAAGTACATACAGTTTATTTTCCCATATACTCTCTTCAATCTCCTTGGAATTCTTATAGATATTCTTCTATTGGGGATTTGCTTCCCTCTAGATCAATATAAATACCCCAGTTAAGATAGAAAAAGAAACTCCCAGGTTCATTTTTGGAGTACAAGTCTAAAGTCAACTTTGCCTTCATTACTAGCTTGTGTTATATCACGCTCAATGCCTGGTTCCCGTTGAGGGTTTGAATATAAAATAATTAGTAAATATTGAATGCACCATAAAAATGAACACTAATAACATGAAAATTTCAGGTACCTATAATGTTATATCATGATTAAAAAAATCATAGAGTGCTCCCTTTGGGCTTAACTAGATAGAGGTCTGGCCATACCAATATTTTTAAAAAAAAAAAAAACGTTAGGGTGCTCCGACTCGTTTCTCATGCAATATAACAAATAACAACTAGCATATGATCAATTTTTCCTCTTCCATAACTAGACCATGATTGATGAATTACTGTATGCTTAAATGAATTATGTAATAGCCCTATTCAGTTTGATGGAAGTCTATATATGTGTATGATGCTCTACTTATTTATGGTACTAATGATGTAGACGACCTAGGTCCATTTATCTTCTATCATGTAATCTTTCTATTCCCCTCTTTATTTCTTGTTGTTATCAGGACCAAATATTAAGACATGAATCAATACTAAATTTACTTCCCTATCAAACAAAGGTTCACAAAGTTATTCCTATGTGCGCCATTCTAACTTCATTAGAATTGAAGAGTTGATACCTTAGTAACCTCTCTTTTATAGACACCTATCTCACTCCTCTATAGCATCATCATATCACCCCTACTCCTATGTTTAGGGAATATAACCTATTTTATCTCTCAAACTTCATTCTCACATGTATCCTATCTAACAAATTCCTTTTGATCAAAACTAGTAGCTTCATGCACTCTGATCCCATAATGTATAACCTGACTAATAACAACTTAGTTCTAACCAATCAATTTTTCTTTAGTTAACCATACCCTTTAGTCACATCCCAATTATGTATCCAAAACATAGATCATAATAGGAAATGCCATACATATATCATTTTTAGCAATTGACACACTTATCATAAGTTTTATAGCCATGAAAAGAATATAAATGTTATTAGTACTTATTCAAGGTTGTTGGCACATACCATATAAATGCCAAATATTAACATACTTGTGGGGAGATACGGTGATAAGTTATTCTTCCAGCCAATTAGGGGTATCTCTAGTAATGCTATTGCAATGATACATCCACCTACAAAAATTGAGAAACTTGTTTAACTACATAAATTTCGAGAAAGTATGTAGCCTTGAAAATTCTATGCATATAAAAGACTAAGAACAAGTGTCCTCTATAGGAATAGATCCTGAAGAATGGAGAAAATATCAGCCTCCTAAGAATATGTGCCTGGAAATGCTACAAAAAATATATATAACTATGTAATAAATCAGTTTTAATCAACACGATGCAAATGGAACCAATAACAAAAAATCCTTTACAACTGAGATAGTTGAATAAAATGATCTCAATCTAGAAAAAGATTGGGTTACCTGAGGTCCTTACTGTATGTTACATACTGACACTTTAGCCACCGTTAACCATAATCATAGTTAATATGAATAGCATGATCCGGTACAACTGGAAATTGGCTTCTTAAATTCGCTCTATCGCACGATCAAGAAGGAAGGTAACTTTTCTAAATGTCCAAGAAGCCCTCTAATTATAAATGTGGCGCGCAACACATTGAAAACTAGGGCTCTACTAGACATAGCTTTGTAGACTCCCAAGGACGAACTGCTCTGATACCACTTTTGTCACACCCCAACCCTAGGTGAGACGGACAAGTACCCTATGAACACATGTTTTACAAGTAATCAAAGATGAGAAAGTAAACTATTATGCAGATTACCTCTAAAAATCTTATATACAATACATGTTGACTAGCTGAAATAATACATGTGACAAGTGAAAATATGAATACAAATGATATCTTTACAATAACTACAAAGACTCTATTAGAATTTACTCTTTGAAAATACGCATAGTAAAGACTCGGCAAAGCCCCAAATTAACCTGGAGCTCACCAACAATAGCTGAGTATCATGTGCTTCTATTGAAGAGATCTACTTTTCAATACTTGTACCTGCAACATGAAATGCAGCGCCCCAATGAGGGACGTCGGTGCGAAATATTGTACTGAATATGTAAGGCATAATACAACCATATGTGACATGAGAGCTCAAGTGAAACAAAATATCAATAGATAATGATTAGAGACAACCTTTGCCAATACTTGTGGAATTGTGTATGTTACATTCTTTTCTTGACTTTTCTGTGCGTTATAATTATTATAAACAATATGATAAAAATTACCTGGTAATCAGTGATAGGATAGGATGACCTATGCTACGTATTTTAACACATGGGATGCTATCCACATAATTCAATAAACTGGGATCGGCCCATGCTAGACATTCACCCCTGAGCTGCCACCCTCTTATACCAATCGGGATTGGCCCATGCTAGTATTTCTCCCATGAGATACAAACCTTCTATAACAAATGGGATCGACCCATGCTAGGATTTACCCCTTGGCTTTCACCCATAATTATACAAATTTCTTCACATAGATTTTTTAAAAAAATCTTTGAGATTGTTGCTTTGATGTTCATATCTTTCTTGAGACTGTGTACTTTGGATAATCATAACTCTTTTTAGATTGTTCTTTTGTTGATAATAACTCATTTGGGATCGATGTATTGGTGGTCATAATCATTGTTGAGATTTGGACCTATGAACCAGTAGTAGAAGACATACAAACATGGACCAATGATAATTACAGTGACGTGGAAAGCAAATGTGACACCAACATAATACTTCTTCTATGACTCACTACGCATTTTTGATATCTCAAATTGAAGAACATACGAAGTGAAGACATATAACTTTCAGCCTAGAGATCTGTACTATATATGATAGCCAAACAGTCATAAACTAATATCAAAGACAAGGTATAGATGAATGTGTAACCAATGAAGAATGTGGACAAATTCAATTTAAGGTCGGATACATATTTCAATTAAATACATCCATATAAATGTAAAATAGAGCAAGTAGACATCTTGTGAGGCAATATAATAGTTTAAACAATGGGATTAATAACCAATAAAGCGAACACACGAACATGTGAATACATGACATATATGATGGAATATACTATTGAAGCAAGATGGCAAGATATAGGCATATCGTGTATCCACCTATAAACATATGTACCATGTGTAATCTAGGATCACATTGACTTATATAAGGTAAATACGAGCCAGTGGTACTTTCACAGTGAAACAAGTTTAAACCTTCCATGCTAACACTTTGTAGAGAAAAAACGCACATTTAGTAACAAACTCATGATAGAATCCTCACTTTAATTCTCAAGGGAGTATGAACTCCATTTATGGATCAGTCACTATCAAGAGAACTTTGAAAGCATAAAAGTGTTGGATTCATGCAAAGAATGTCAGGATGTAAGCTCATGCAACACTCAATTAAGTGGTATATCACTACACATTCAATGTTCTATCCTCTAACATGTTTTATACATTCTCTACATATCCTTCTAGACCCTCTTATTTATATGGTACACAAAAAAGTCCTGATCCTCACAATGTGGATATAGAAATATGAACTCATGACTTCCAGTCAACATCATGTTAAATCAAAGCTAACATTTAGATTCTCAAAACATGCTCACAAACAAAATTTAAGGGGAATCCACTCCATGTATGTCCCAACAAGCACCTCCTTCCTGAACATTCCCCAAGCTCACACCATATAGAGTGAACACTCAACAGTTCATTAACACATGCTAAATTTTTATAAATAATGCAAGAACAAGAAAGTGATGGGAGTTTCCACAGCTTACCTTGCTAGACCGAAACCTCACTTGCAAAGACTTGGATTCCTCAAGGTTTAGGTTGTCCTCTCTAACTTACCTTTATGTTAAATCTGATTATTCACTTGAATTCCTTAATATGGGAGATATTCTACCAACTACTACTTAAAAAACAACTTTTTCCTTAAGATTCTAATAGTGAAGATGTAGAGCAGAATTCTTTGAGCTTCCATGGCTTTGTTTGGGAGTAATTTACGGAGAATAAGTAATATGAAAGAGATATGATAAGCTTGATGCTTTAGAGGCAATTTTGGACGTTTTCCCTTTAATAAATTGGGAAATAATATGGTCCTTTACATTAAGAAAGAAGGTGCATCACCTCCTTAGTTTCTGCCACATGTTTTTAAGTAGTTGGATCAGCTACTTGCTCTTTTCACTTAAATTTAGTCCACTTATTCTAAGTAGGTGCATGGTGTACTTGCTCCTTTGAATTTCAGTCCATTAATTCTAAGTTGGTGCATCACATACTTGCTCCTTTTAACTTAAAATTCAGTCCACTAATTCTAAGTAGGTGCATCACCTACTTGGCCTTTTTCACTTAAAATGCAGTCCACTAATTTTAAGTAGGTGCATCAGCTACTTGTCACCTACTAGCATAGTTTAGTCAAGCAAGTACCTCAATTATTTTACACCATGTTCCCCATCCTAAATTCCTTACTACACCGTAACACTAATACACACTTGACCTCTTCGACTTTTATATCGAATACCACCTTTAATATCCCGATTTTGAATTGTTTTTTTTTGTTCAATTATTTTTATATGTGTTGAAAGGCACAGTGTATTACAACGTTAAACATATTCTATTTTCATCCGTCGCAACGGAAACCAAATCTATAATTATACCACAAGGAAACTTTTAAGCGACATATACATAGAACTAGTTCACGTAGAATACGGGGCGTTACAAGTAATTATTAATTTGGATTTTAGTTTTAGTTCATAAGATTATTTATTCGTGATTTCAAACATTTCCTGAAACTCTAGCAATTTAATATTAGAAAATTTGGGTAGTTTAAATATTGGACGAGTTTCAAGATTTTTAGTTATATGTTTGTAGGAAGGACTTGTTTACTTTCTTTAGTGTTGATTATATTTATTTGAAAAAGTAAGGTAGTAACAATTCTACCATTTGTGGGTAGACTAATTTCTTCTAAAGGCGGAATTGCAAATTCAAATTCCTTATTATTAGTAAAATACCATTTATCAATAAGTATTTCTAGCGACTCATTTTAATGGTCTAATTTTCCTGTGTGTTCACACCATTTAAAAAACTCCATATTAAATTTTAACCTTCTCATATCACTAAACCATTTATTTCTAAAGGTTATTCGTTCTGATAGAATATATCTTTGTATATACCACTGTTTTTTGATAGAGTTTTCTGGACTAGTCCAAAGTTTATTTAAATAATTAAAATCCAGTTCAAAAGGTTTATCTAAATGAATCATGCCAATACAATTCTTATATTTTTAATGGATTTTACTAAATTAGTATCCTTACTTATTATTTTATTACCCTTTAAGGTAGTCAATATTAAATATTCTAAGCCTTTTACACCTGGTAGAGTAGACATGAATAAAGAAAAGTTTATACAGTACGGAGTATCTAGTGGTTCCTTAGGCTTAAATTTCTTCTTTAAATATTACTACAGAAATAATAAATTCTTTGTGTGGTAATTGTTGTTACTTTTTTTCACTAACGTTCTTTGATTTTATTCCCTAGGCTTGGAGACTGGAACACCTTTCGGGTCTGGCTCTACAATACACACAGTCTAAGCTAATCCAACGAAAAGTACGGGCTTGCCAACGTCTAAACTGGGAATTATCCGATTACCAAACTTCAAGGAATAAAACTAATAATGTAAGTTGAAAAAGAACAACAACTACAAAACTCCAAACTTACCACCCTGACCGCAACCTATGTTTTGACACCGTCCACCCAAGGACAGTATAGGGACTTAGTAACTCCTACTCATACCCTTCCTGGAAAACGTAGCTCAGATGCCAATGGAGGGGACACACCGTGTTCTGGGACAGAATTCTAAGGAAAATTGGGCCGAGTAACGGAAGGGAACAAAAACATGTAAACACTTAAAGAAAAAACATTAAGGAAAACTTAAACAAACAGATGAACAAAAGTAATAGCAAAACATAAACTTTTAAACCACAAACTTAATAGTTGAAAGAGTAGAGAAAGTATACTTACAAAATTACTTTATTTATTTAGGGAAAGAGAGATTATGGATGGGAGAATGGGAATGAAAATTAGGGGAAATTAGGAGAAGGTGTAGAGAGGTTTTCAAAGTCAGTAATATTTGGAATGCCCTCAACTGATACAAGTTCAAATCTTTAAATAAGCCTCAAAAGTGATTATTAATTACATTATTAATCTTACATGTAACTACTACCTATTAGATGATAAATATACGTGGCTTGAGATAGATGTTACGTAGATGGAACTACTTACACGTAGCCTTCACTGCATGTTTATCTTCTTTTGCTGAAAGTTAATTGTCAAAACATATATCTTGTTACTTGGTTTTTTTTCACGTCGTAGATTTTGAGTTTATTCATGTGGGGTCCACCTGTTTTACTTATTAGTTGACATAATAAATGTTAACATAAGCTTGACACTTTCTTGTCTTTATTGAAGATGATACATGTCCTCATTACTTTTTTCACTGGTATGTGAGGATGAAGTGTCTAATAATTCAAATATATTTTCATGATTGGTAGTTTTGCCAAGACTTGATAAGGCCTCTTCAAGACTTCTTTTTAATTCTTCTTTTGAAACGTCGGATTTCCTTTGTGATGAAGAGACGATAACCTATCATCCTGATCTTTGGAGTCCATTATTTACTTTTGATAATCTTGCTTAGATTCTTGATCCTTTCAATTTCATGAATATCAAAGGACCAATTAATAATATAAGATATGTTTTTCGAAATAAAGAACTTACACCATTTAATATTTTTCGGGAGTGTAGAGATATTTTGCTCTACCAGGAATTTCTCAAACTGCACTAAAGATTGTGGTGATCATACCTGTTTATTTCCTCCGAACTGGCTCCACCATTAGTAAAATCTCCGAGGGAACGTTGCATTTTCTATATCCTATGAACATTTAACGAACCAAGTATGGGTATTTGGATAGAGATGCTTAAAATTATACCAAGCCGTCTTGTAATCATTACAATTATACGTCTAGGGATGATAAGATGTTGGTTGTGGAATGGGAGTATGTAGATGATCCACAAACCACTCAAAGGACTTAATATTCTTTTAGTTGTAAATCTTGAAAATTCAATACTATCTGCATAATTGTTATCTGCTAATTTATGCTTACTCTTCACTGAATAAGTGTTTATTAATATAAACTCATTCGGGTTTTAGTGGATCCTAAGTTTCCACATAATTCTGATTAGTATAACACGGTTTAAGGAGGTCGGGCACTCCAAACCATTCATATTCTTTGTCGAGCGCAATGATAGGCAGTACATTTAAAATTGTATTGGGAAAATCCTTTTTATCTTCCTGAGTAACTTTTTTTTTGTTAGAGTTGTTGGAACTACCTACTGTGCGTATGTTTCTGGTGGTTTCATTTCATAAAAATATTTTGTTTAGACAACAATAATTGTTGATATGATGGTTTATTTACTGATGAGGAGTTGGGTTATGGTAGGTTTGAAAATTCCGCTAGGACTGAATCAAATTTTTTATCGCCCTCTTTGACCCTGAACATTGGTAAGATGGTCCTTTATGTGGAACCTTCAACCTAGTTGGAAGGTTATGATATCATTGAAGTTGAAAGTCGTAATGGTATTCTTCTTGTGTGACTGGTGGACTTAAGGTTGATTGTCTTGAATGACATGAAATCATCCTTAGGAATGTCATTAAGCTATCCTCTTTACTATTGTAGGTAGCCTTAGGGGATCATCTTTGGTAAGATGAAATGTGATTGGTTTATGAACTAGATATGAAACCTCTTCATGTAAACCTTTATGTAAATTAATCAATGAGAACAAAGGCTAAAATCGAGTGAGTATGCTTGGGTAGTATCTCTAGTTAAGGATGATGCTAGAGTACAAAGGAACCCTCAATATTCCTTAACCCTACATGGGATGTATCCAAGTTCTACCATTGGCAAGTAGAACACCCTTATCGGAGTACGGTTGACTCCGTATTTCATGCTTAGCTACTATGGTATATGTTGGTTATTGCCTATTCTCATCATGTGGGATACATTCTAGTGTCGACTAAGTACTATGAAGTTTAGGTAGCGGAATGGGACGCTATCTAGACATTGCATGACTAGGCTTTGAATATATTAGTGTGTGAGTGCCCTAGGTATTTTCCAAACCAGTTACTTGAATGTCCTTATGTGTTGAATGTCTCTTAATTAACTAGTAAAGATAATTTTTTAAGTTGGAAATTACGTTAATGAATAAGTACTTACCTAGAGTAGTTTAAGGGTTACTTAGTTAAGGTATGAAGGGGGCATAGGAATGGTCACTTCATGTCATACCTAGGAAAGTCTTAAAAAAGTCACTAGATAGGGAAAATAACTTGAATATATAGACACAATGTAAACTTAGGTAGTGTCAACGATTATTTAGGCAAGCTTGGAGAGGGTGTTTGGGTGGTCTGTTCTTGCATTACTTGAGTAAGACTTTTGATAACCATTGGGAAGATAATGTTACATATATGTGCTACTATATGAAGTGAGAATGATCTTTTCTTAGGTACTCTAAAGGATCTCTTAGGTGTGTGTGAAGAGATTGTGTGAGCGGTCGCTTGATAACTAACTTAAGTGAGACTTAAAATCATCTTTGGTAGGAGGATCTCATGTCTATATGTTTTGGTCTATGCTTGATGCTATTTGTGATGTTTGATACTTAAATGTGGTTCTTATACTTATGATATGATATATTAATCAGAAAGAGAATGTTCCTCATAAATGTCCATTTTTCATGATTTTACGCATTATTCCTTACTTAGTACAAGTGTTTGTACTAATTCGATACATTTTCTTATATCTAATGGTGTAGGTGGAAGGTGAAGGCCTCTTGAAGGAAAGCTTGGAATCTAGTTAGAGCAAGCAAAGTTGACGTATGTCCTCACTTTACTCGAGGGCATAATCGTCTTTTGATTTCTTTTAATTCAAAGTATTGTAATAGACTAAGTATTTTTAATTTGTATGTATGGGTCGTGTCCCAAGCATTCTTGAGTCTAAGATTGACATATATTGAGACAAAAAATTTTCTATGACTTTTAATATGAAAGATGTTTTAAGATATTTCGTGTGAAAAGTTTAAATTCCGCACTACTTTTCATACATATATGCAATTAATGATGTCAAAGGGCTTGTACAAGACATCGGAGAGGTCCAGTACTCCGTGTATCGATTCAAGAGTACCATAACTTCTAGGGGTACTTTGGGTCGTTACAATTTTAGTATTTCATTAGTTATTCCGATAAGTTCATTAGTAATTTTTAGTTTCTCTTGAAAGTTAGGAAATTTATCTTTTGGAAGTTCAGATAATTTAAATATTGGGTGAATTTCTAAATCTTTATTTTTACTCTTATAGAAAGAGCTTGGTTTATCCTTAATATCCGAGTTATTATTAGCCTTTAGGATTTCTTTAGATACTACGTAAAATAGTTTATTTCTATAATTATTTTGTTGTAGTATTTTATTTATATCTTTATTTGTAGGATCGATTTTTATGTCTATTATGTCCATTTTAAAGGTTGTGACAGTAATAATATTATCTTATATTGGTAAAGTAGTTTTTTTTTAATGGGGAATTGTAGATTCAACTACTTTATTTTTCTTGTAGTATATCATTTGTTAACATGCATGTTTATCGACTCCTTTTGGTCATCTAATTATCTAGTATATTCAAACCATTTTTTTAAAAAAAATTCTATTTTACATTTTAATCCTTTCATATCACTAAACCATTTATTTCTAAAGGTTATTCTTTCTGATAAAGAATATCTTTGTACATACCATTGTTCTTAATGCAATTTTCTTGACTAATCCAATGTTTATCCAAATATATAATAGATGGTTCAAAAGGTTTATATAATCTAATCGTGCATAAAGCATTCTTATATTCAATACTAGTAGTGGAATTAGAGTTTTTTAGGTCATACTCTACTTTTTGAATAGTATCTGAGAAATCTACACCATTTAATTTTTTATCTATCTTTTCTAAGGATATGTCATCTTCCTCAATAGTTATGGAGAAAGTAGGTCGAGAAAATTACATTCTTTTACTTGAAGAGATTTGATCATATGATTCGGATCTGAAAATTTTTAAATCTATGGATCCAACTGTAAATTGAATTACTTGTATACTATGTGGATTCTCTGCTTTAATTTCTGGCTCCATTATGGAGTCAAAATGTAAATCATTTTTGTTAATACATCATCCCATGTTATCATCTTTGGGACAAAGGTCTTATTATGGTTATGATTTTCTTCCATGAGAATGGTAACTCCTTTATTACTTAGATTTTAGCCTTAGGGGCTAAGATTGTTTCATTAATCTATAATATACAATATTTATTATGGCTATTTCTCTAGTATTATCTTTACTATTCATATTATTAGTTTTAACATTTAACGTAAAGTATATATTACATTTTTATCATTAATATCTATTTAATTATAAGGATAACAATTAAAATATCCAGGCCATTGGCAAGGTTACTTTGTAGTACTGATGAATCATCAAAATTTAATAATCTTTTTTCTCTTAAAAGAAGACATATTGGTACATCTAAACCTAATCTATATAATGGATTGACTGCTACCTGGACAAGTCCTATTTGAAGAAATTTCTAATTCCTCTTGTATCTATTAATATCATTGGTTGCAAATAATATAATATATATATATATATATTAATTGATAGAAATAGTATACTCAGAAGTCTTAATATTATAATTTCTAATAAAATCAAGTGTCCAGTTTTATAAACCTTTTAAAGTGTTCTTTAGGAATATTCAAATTTTGTAGATCATTTTAAATTTTTGCAAACTTATTAGAGGTGGCAGAGATGTTAATATTAAAAAAAAATTATGTGTAGGTGAATTCATTTTAATTTAAGGGAGAATCTAGCGGGGAGAAAAAACACTATCCTTGGTCTTAAATGTCTATTTTAAAGATTACTACCGGAATAATAAATTCTTTGTGTATTAATTGTTGTTACCTTTCCCACTAACTTTCCTTGATCTTAACCTCTGGGCTTGGCAACGGGAATACCCTCCGAGTTTGAATCTATGACACACACAGTCTAAGCTAATCCAATAGAAAGTAAGGCTTGCCAACGTCTAAACTGGGAATTATCCGTTTACCCTACTTTATGAAATAAACGTAAGAACATGAGTGGAAGGAGAACAACATCTATCAAACTCCGAACTTACCACCTCGATCGCAACCTAAGTTTGGACGTCGTCCGCCCAAGGATAGAGTAGGGATTTAGACACTCCTACTCATACCCTTCCCGTCCAACTTGGCTTAGATTCCAATGGAGGAGACGGACAAAGTTCCGGGATGGAATCCTGAGTAAATTTGGATAGACTAACTGATGGGAGACATAACAAGCAAAAAATCAAAACAAAACTTAAAGAAAAGAGAAGAACAAAAAAGCAGTAAACAAACTTAAAACAAAACTTTAAAATTTAAAATATAAAATAAATAAACAAAATAGTAGAGAAAGTATACTTACAAAATACTTTTTATTGATTTAGGTAAAGGAGAGAGAACATGGAAAATGGAAATGGTAATATGGGAGTAGAACGAGAAGTTTGTTCTGATTTCTTAATGCATTTTGAAAAAGGAAAAAACATGTTGTCGAATTACCTTATATTGAGGGATTCGACAAAAAGATCATTCCCAGTAAGGCGAGACCCATTCAAATGGACGTCAATAGGATATTGTAAAAATAAAAATAAATGAATTGCTTGCTAAAAATATTATTAGACCATCCAAGTCACCTTGGAGTTGCTCGACCTTTTATGTTAATAACAGTACCTAAAAGAAAAGAGGTGCCCCAAGGTTAGTTATCAATTAAAATCCCCTTAATAAGATATTAAAATGGATTAGGTATCCCAGACCTAACAAACGTGATCTTCTTAAGAGAACTTACAAAGATAATACTTATAGTAAGTTTGACATGAAATCAGGATTTTGGCAGATACAAATTGCTGAAAAAAACAAATATAAAACAGCCTTCAATGTCCCTTTTGGACAATACGAATGGAATGTAATGCCTTTCGGACTAAAAATTGCTCCGTCTAAATTTCAAAATATCATGAATAATATATTTAATCAGTAAAGTCATATTTATATAGTCTACATAGATGACGTATTGATATATTCCGAAGATATTGATCAACACTGTAAACATCTCCATACCTTTTCAAAGGTTTAGAAAAATGGTCTAGAAGTAAGTTCTAAAAAGATAAAATAATCTCAAACTTTCGTTAGATTCGTTGTCCATGATTTATTCAAGGAACCTATAAACCCATTTGTAAAGTCATGGAGTTCTCATCCAAATTTCTGGATGAATTAATAGGTAAAACAAAACTCCAGAGATTTTTAGGGAGTCTCAATTATGTTGCTAACATTATTCCTAATATTGGACAAGTTTGTAAGTCTCTTTCTCAGCGCCTTAAAAAGAATAAAGAGTCATGGGGATTAGATCACACTAGTGCAGTCCAAAACATAAAACTAATAGTCCAAAAACATCCATGTCTAGCTATACCACACCCAGATGCCCTTATGATAGTACAAACAGATGCTTCAAATATAGGGGTATGGATGTATACTGCAAAAAAAAATTCATATGATCCATTGAACAATTAGTGAGATTAATTTCAGGAGTTTGGAATGATACTCAAAAAATTGCTCCCTCTGTCCAAAATTGTTTGTCATGTTGCGCTTATTGAAAGTCAATTTGACTTATTTTCAAATGTAAATTAGATCAAATTAATTTATATTTATAACAAAAAAATTAGATATTCTAAAACTGTATGAAAAGTACTATAAATTACAATTTTTTGCATATTAATATGATAAAAATTCATCTTAAAATGTCAGTAAAAGTTTTTATAGTTTGACTCAAAAAATAGAAACCATGAAAAATAATACCAGACGGAGGGAGTATAGCAATATTAAAAAAGAAATTTTAGCTATAGTACTACTATGTATTACCAAATTTCAAGGTGATTGAATAAATAAAGAACATTATTAAGAGTCGACTCCGAAGCAACAAAACATGTTTTGAAAAAAGGATGTTAAACATTTAGTTTGTAAGCAAATATTTTCCAGATGACAAGCTTTATTATCTAGCACTGATTTTGAAATAGAATTTATAAAAGGAAAAAATATTTCTCTACCCAACCTTACAAAAAGAAATTTTTTATAGGGAAATAATTAGACCAGGAATACCGGGAATAAGGCCCCAAGTCTCCCACTACAACCTTCAAACCAGAAGATAAAATGAAAAAAACATGTCAATCACACATACAACACAACCAAAACAAGACACACACATACTTCACCATATCACATATAACATATCATTCTAGAAGCACATAGGTTAAACTAAGCATACTTACTAGTCATCCTACGCACTTCTATAGAATCATCACATACATCATATAATCTATTAAAGAAACATCATACTTCAACATCAAGTAATATACATAATTACTACACTATAGTCTACTAGAGACACACATCATTATCTAGAACAACTCATGCTTTGACTCCACATAAACACATAAGTGATCTTTACATTCATTATATCTACATAATCAAGTTATAACATGATAAAGCCATAAATATTGAAGTAATGTCGATGAGGCCACATCATTCAGAATTCATAAAGTGATGCCGACAAGGCCACATTTATCACAATTCTTAAAGAAATACCGACAAGGCCACATTAACCACAAGCATAGTACATAAGCACCGCCAACATAAGTCGACCTTTCCAAACCTCATCGCTATCTAAAGACTATACTACACAATTTAGAGAATGTTAAGTAAACATACCATTGTTCCAACCTCAAAACTTCAATCCATACCCAATTCATCCAACACAATACTCAAAGGCCCTTATCCATGACCATGATCATCAATTAAATCGAATACTTACAATACATAATGAATCAAAGATAATTCAACAAAGATTTATGAAGTAAGGGCAGAATACTAACAATTCTAGCATGATTCTATCACAATTCAATCGGCTTAATCAATCTACACAATAATTCAATAGCATTAAGACATAATTAATCCTCCCATAAAGTAGTCAAACCATGAAGTGCATGGTTTGCACAAGTTCTTAGAGTTTTTAGGTTAAAATCATCAAATTAACATTAATTCAATCATGATTTAATGTTTCAAAAACATTAATGCAAGAACCAATGGCTATATTGTAAAATTGGATAACTCATGTTTTTGATAATCTTTGAAAATCATTGGAATTGACTCCTTAAAGAAAGAGATGTCAAGGATGAGGAACCATACCTTAATTGTGATGAAAATCCCACAAATTTGATGGAGAAAACTTGTGAAAATCAGTCTTCCTAGGAGCTTCAAACCTTCATCAATGGAGGTTTCAGAGAGAAGAATAGAGAGATATTATTTTGAGTTTAGGGTTTAGCTTTGATTGGTGAGTTTAGGGATACAAAAAGACTCAATAACCTTCAATAAGTCATCCTCAAACTACCCAAAATACTTCTGCATTATTAGACAATTTAACCAACTCAAATTTGACTTTAAAACAACGTGACCAAATCTGGGAGTTTACTCCTCTTCGCGGAGGCATTTCAAAATTTTGTTTCTACAAAATTTTGAGACAGAATGGTTCATGACAGCCGTGCGTCACAGGGCAAGAATTTTTTTCACTGCGTGTCAGCTGCGCGATGCGCAACCACAACCATAATCTGGCTGGCGCGGAAGCTTGACTGTCCCATGTTTGGGTCCTCTTTGGGGACCCTTAGGCTGGTCCCCGGGGCATCATTCCTGGACATTTCGATCCTTTACATGTCAGAATATGTGTAGGAACTATCGATACACAATTTCACCTTCAAACCGTCCCCAAAATCTCAACTACAAAACACTACGACGCACTAGTTTAACTTCGACTAGTTTCCGGACGTTTTAGACGTTTGACCTCCAAAAACATCCAAACTTTACGTACTGCCTAGAAACACTATTATTAACCATTTTAGGACTTTAAAACATCATGACATACATTTTAAGCTCTAGTTTCACGTAGCTCATTTCTAGAGGCATTAGAAAAATATAAGGCCTTAAATACTTTATCAAAAGATAATGATAATGTAACTAATAACTTAGGTTCTAATGATTCCATCAAAAAGAATTATTACAAGAGACCTTCCTTTCTTGATATGCAGTATGAAGAAAACAAATTTTTTCAGATACTTCACACTCTGGAAGTGAGATTGCTAAATGGATTATTGATGGACTTGCAGAACATCAAATATATAATATATTACATGAAATGGGTATTTCCATTAGACATATAAAATTAAAAAATCTGATAAACAAGCTGCAACTTTAATTACCGCCGGATTTACTGGCACATTTAAAAATTTGGTGGGATAACTACCATATCGAAGGTAATAGGGAAAAGGTAGTAAATCCAACTACTATTATTCCTACAGTTAAAACTTAACCTGGGGGCAAACTATAGAAAAAAAATTCTAGAAGATGTTACTGCCAGCTTAATTTATAGTATAGCTAAACACTTAATAGGTGAACCTCAATTCTTTAAAGTTAGAAGTTTAGAAATACTATCTAAGCTATCTTGTACAAAGTTTGATGATTTTAGGTAGTATAAAGATGTCTCCATCAACAAAGTTATGGTTCGCAAAGACTCCAATCATGACTATTGGAAAGAAATATTTATTAGTGGTTTACCAACACTATTTGCTGAATATGTTAGGATTAAATTAAAATACAGGTTTTAAGGAACAATTACTTATAATCAATTCACCTATGGTTACCTCACAAGTTTAATAAATAATACTAGATTAGAAATACATACATATATGAAACTTTAAATCAACTAAAAAGGGATAGTAAAATATCACAAAAGAACTAAGAATTTTTTGTGAAAACTTTGGTTATATTAAACTATCTTCTCCAACAAAAGAGGCTTCTAAATGAAGTAAAAGAAGCCATATGAATGACCATAAATTAGCAAAACCACGTCATTACAAAAAGAAGTTCAATCATGATCCTAGTAAATATTTATTTAAACCAAACAACACTAAATTGCGTTGGGGCAGTACAAACATGGTACATAGAGGCAAAGACTGTCCAGCCAGTAATAAAAAGAAAGAAAAAATTAATATGTTAGAATTGGTAAGAAGTTAAAGATAAGTTGTATTCTATCCTAGACGAAAATGCAAACAACAACTCCAATAAAAATCTTAGTGATGATGATCAACTAAATATAGCCTATGATTTTGATGATAGTACTTCATCAGAACAATCTGAATGCGGCAGTGCAATTTGCACCTGGAAAAATCATTCTATAAATGTCATCAGTAGCAGTAATAAAGAAACATTCTTTGATATGATAGATCATAATGAGGATCCGGATTTAAAGAAAAAAAATACTTAATCGCCTTAATAAATTTAGTTCTTGATAAACAATATGATAATAGGGCTATTAAGCCCTTCGATATGACAAGTGCTTTAAATAAGTTTAAACAACCAATTAAATTGGAAATAACTCTACAAAGTATTCAAACCGAATTATTACACACTAGAAGTTGAATCAATTACTAATAAAATATTAAATAATCCACCACCTATGTTAAAACCAGAAGAATAAAATTCTGAACCAGGAGAAACATCAAAAGAAGTATTCTCTTGTAGAACCTCTATAGAAATTAGGAATTAATACAATTACGGTCATTCGACCACAAAGTTACAACATACCCAATACATTAATCATAGATAAAAATTACATCATTCATAAAATTGCATTATTTTATATAGGCGTAGATCAAGACATTTTGTGAATACATTGGTTATATTAAACTATCTGCCCCATCAAAACAGGCTTCTAAAGGAATTAAAAGAGGGCATAAGAATGACCACAAATCAGCAAAACCACTTCATCAGAAAAAGAGGTTCAATCATGACCCTAGTAAATATTTATTTAAACCAAACAACACTTAAAAGTGTTAGGGTAGTAGAAAAATGGGACACCGAGCCAAAGACTGTCTAGTCACTAATAAAAAAAAGAAAAAATTGATATGTTAGAATTAGAATAAGAAGTTAAAGATAAGTTGTATTCTATCGTACATGAAAATGAAAACAACTCCTCCTCCAATTAAAATCTTAGCGATGATGATCAACTAAATATAGCCTATGATTCTGATTATAGTACTTCATAAGAACAATCTGCATGAGGCAGTGCAATTTGCACCTGCAAAAAACATTCTATAAATGTCATCATAAGTAGTATTAAAGAAACATTTTTTGATATGATAGATCATATTGAGGATCTAGATTTCAAGAAAAATTACTTAATCGCCTTATGAAATTTAGTTCTTGATAAACAATGTGACAATACGACTATTAAGCCATTTGATATTAGAAGTGTTTAGATAAGTTAAACAACCAATTAAACCTGAAATAACTCTACAAAGTATTCACAACAAATTATTACACTCTAGAACTTGAATCAAATACTAATAAAGTATTAAATAATCCACCAACTAAGCAAAAACAAGAAGAATATAAATCTGAACTAGAAGAAACATCAAAAGAAGTAGTCTCTTGTAGAACCTCTATCAAAATTAGGAATTAATACAAAAATGGTCATTCGACAACAAAGCTACAACATACCCATCAGATTAATCATACATAAAAATTACATCATTCATAAAATTTCACTATTTGATATAAGCGACGATCAAGAAACTTTTGTGAAAACTTTGGTTATATTGAACTATCATCCCCATAAAAAGAGGTTTCTAAAGGAATTAAAATAAGCCATAAGAATGACCATAAATAAGAAAAATCACGTCATTAAAAAAGGAGGTTCAATCATGACTCTAGTAAATATTTATTAAAACCAAACAACACTAAAAGGTGTTAGGGCAGTAGAAAAATGGGACATCAAGCCAAAGACTGTTCAGCTACTAATAAAAAGAAAGAAAAAATTAATATGTTAGAATAAGAATAACAAGTTAAAGAAAAGTTGTATTTTATCCTAGAAGAAAATTAAAACAACTCCTCCTCCAATAAAATCTTAGCGATGATGATCAACTAAATATAGCCTATCATTCAGATGATTGTACTTCGTCAGAACAATCTGAATGCGGCAGTGCAATTTGAACCTGTAAACCTCATTCTATAAATGTCATCACTAGTATTAATATAAAGAAACATTTTTTAATACGATTGATCATATTTAGGATCCTGATACTATGTCAAAAGATGAAAGTAATTTCATAAAGGATAAAAATATATGTCAAATAAATTCACTTTTACATCAAGAAAATATTACAATAAATGTTATTAAACCTACTCTTCTTCCTATAACTTTTTTGTAAAACTAGGAGTTACCTTCATTCAAAAAATAATAATTTATGATTGTAACGCGACCATACATTTTCCATAAAAAATTTATATTTTATCATCAATTTTTAAATAAAGGGAATTCTCCCAAAAAAAATATAATAGAATATTTCAGGTAATTTATGAGACTAAGAATAACCAAAAATTAAAAATCATTTCTATACCTTTTCGGCTAGTCTAATGATGATGATTATTAAAATCATACAAAAAGTCAAAGATTGTTAAGAATGAGAAAAAATAGAAGTCAACACTGTTATAGGTTACATATCAACAATCGTTATAGGTGCTATAAAATACTACAAATATGAAAATTTTGAAAGCCCTGCTACACCAACAAATATTATGAGGAGACAGCTACTCCCAACAAGACCTAGAGGTATTATAAGTTTCTCTTAACAGGTACATTGAAATTGAGAAATATTTGAGAAATTAACAGGTATTATCAACTTAACATCAAAGGCCTTTTACAAAAGTTTTCAAAGGATCACATATTTAATCAAGACAGTTAAAATTCAGACATCAGCTGCCCGCAAAGATAATGTAATTTCAGGTTCATCCCTCCAAAGGGATTATGACAACTCCAAAGAAATATTAAAATCAAGGTTCAAGGAAGCCTTATTTAAATCTCAACACTGATACAATTTTTTAGATATTGCTGCTTAGCAACAGAGATAGGAACAAAATTATCTCCTTATTATTAGAAAGTGCCAACACACTTTGACATAAAAAAAAATTAACAAGGAATGGACCCCACGTGCAAGGATATGCAATACAAAGTTATGTGTAAAGAAATCTCAAGATTCAAAGATTATTATGACAAAATACAGCTTTGGACAAAGCAAGCACATTCACTATGTCAATAATTCCACCAACCTGAGTACCGCACAAGATGAAATGTCCAAGCCACAGAGTGATAATGGACTTGATATCAAGAACTTTTCAGCAATCAATATAGGAAGATATACATGTGACAAAGCTACTTGTGCAACTACGTGACATTTATTCCAGGTAAAGAAAAAATATTATCAGGTATGTGTAATAGTTAGTAGTTACGTGTATATTTAATAGAGTATATTACTATATGCACACATATAAAATAGATAGCATAATAAGTTAGATTAGTCAGCACTAGTAGTCAGCATTTTTTAGGCCTATTTAAGGTTTTCAACTTGTAATAGTAAGAGGCATTCAAAATCTTTCTGACTTTGAAATCCTCTCTACAATTCTCTCAATTCCCCCCATATTACCATTTTAATTTTCCACGTTCTCTTCCTTTCCCTAAATTAATAAATAGTATTTTGTAAGTATACTTTCTCTACAAAATTGTTTCTTTATTTTATGGTTTAAATTTTAAAGCTTTGTTTTAAGTTTATTTACTCCTTTTTTGTTCTTCTCTTTTCTTTAAGTTTTGTTTTGAGTTTTTGCTTGTTCTTGCTCCCTTCCGTTACTTTGTCCAAAATTTACTTAGGATTCCGTCCCAGAACTCAGACTATTCTGCGAGGAATTCTACTTCTTTTGATGTTTCTTCAGGTTCAAATTTATAATTTTCCGATTCCTGATTAGGTGGTAATTTAGTAATTGTGTCAGCATCTAAGGTGTTGAGTTTGTGCTTAACTTTACTTATTTTATCTCTTATTTTTATGAGTTCTTCTAGCATATTTTGTAAATTTATTTTGGATTTAATTTGTTGTTATAATTTATTCAATACATTTGTCATATCAAATGGTTTAATAATCTCAACTCATATTCTTTCCTTAACTTGAAACATAACTCTTAGTGAGTACTTAGTTCTCTTATACCCTTTTGAGAAATGAGCCCAACATTTACTCTTTTCCTTGACTCGAACATGAGCCTTAAAAAGAATTAAAAATGTTTCAGTAAGAATCTATGAACTTTGAAAATTTTACTCTTACTTCTTAGCTTTAGATTTGACTTCTTACTTTCTTGACTTTGATCGTAATTTCCCTTGAAATTGAATTATGGATTCAAGAATCATGATCTCATATTTATGGATGATTTAATGATGTTTAGAAGTACTCTACAATGTTGGAATAAACTAGAAATGACTGGTGCAGCACATAGGAACTAGTAGGAAAAGATAGGGAAAGAACGGGTTCTCTAGGGGTTATTGGTGCTCTGAGAGGCGTGGAGCGCCAGGGCCTATCGGACAGTCCCTGGTCTGGGGCACTCTGGCTGGTGCGCTGCGCTAGGGCCTATGAGACAGAGCCTGCCTTAAGGCGCTATGGCAGGAGCGGCGCCCCAAGGGGTGACAGACGGGACGTCTTACTTTTCTTCTTTATTTCTCATCTCTAAACCTCCCAAAATCATTTAGATTCCACCCCAAACACTTATGATACCAAATAACTCATTACTAAATAATTTAGACCTAAAAACAGTCCCGAAATATTTATCAAAACTACTAGAGATCAACTACAATTCAATCAACAAGAATTTCACAACTTTTCATCAAGAACTTCAAGATTTTCATTTAAATAACTCTAAATTTCTGTATTGAATCAAGTTGTAGGGTGGGTGATTGTACCCAACACTGAATTATCTCACATACTTCGATAGGGATTACCATGAAAAATACACACAATGATCTTGGTTTTCTTTCACAATTTTTGGACTTCCTCTTCTTTTCTCCTTTTTCCAAAACCCTTAGTTCTTAACTTTGAAAAACTTATTAGGGACTTTTTCTCCCCCTAATATAACCGTAAAATGAATTAGGAAATGCTAAGGTTAAAAGACTACTTTACCATTACTAAAATCTGGATTGGACTTTTTCTCAGTCCAACAGCCCAAATTCCGAAAGGCATTTCTCCCTTATATGAAATCGTATTTGTGCAAATTTAGAGGTGTCGGAAAGATATCTCAAGGGCTTTCCAACCAAATAAAGAACTGACTCATACTCTTCCTAATCTTGAAGTTATTGCCATTTGAGAATGACAAAAAATCAATTTTTAAAAGTTGGAAATTTTCTAGATTTCCTCACTTATTTCAAAAAATGATCATTCTTGGATTCAGTTTATTCATAAGTTAATTCTAGTTACGAGATGTTACAGCCACATTCACAAGGTTCTGATGAGTTACTATATAAATAGCATAGGCTATATTTAGTTGATCATCATCTCTATGATTTTTATCGGAGGAGGAGTTATTTTCATATTTTTCTAGGATCGAATACAACTTATCTTTAACTTCTTCTTCTAATTCTAAAATATTATTTTTTTATTTCATTTTGTAAGTGGCTGAATAGTCTTTGGATCGATGTCCCCTTTTTCCAAAGCCCCAACACCTTTCATGTTGTTTAGTTTAAATCTATTTTCAATAGGGTCATGATTGAACCTCTTTTTGCAATGACGGGATTTTGCTAATTTATGGTCATTCTTATGGATTTTTTTTAATTTTTTTAGAAGCCTCTTTTGATGGGGCAGATAATATAATATAACCAAAGTCTTCACAAAAATTTCCTAGTTCCTTTTGTGATATTTTACTATCCATTTTTAGTTGATTCTTAAGTTTCATATATGTACATAATTCTAATTCAGTAATATTTATAAAACATATGAGGTCATCATTGGTTAATTGATTATAAGGATATTTTCCTTCAAACCTATCTTTTAATTTTATTCCAACCTTTTCATCAAATAGTGTTGGTAAACCACTAATAAATTTTTCTTTGCAATAGTCATGATTGCAGTCTTAGTGAATCATAACTTTGTTTATGAAGACATATTTATACCACCTAAAATCAACTAACGTTGGACAAGATAGATTAGATAATATTTCTAAACTTCTATCTTGAAGAATTGAGGTTTACCTAAAAAGTGTCTAGCTATATTATAAATTATGCTGGCAGCAGCATCTTCTAGAATTTGATTTCCTAGAGTTTGCTCCCCCAGGTTCAGTTTTAATTATACGAATAATAGTAGTTGTATTTACTACCTTTTACCCATTATCTTCGGTAAGGTAGTTATTTGACCAATTTTTTAATGTGTTAGTAAATTCGGCGGTAATTAAGTAGAAGCTTCTTTATCGAATAATTTTTTTATTTTACATGTCATAAAAGCCATACCCATTTTCTTGTAATTTATTATATATTTGGTGTTCTACGAGTTCATCAATATTCGGTTCCGTAATCTCACCTCCAGGTGTGAAGTATGTGATAGAAATTCATTTTCTTCATAACAGCATATCCGGAAAGGAAGGTCTCTGATAATAATTCTTTTTGATGGAATAATTAAAACCTAGTTTATTAATTTGATTAGCATTATCTTTGATAAGGTATTTATGGCCTTAGATTTTTTTTATTTATAAATTATTCCTATAAGTTCATCAGTAATTTCAAGTTTCTCTTGAAAATTTGGAAATTTATCTTCAATAAGTTCAGGTAATCTAAATACTGGGTGAATTTCTAAATCGTTAATTTTACTCTTATATCAAAAGCTTGTTTTATACTTAAAATCCGAGTTATTATTAGCCTTTAGGATTAATTAGATACTACGTGAACTAGTTGATTTGTATAATTATTTTGTTCTAGTATTTTATTTATATCTTATTTGTAGGATCACCTTTTGTTTCTATTATGTCCATTTTAAAGGGTGAGCTAGTAAAATTTTTGTTCTCTATTGGTAAAGTAATTTTTGCTAATGGGGGAACTGTAGATTCAACTACTTTATAATTTTTGGTAGTATACCATTTGTTTACAAGCATGTTTAACAGCATCTTTTGGTCATCTAATTTTCCTGTATATTCAAACCATTTAAAAAATTCTATATTACATTATAATCTTTTCATATAAGTAAACCATTTATTTCTAAAGTTTATTCATACATATAAAGAATGTCTTTGTACATACCATTGTTTTTTATGGAATTTTGTTGACTAGTTCAAAGTTTATTTAAATATTTAATATTTGGTTCGAAAGGTTCATCTAATCTAATCATGCATAAAACATCTTTAATTTCTTTTCTAGTAATGGGATTAGATTTGTTTAGTTCATACTCTACTTTTGAAATAGTTTCTGAGAAATCTACCCCTTTTAGTTTTTTATCTATCTCTTCTAAGAATATGTCATATTCGTCATTTGTTATGGAGAAAGAATGTCTAGAAAATGACATTCTTTGACTTGAAGAGATTTTATTATAAGATTGAGACCTTACAAATTTTTAATCTATGGAACCATCTGGAAATTGAATTACTTGGTCAATACATGGATTCTCTTCTTTAGTTTCTTGCTCCGTTATGGAGTCAAAATGTCAATAATTTTTTATTAATACATTATCCTATTTTATCATATTTTTGACAAAGGTGTTATTATGGTTATAATTTGATTCCATGAACATGGTAACTCCTTTATTACTTTTAACTTTTAGCCTTAGGGGCTAAGGTAGTTTTCATTAATTTATAATATACCCTATATATTATGGTTATTTCTCTAGTATTATATTTACTACTCATATTTTTAGTTTTAACATTTAACGTTACTGTATCAGTTACATTTTGATCATTAATATCTTTTGAGTAATTAGTCTGACAATTAAAGTATACTGGGCCATTGGCAAGGTCACTTTGTAGTACTAATAATAATGAATCATCAAAATTTAATAATATATGACCTCTTTAATAAAGGACATATGGTTACATCTAAACACAATCTATATAATGGTTTGACCTGGACAAATCCTATGTGAAGAAATTTATAATTCCTCTTATATCTATTATTATCATTGTTTGCTAATAATCTAATAGTTTCAATATTTTTATTAATAGCAATAGTAGACTTAGAAGTCTTAATATTATAATTTCTAATAAAATTAAAGTGTCCTGTTTTATAAACCTTTTTAAAGTGTTCTTTAGTTATATTTTAATTTTGTAGATCATTTTTAATTTTTGCAATTTTATTAGAGGTGACAGAGATGTTAATACTATTTATTTTGATACGTAGGTGAATTCATTTTAATTCAAGGGAGAATCAAGCAATGAGAAAAAAACTATCCTTGGGATAAAATGTCTACTTTAAAGATTACTACCGGAACAATAAATCATTTGTGTAGTAATTATTGTTACCTTTCCCACTAATTTTCTTTGATCCTATTCCTCTTGGCTTGACGACGGGAACACCCTCCGGGTCCGGCCCTACGACACACACAGTCTAAGCTAATCTAACAAAAAGTACGATCTTGCCATCGTTTAAAATGGGAATTATCCAGTTACGCTACTTCAAGGAATAAAACTAAGAACATAAGTGGAATAAAAGCAACAATTACCAAAATCCGAACTTACCCCCCTGGCCGCAACTTATGTTTCGACGCCAGCCGTCAAAGGACAATATAGGGACCTAGCCGCTCCTACTCATACACTTCCCCAGCTGACTTGGCTCTAATACCACTGGAGGAGACAGACCCAGTTACGAAAGTTATCCTAAGGAAAATCGGGTAGAGTAATGAAAGGGAGAAAAACCATGATTGTTGGGGGAGTTTGAATTTGAGTCATTAGTAGTATACCAATTATTAACTAGCTTGGGCTGGATAACCTTGCTAACATTAGAGGATGAATGTATTGAGGGAAAGGATGTAACGTCCTGTATTATGTTTATGTTTGTTCTATTCATGTGATACTTGAAATAGATTTAAAGTATAGGTGAAGGATCATGTTTCTTATATGATCAGTATTGGTTTATGTAAGATCCCAAAAATGAGTTAGGGTGTCTAGAGCCTAACATTTTCGACATAAGGGTCAAAGGTATGGTATTGAGGCAGTGGGTAAAGTTTGAAATGATTTGGAAGTCAAATGTCAAGGGACGACCAAGACGTTCGACGACTAGTCGCAAAAGGACCTTTGATGATTTTATGTGTTTTTGAATGTGTCATGAGCTTATGAATTCTTAAAATGATTTATAGTGATGTTAATATGTAGTGTATAGCGTTTCATGAATTATAGAGGTCAAATGTCGAAGGCGTTCGTAAGTTAGACCTTGAGACGTTCATCTGTGTCTTGATGGGGCCTCGCATGTTTGGATGTGTTGCGTGTAATTATTTTAGATGAAACTGATATGCGATGTCATTGAATTTTAAATGTTCATATTTACATTGGAAACTCCTTGGTACGACTTCCAAAGGTCCCCACAAAAAGGTCCACAAGAAGGAACCAAAGGCTGTAGACACACTGCCTTGGCAGTGTCAATCACCAGGACCAAACGACGCCCCGTTTGTTGACCAATGGTCCGTCAATGGTTGTGTTGTTATGAGACTTAGCCTACTATAGTCTCAGAAAAGAACAACCCAAGAACCCATCGACTGAAGCTACAGACGGCCCGTTGATGGATCTACAGGCCGTCGATTGACCTACAGGCCGTCAATGGTGGCCTGCAACACTGCCTGCGCACTGTTTCATTAATGCGGTGAATGGGAAATTCCCCCCACGTCCTAACCTGACCCTACTATGTTTGTTTAGTTATTTTTTGGTGTATTTGAGGGTTCAAAAACGTGATCAACCCATTCCCAATCCAATTCTCTCAAAATAGAATTTTCCACCAAAAATATTCTCTCTAAAACCTCCATTGAAGGTGAAGCTCAAGAACAGCTTGGACCTTGGATTCCTATGGTTTCTTCAACAAGTTTTAGATGTTTAAATCTTTATAAAGTTATGGTTACCATTCATCTCTAAGTAACTTTTCACTTGAAGAGTTAATCTCAATGTTTTCAAAGAGTTTTCATGATCAAACTTTCAATCTAGACATGGGTTCTTTCTCAAAATGTTTTGAAAGGCTTAATCATGATGATTTTCTGTTAATGTATTGGTTTTAAAGTGAAAAACAATCAAATTGCATTGTAAACCCATGTCCTTTCACAAACTTGATATTTCCCTTGCATGGCATTGCAATCGCGGCTTGTTATTGATTGGATTGTGATTCTAATGCGTTGAATTTCTCATATTTACTGTTATTTAAGTATATTTATGGTGAATTGTTGATGGATGATTCAATTGAATCAATGTAAGAAGAATTAAACATCACCAGCCTATGCCTCTATGTGATCATTGTAACATTGATCTTTAAATGTACAAAAGTCAAATCTGATTATGTTAAGATGCTTATAGTTAATGCCTTAGGTTAATACCATGGTTTAATTTTGGATATAAATCTTGTATGGTCAAAGTAAAGAAAGATTAGTTTGAATTGATCTACATTCTTATAGTCTATCAAGTAGTAACTTGTAATCTTGATGTTGGGATGGTTGTTATATGACTCGATCATGGTGAATTGATTTTAGTTACTTCCTATATGTATGATGTGATGATAGTTAGGCATAATTGACCTAATATTAATAGATAACCATTGAATTGGTAAAGATTGATTTAGGTTCTTATAGCCCATAGACTAGGTTGAGTAAAATATATGTTGTGATTGATATCTTAGGGTTGATGAAACATGATTAACTAATGATGTTCTATCTCTTTATCTACTTCCCCGAAAGTATATTATTTATAAAATATGATTGGTGAACAAGACTAGGAAAGTGATTGATGATCTAGCTCTCTACTTTCTAGTATATATGGGATGTATTGTATTATATTATAGTATGATCTTGTAGCGACTTGTACATTGTTTATTTCGTGATTAAATATATATTTATATACTTCCCTATAATGTATTTATGATGAAAAAGGTGTATTGATCAATGATGATCAAAGTTTGATGAAGTAGTAAGAATTGCTCTCCCTCTCTACTTTTATATTGTATTGTTAATTGATGAAGTCTTGTATGGCATTGTGTGGTATGGACGATTTAGGGTGGTGGAGTTTGCATTATATTGTCATTATATATGTGTTGACCATGGCCTTGAAGGAAAATTGATTAATATATGAGTATGTGGTTATGATGATCTCACTATGTGAAGCTTATGCCTACTTTCCTATTCTAGTTGTGATCTAAGTATTTATGGCTATTGTATAAGCACGTATATATCTATGTTTAGATAATAAGTAGATGTTGCCATTAAAAAATTGTTAAGGATTGATGACCCCTATCCATGTACCCCTATGTGAAAGTGTTAATAGATAATGTTAAGAGTCTCAAAGTGTAATATGAATTTAGCTTGCCTCCTATTCAATACTGTGTTGTGTGGTCTATGCTTGGAAGTGTAATATTGTCTTAAGAGGCAGGCTACCTCAATGTGTTGTTTATAGAATTTTTGTGGTCATGTTGACCAATGTACACATACACTCACACATTATGCATGCTTACAAGGTAGTAAAAGTTCATAGTGTCTAATGAAAGGTTGATTTTATATTCACTAATTGGCTACTACTGTGCATGTTATGAAAATATATCTGATGTATGTTATGTATTCAATTAACTTGGGCGACGTGATAGGTCTACTAGTATGGGCAAGGGTATGAGACCTTGTCTATGAATTGTACATGTGTACCTTGATAGGATAGTTCCTAGGTTTTGTTTCTATGAATATGAAAATGAATATAAGGACATGCCATGAATATGACTTATATGCTATGATTTTAAGTATATGATATGATGAAATATGAACGTGCATAGTGTCTTAAAGTGTTGATATGAAAGAATTGCTCATATAGTTACACCTATAGACTTATGCATTGATATATGAACATGTGAGACATTTATGTGTTATGTGAAGGGTTTGCTCACATACAAGTATGCACACGCACAAGTATGGAGATCTAGTCAATAGAGGAGCCTTGAGTATGCTATAAGAATATAAGGAATCAATATTTTAAGCCCATTTTATTAAGTGAAGTAATAAAGGCTTTTAATAAAAAGGGAACTTAGCCTAGAACCGAGTGAACTTTACAATGAGAGGTATTGGATTCCCATGAGCAAGATTCACCATTGGTTTCCCATAGCGTGTTGGATTCTCTTGGAGGAAGATTCATCATTGTGTCACCATAAGGTCTGATTTACTTAAAGGAATATTAACTTATGGTTTCACATGAGGTGGTGGCTTCTCTTTGAGGAAGGTTCACCCATGTTTTCTCATGAGACGAGGCTCCAATGCCAATGAGCATGTAGAGGGTCATGTATATATCTCTTAGTTCCATAAACTATGCTTGATAGATAGGATATAGCAAGTGAATTCACTTAGAATGATAGGATGTATGTTAATGTTCTACCTTTGCTACGTGAGAACACCTTCTATTGTTGTGAGGCTCTAAAACAACAAACACCATGTTTAGCACCCATGGTCTTATTCTCGGTTAAGGCTATAGTTTCCCTACAGTAATATGGACAATAGAAGTAAAGCAAGGACCCTAACTAGGATAACGTAAGGGTAGTTTCTTAGTGTATGTGGGGTATGGGACTTCACCTATACATTGCACAAGTATCTCTTGAGGGAAGTCCTAGGATGGTGTTCCAATGCATATGGCTATGATTATGATTCAATTGAAGATTGTTTTATTGTCTACATGATGATATGATGTGCACTATGATGGTTTTAATGACTATATGATGAAGGTGGTTGACATGAATGAAGTTGTCTTGATTTACTTGTTGATGTGTGAATTGGATGTTATGGCATGTGATCTCATGATAGGTCTACTAAGTATGTGGGAGGTTATGGGTTTCACATATATATTGCACAGTAGATTTTAATTGGGGTCATGAGTATGGTCTCATAATGATTTATGTGAAATGAAGTGAATAGATGTGCAAATTGAGATAACTTACCATAAAGCCAATAGAGTCTTGTCTTAAATGTGTCTATGATGTTTTATGTTTCTAAGATGGTATGTGTCGGCTTATATAAGTTGCATGAATTATTCCTTGTGGCCTTAAGGTGATGCATTGCACCAAGTATCACTACAGGGTTACATGGGAAGTTAAGAAGTTAAGGAAAAGATGTTCACTGTTAAAGGAAAACGTGCTCACGGTAAAAAGAAAGAGCTCAGTGTAAAGTGACCTCAAATATGACTTAAATTCTATATGTGATTTTATATGATATTTGGACTTTAAATATGTCAATATGAAGCATGTAAATAATATAAATGCTATTTTATTAAGGTTTTATAAAGATTTAACAAAAAGGCATCATGTATGGATTTCAAGAAAATTTCCCTGTTAAATGCATGTTTTTGAATGGTTGCCATACTTAGTACATTCTTGTACTAACTCCATTCTTCTCACCTTTTTACACAAAGCATTTATTTGTTTAAAGTCTTGTAATTCTCTATTTATGAATGCTTTAATAAATGTCTATGATTGCGGAGCTTGTTATGTCTTTCCCAAGCTCAAGCAAAAAAGTAATCCTTATAATTCAAGGATGTCCTATGTCAAGTTATATGTTTAAAGTCTTGTAATTCTATATTTATGATAATGTTATATGGGTCGTGTCCCTATTGTATTCTTATAACGTTGTGTCTAGGATGACAAAGACACTTAAGGTCTAAATATGTGCTTATGATATTTTATATATATATATATATATATATATATATATGAGGTAAAGTTTCTAGCATATAATGTGCTATGAAAAGTTTTTAATTTGTCGCTAAATTTTATATGACAATTCTATGAATGATAATTTTGGACTTGTATAAGACCTCTGAGATGTCAAGTACACCATTTTACTTCTATAGGGTGCTCTTCGGATGTGACAAACATGGTATCAGAGCATCGGGTTTGTGAAAGTGGTTTTAGGTTCTAAAAGTGTCATATTGCCACATCTAGTAGAGTCTCGTATCATTTGTGGTGAGTCGCAACACATTAAATGGTACTAGAGGCTACAGGATCATAGAGTATACCTTTTTAATCATTTTCATGTTGTGCCATATAACTTAGCAGTATAATATCTCTCTCTTATTGTCACGCCTCGAACTACCACCAAGACGCGAAAATGCAACCTAGGACCATAAGTGATCCCATGCTAACGTTGTTGTAATGATCATGAGCATACTAAAGGATAATAAACTGATGCGAAAACGAAATCATAATTTACAATGAAAAGATGGGGGGTACCCATATGCTAAAATTGATATAATATGACGCCTAATGAGTTTAATACAACGAAGTTACTAAATCAACACTAAGCTGAAATTAACCATGTATGAAATAAGCTGCCTCTATACTGGAATAGATATGCTGGGACAAGATTAAACTAAATGACTACAGACTGAAATGAAACTTATGACTGTTGATTCGAAGAATGAGGACTCACCACTGAAACTGAATACTGAGTGTACTGATAAATGGTCAATGCGAGAGAATCTAACTGAACTGTGAGGGATACTAATAACCAATAATAAAACCACATATGCTAGATGTGGAGTCCGATGTATAATCCAAATCGAGAGGCCCAAATATACTCTGCCAAAGGCATAATGCCATGCTGGCGTGATCACTAAGCTGATTGCCCACATAGGGGACTTACAATCTACTTGGCTAGTAGTTCTGGGACTATTCAGTACGCTGAACCCTAGTCAAACTCGGTATTATTCTACTACATGGATTTATGTTGTTAGCTGATTATATCTCAATTTTAAGTAAATAACGGATATCTTAATACTGAACATGAAAACTGGGAATGCAACATTTAATCACACAATGATGCATTAAAAAACTGAAGCATGTATAATTGTATAACAAAAATATCTGACCTAATTGTATAACTTAAGAAATACAAAGTTAGGGTTCTCAAATTCATGTGATAATCTGAGTAATAACATTATAATCTTATTTAAAACATATATTTTAACGAAATCATGATGTTCTATCGAAGTTCTAGAAAAACTAGTTTTAATCATGATAAGAGAATAAAGAATCTAACTGAAAACTAGGGACACAATGGGTGAAAGGAACCCACTAGTGAAATCCAACATACCTGGTGATGAAATCCACGGAAAAATATTCAGATTTCAATGCTGGAATGAAGAGATTCTTGCTGCATTCTTGATCTAGGGTTCTTGAACTTTTTCTCCTTTATTGCTTCTACTTTTCTATTTTTTTATTTATGATTTTGACTTAGGTAACTTCTTTTTATGCTTCTAGGCTTAAAGTGAATTTTTTTGATGATTTAGGATAAAAGCGACGTATCTTAAGGTTTAATTAAAGTGGGAAAAGACCAAAAGACCCCTGGGTATGTTGCTGTCGGACCAAACGACGACCAGGACTGATGGTCGTCGTTCCATCGATGGTTAGTCGTTTGGTACATAGGTTGGGCCAGTTCGACATGCCTTTATTAAAATGGGCATAACTTTTAACTCTGAGGTCTGATTTTAGCATAGTTGGTGACTATAAAAATCTAATTCAATTAACTATGTGTGATTAGGTCATGGGACACCTTATTCATTTTTTTCTAAGAGTTATGACCATTTACAGTTGACACAACTATATTTCCCCCTTAACGGTCTTCTATTTCACACTTACGGACCATGATGGTAATCTGTGGCTCTTGTAAGATAGTGGATAAAGGAGTCTTGATTGACAGTCATAGACTACGGACCATAGTCTGACCTACAGAACGTATGTCCATCCGTAGACCAACACTTAACCAATTTTCGTGGGTTGAGATTTTTGGGAGTTTCTGATCCCATTAACGGTTGTTTGGGATGGACCGTTGGTCAAGCTACGGTCCATCGATGGTCACGTCAGTTGCAAATGCAGATTTTTTTGAAAAATAGATTTTTTGTCTTTTATAGCTACAGGGTGTTACATTATCTCCCCCTTGGAAACATTCGTCCTCGAATGAAGACTAAGCTAGCTTAAATAGAGGGAGAGAGATAAAAACCCTACTACTAGATAATGAGAACTAAGTTTCTGACTTAATTGAGTTCCGAGAACATGTAAATATGTTGAAAATGCAAGTACAAACTGAGGGAACATTATTCTAAGACTAAATGCACGTATGAATGACTGGAAAACAGAAGAGGAACTATTACCTCAAGCTGGAGTAGAATCGGAACAAAAGAGGTGAGCATATTTCGCTTTCATTGCTTCTTCTTATTTCCAAGTATCTCCCTCTACTGACTGACTCCTCCACAAAACTTTTACTGAAGCGACATCTTTAATTCACAATTTCTAACCTAACAGTCAAAAATCTCAACTAGTACATTCTCATAAGAAAGACTATCTTTCACTACCACACTCTTGATAAGCTCAAACTTACGTCTCAAATAAGAAATATAGAGGTCGTGCCAAGTAAATAACCCAACTACTGAGGTTGGGATCATTCCCACGAGGAAAAATAGTTTAGACTTAACTTCAATTTATTACTACTAATCTTCAGTCAATTACTTCCTTGGAAAGCAAAAATGATAAAAAAAGGGGTTTCTATTCCTAAATAAATGAAAATAACTAGTGAAATAAAAGGAGACAACTAACAGCTTCGAATGTTTGAGTTTAATCAATTAATCAAAGTAACTAGGGTTTACGTGTTCCCCACAGGTTCATAACTTGATAAGTCTAACTATAACAATTCTTTCCTAGTATCTTGCATGCAAAGTGATAAGTTATGTATTTCTAAATCCTTGGTCCGACATCTAGAAAATGTCACTCCACACCTTGGTCCGGCTACGTGTGTTGCTATCCTAACCCTTATCTTTACCTCATATTAAGCATCGTATTTGATATTTGACTAAGTTACTACCTCGTACCAATCAATACTAGCCTATTAGATAGTATACACTAAATCTATATTGATAATTGTTTTCCTATTATCTACCTCCTTGGTTCGGCAAGTAGCATTAAGGCGAGTTCTAACGTTGGACAACCATTAAAAAGACTTTTATGCGAAAGAATTATCAATACATGCAAGACACTATTCAAGAATTGTTATTTTATTTAGGTTTTACCTCATTATTTGCATATGGTTCCCACAACCCTAGTTATTGAGTTTAGTTACCCATAGTCATACTCAAAATATTCAAATATATGATATAAGAATTTATGTACTTACTTCAATTAGAAAGAGTAAAATCTTAAAGTTCACTTAATTAATTAGCAAAAGTCACCAACAATCAATGATAAAAGTCTCAAGATAATCAATAATCTCTCAAAGAGTATACAAAATAATCAAGAGTCTCACAATATTCAAAATTGTAACAATGGTCCCGAGTCTAACCTCAAAAACGACGTTTTTCGAACTATTTATAGAAAATAAAAACCTAATTGAACAAGGACTCTATTTGCTGAAATCTGTCAAAACGCGGCTAGGACAACGGACCTCGCGAGGCACCATCGTGGTCACGACGGGCCGTTGTGGATTCCATCGTCCAATACTTGTGCAATTTTCTTCTTCTGCTCTCTTCATTACCCTCGACGGCAGGTATGCCGGATCGTTACGAGCACAACGGTCCGTCGAGTGTCTCTTTTCCAAAACACTTGAACTCTTGGAATCTGGGTACTGGGGCTACTTCTCTGATCTTCATGACGCACCTGCAGGAGGGACAGTCATGGCTACGACGGTCCGTCACACTTTTCGTAACCCCAAAATTCGTCAGACTTCCCCATCTTCCTTCAGCAGTTGCACTACGCTTCAACCTACGGACCGTCACAAGCTCCGTAGGTAGTCTCTTCTGCATTTCTTCGCTCAAAAACGTCCTCATTCATCTTTGGACAGATTTCCTGCAAATAAGGAGAAACTTATATAAAAATTAGCACAAAAAAGCTTTTGGACACACTAAACTTAAGGAAAAAGTATTAATAATACCGTGAAACCATGGTATGTGAACACCTTCAACTTAAATTCGTTGTTTGTCCTCAAGCGACGCACTATGACTCAATACACAATCTTTGTACAATAGTATCCATGTTTTATCCTTTGCAATCATTTGGCTACCAATCCCTATTAATCTCATCATATATATTCATGTTATCAATGACTTGAATTATGTGGAATCAGACCATGACACAAACTCACCATGCACTAACACCTATCCTCTAAAATTTCTCACCGAGGTGCTAAAATTTCCGGTAATGCAACTACTGTCCTCACTTCAAAACAAAATCCTCATTTTTCACACAATGATTTCAGTTTGAACATAAGGATTACTTTTCAACACTCACTCTCAGAACAAATTCACACTCATTAATACCTATTTCCATAAGCTTGCCCTTATTTTCACTGCCTTAAGTTCGTTATACAACTCTTAGGATCACGATAGGACTTTTTTAGCTAGTAACATAGGATCGGGGTCAGATTAGGAATATATTAGTATACTTTAGTGACTTTTTGCCCTCCTTGACATATCGGCTAAACATACCATTTTCTATCATTTTATTTTGCCCAGTTTCCCGCATTTTTTCACCTTGCTATTTTCCTTTTTTTCTTAATTTGTGTAAGTGACTCTCTTCTGTTCTTTCTTGTAGATTTTATTTTATTTTTCATTTTTACTTTTCTTTCAACTAATTTTTTTGAGTCAATTTACTTTTGTTCTTTCTCTCTCTTTATTCTTTCAACCCCACTTTCCAAAGCATTCCTTATAATAGCTACCCTCAACTCATGGCTTTGCCATTAGTCAAAGTACACAATACCGAAAGTTGGGTCAGGGCCATAAAAAGGTTGTTTATTGCATTAGCCACCCTCAACTTATGCTTTTGGCATAAGCTGAGGTGCACATGTCCAAGGAGGGACTAGGGCCAACACATTATTCCCAGAAAAGATCAGTTGGGGTGAGAAAAAAAGGTCTAATTTATGCTCAAGTCATTTGGATCAAAGAAGGATAAATTTCATTTGGTTTTCTTTTATTTAGGCTAAAAATGGGCTATATTGAATAATGGCCTATGATCCTTTCCTAATTGTCTATTACATCTTACCTTTAGCAGGACTAACCAGGCAAGTTCTAGCTAAGAACAAATAGTGGACTATTAAAATCTTCCTCACACTCACTTGACATCTCATCACTATACCAGATTATCAGACACCTAGTTTGAATTTTAGACTTAGGATCATGCAGTGGAGTATATCTATGTCATGCTTAGATCCACACATTCATCAATCACTATACCAAGTCATACATCATTTTCCATTTTATAAGGAAATCATTTTAGCCATCATGCTCTAGAATTAAACTATCTACACAACATATAGACATGCCGGTTCAACAGAAAAAGATATCAGTCTTTCGGGGAAAAAGAACACACGCAAGAAAACCCCAAAAGAGGATAGTGAATTGGGATACTCAGACTTCACCCTAGCACTCACTTTCAATTTACCCCACCCCCAAAAAAAAGTCATACAATTTTCCCCAATGCTAAAAAATTTAAATACTAAATTGGTAGGTAAAGCAAACCTGGGGCGGATAGCACCGATGATCAGCAAGCAGGTGGGTCTGATTCCCCGGAACCCACTACGTCTGTAATCTGGACACCCTCAATGATGTCCTCAGAATCAACAACACTATCAACAGTGTCTCCCGCGATCTCCACAGTTCAGGAGCTAGATGCCCCAGCAGCTAACTCTTCTGCTCTCATCAGATGCGCCTCCTCCTCAGCAAGCGAGACTCTCCTCTTAGCCTACATATCAAGGCACTCCTTCTTCCATGGTCGCACCTCATCCTCCTCTCGAACCCTACGCCTCTTGGCATGCTCACGAGGGGGAGGTCGTGGAATGTCTAAAGTTGTGAATAGCGCCGCCAGCACTATGTCTTCAGCAGGCTCTGCGGAAGGGGCCTCAGACTGAGGCACCCTAGCCTCTAAGATCGGATCAATATATGCTCGAAGACTGTCGACCGCAGCCTAAAGGTGGACACATCCACCATAGGGGCTGGACAGGCTAGCACTCGCAACTAAAAAGCGTCCAAGCGCTGATGAACCTCAGTGATCTTCCGCTCTGTGTGCTGGACCATTCTCCCCTCCAAGCGCTCTTTTACCGCAGCAATAAACTTCTGCATCCAAGGATGGATGTGATGCAGAAGTGTGGCCATCTGTGCCTCTATTTTCTGGACCCTAGCAAGTGGGACCAGAGCAGGTAAAGGGGCTGAGCGAGAGGAGCTCGAGGCAGTGCTACTGCCCGGGATAGACTCGACCGGGGTACTGTTTGTGGAAGCCTCCTGCGTAGCTATGCGGGTCTGTGCTACCGTCTCAGCCAAATTGTCACCAAGAGGAGGCAACTCTGGACGAGGCACTCTTCGTGGAGAAAACTCATTGGCCTCATCCGTGATGAGGCCGATATCAATTGTGCCCAGCGGGGTCTTGAGCTGATCAACATTCCATATAGGCACACAAGCAGACCTGCATAGAGAAAATATCATGCACGGGAAAGGGTAAGTAGTTGTGACTTTAAAAGAGCTCTCGTGCATGACCGCCTGTAGAAGCCACGCAAAATCCACCTCGAACCCAGCTATCACCCCCTCCATCAGTACTGCTCGATCCCATGTGATGATATTATTAGCGGCTGTGGGAAAAAGGCTGTGGCAGACAACCAAACATAAAAACTTCGCCGTGAAAGTCAGGTTGTCCTTTTTGATGGCCCCCTTTGGCTCAGTCACCCACTCGGCACCCTCTTCATCATTGGACATGTTTAGGGCCATCCACCTCTTGGTGGTCTCTCTCAGTGATGGCTCACGCAGAAATTAGCATCAACATTCTCGCTTTTTAGAAACCGGCGGATAGCAGGCAGGGAGTTATCAACCGGAATGCCACGTACTCAGACCTTCTCAAGTGGGGCCAGTTTTGCGGGGGCTCCCCGCCTATCAATCTGCGATTAGAGAGTTGCTACATACGATGCGTAGAAATCTCGGACCAACTCTACAGTATAACGTCCCAACGGATATGTTGTCCACTCCAGTCGATGTCTGGTGAAGAGATTGTGGATCTCAGGCATTGTCGGGAGACTTCCCGTAAGGACCCGCCGCTCCAATGTAAGTGTCCGAGTAATAAATCCTTTGACCTTCAAGAATTTGGCATCGGAATAGACTTGAAACTGCCCGTCTACACACCACCGGTTGGGCTGGTCGGTGACCTGGGTGAGAGCACGAGGTGGTGAACCGGGTGTGGATTCTGAACTCTCAGCCTCATCAGACGAGGCCGATGCTGCAGCGGTGGCGGGTGCGGGAACCTTAGCAGATCCGGAGTCTTCCTCTGACCACGAAACTCGTAAGGATCCAGACGCTCCTTCTTCATTAGTGGCTGACCCAAAAGGTGTGCCGGTCAGTGTGTTCTCCTCATCAGACTGGGAGGCATTGACTACGCCGGACACCATCTTTTTGGGTGTGGCTCTGGCAGCACGGGATGGGGTGGAAGTTCCTGGGGGCATGTACTCGGGGTCACGCTCATCATCATAGCCAATGACCAGGCGAGCAGATGGGGCGACAGACTTTGATCGCTCGTGTGCATAGACTCGATCTTGTTTTGGTGCCATAGTAGATAGTACATGTAAAGGATCAATATTAGTACTAGAATGAGCAAATAAGACAAGCAAAACCACAACAAATAAAAAAAATTAAAATAAAATTACATTTCTATAGTAACAGTGAAACACAACGGACCAGGTGACGGTTCGTCGTGAGTATGACGGACCGTCATGGGGTATGTCGTGTCTTACTTAGACTATGTTTATATGGAGAACCCTGAAGGAGAGTCTCTGACAAGTATGACGTTATGTGCAGGACGGACCGTCACAGGTAAGACGGTTCGTCGTAGGTGTCCGTCAGAGGACACTTAAAAAAAATATGGAGACCCTTAGGAGAGGGGTCTTTGACCATCTTAACGGTCATGCAGGACAGACCGTCACAGGTACGATGGTCTGTCAAAGGTGTCCGTCAGAGGACACTTGAATGAAATATGGAGACCCTAGGAGAGAGGTCTCTGACTGTCATGACAGTCATGCAGGACGGATCGTCGATGATATGACGATTCGTCGTAAGTATCCGTTTGAGGACACATAGAAAAATAGAAAAAGACCCTTAGGAAAAGGGTCTCTAACAAACAGAACGGTTGTGCAGGACGGACCGTTGTAGGTATGACGGCCCGTCGCATGTGTCCGTTAAAAAACACTTAGAAAAATTTTGATAGTGGAGTGTTAGGGCGGTTGGGACGAACTCAGTGGCAGTCCGTCGTGAATACGATGGTCCGTCATCGTGGTCTCATTCTATAACTCAGTGACAGAACTGGAGATGCCCCATTCATCCCCTCTAACCCAAATCGAATGGGTAGTGTTTTGACCTACATTTGTCTAACCCAATTACCTAGTAAACTAGCAATGCTAAGGCACTTATTTCTATGGTTTTAACACGACAATTTTGGGAATTTTTTTGAAACCTAGGTCAGACAACATTTGATAAAGAATGAACGTATCAATAAGAACTAGACTACTACAAATTAATAAATAAAAATGCAATATAAATTAGTAGAAATTAGAGACACATACCTGAGAATGTTAGAAAAACAAGAGGGAAGGTACTTGGTGATCAAGAAGACACCCACAGTAGCAGCTCCGACTAGTAGATGAGGACTTTTAGGACTTTGGAGAATTTGGGGAAAATTATCTATTGAAGAGGAAGATGATTTTGGAAGTTGAAAAGGGAGGGAAATAGGAGGAAGAGTGAAGGAATGGGGTGAAATGAAGGGTTGGGGGTTTTATATGCTGAATTTTTTTGAAAACCCATAGCAAGGTCGGGTCGGGTAAAACTCATTAATGACGCCACGAGTCCCCGACGACGGTCCGTCTCATTTGTGACGGTCCGTCATTGGTTCTGTCGCGTGTGCCCAAGTTTTAAACTAATAGAAAGACGTACCTGGCACGACGGATTCATGCAACGTTCCGTCAGAGTTGACACGGTCCGTCGCTATATCCGTCAGTGACTGTTGCAGTGTAATTTTCTGCAGAATTTCTTGGTGATGTGCCTGCAAATTTAAAACCCATTAGTAGAAAATGCTAGCATTACTAGAAATAAAAACTATAAGTATTGGGTTGCCTCCCAACAAGTGCCTGATTTAACATCGCGGCACGACTGGGGACACTTGATTACTCAGACTTCATGAAGATTGTATGCCTCTATCACTTCATTCCCCGATGCTTTATGCCCAAAATAGAGTTTTATTCTATCTCTATTCATCTTTAACCGCACTCCCTCCTTGGCTTTTAACTTAACTACTCCATGAGGGAATACTTGGGTGATCAAGTAAGGGCCAGTCCGTTTGGACTTGAGCTTGCCCGGAAGACAAGGAAACCCAGATCTGTCTAGAAGCACCAAATCCCCAACCATACACTCTTGTTTTGCACTTTTTTCTTCATTGTCCTTCTTCATCTTTTCTATGTGGGATATGGAGGATACCAATTGGATCTCACCACTCTGCCTCACTGTCCAACAAACGTTGAAGGTCGCTTCTTCATTGTTCAACCAAAATTTCATCTACCCCTTTTCCGTATCAACTAAGGCTCTAGCTGTAGCAAAGAATGGCCTCCCAGGAATAATAGGCACTTTAAAATCGACTTCACAATCAAGAATAACAAAATCTGCCGGAAATATGAAAGACTCCACATTTACTAGCACATCATGGAGTATCCCAACTTCATGTAAATCGAGAGGGGTATGAGATTTATGCTTGCCCCCAGATCACATAATGCTTTCGCAAAATGTAATGACCCGACTGTACAAGGAATAGTGAACGCTCCTGGATCATCTTTCTTTTGTACGAGAGATCTTGTAGCAATAGAACTGCAATGCTGCAGTCTATCATCATCCTCGAAAGTGACCGATCTTTTCTTTGTAACCAGATCTTTCATAAACTTGGCATAACCGGGCATTTGTTTAAGAGCTTCTACCAAAGGGACATTGATAGAAAGTGGCTTCAGCTTTTTTATAAAATGCCGATATTTACCATCCTCGGTCTTCTTCACTAATCTCTGAGGGAAGGGTGGTGGTGGTTTAGGCATAGGAATTACCTTTATAGGGACTTCTGCATCTTTTCTAGTGCTCTCTTCTGCTTCACCACTAACCTTTACCACCTTATCATCATCCTTTCTCACCTTTTCCTCATTAGACGACATAGGTGGGTCAATGGTTTGCTTACCACCACGAGTAGTGATTGCCATACAGTGTGCATCATTTTTTAGATTTTGGACAGTGTTGCTAGGAAGAGTGCCCAGTTTTCGTGTGTTCACAGTTGCAGATAATTTGGCCATTTGCAACTCGATTTGCTTAATCAATATTGCATGTGTATCAACTTTTTCCCAATACCTGCTAAATCACACCTTAACTCTTGAATGTACTCATCACTAGCATCGAACCTCCTCATCATTTTGTGCAACATATCCTCAACTCGCTCCATACTATCTCTACAATCCCTAGGAGTAACTTCATGATTTTGAGGAGGGACATAGGGCGCATTCCTATCATTTATGTTACCGTAGTTACCCTTGTTGAGGTTGTTGTCGCGGTTGTAGTTTCCCTCTTGGACATAATGACCCTCGTGGTTATAGTTACCATATATCCGACCTTTGTTCCCTTGACCTTGGCGCCAATAATCCTGATTTGAGCCTTGGGCGCTCGGTCAGAAACCCCCCGTCTGCTCATTTACTGCATAGGAGTCCCCCGCATAATAGCATTCATAATTATGAGGTGGAGGTTTACGCAAGTAGTTAACTGCATTTCTCTTTTCTGCACGGCCAGTTATATGTTTTAGTACCAACCCAAGCTCAGTTATCATCTGAGCCATTTCTTCACAAATCTCATCTGTGGGTGGGTTGTGAGTGGACTGTATTGCGAAGGTATTTCTTCCAGTATCTGACTTCCTAGTACTCAAAGCTTTATTATTCCGGGAGATTTTCTCTAATTTTTTAGCAATCTCAGCATAAGGACACTCCCCATAATATACACCTGCTATAGTGTCCAACACCGCTATATTATTATCATCCTGTCCACGATAGAAGTATTCCTTCAGTGACTCATCATCTATACGGTGATTTGGGACGCTTCTAACTGAATCTCCTGGTAGTGCCACAAAGTTGTTCACTCTGTCATTGTGGTTTAGTTTCTTGGAGACCGGATAGTAGCTTGCTAAGAAAACATCCCTTAATTGGTTCCAAGTGAAAATTGAGTTGTAAAGGAGCTCAAAAAACAATATAGAAGCCTCTCCCGTCAGTGAGAGTGGAAACACTCTAAGACCTATTACATCCAAGTCCAAGTCAGGACTCTTACACAGATTTTACACACTGCCCTTACCTTAGCTATATGGGCATGTGGATCCTAAGAAGGTAGCCCTGAAAACAAACCTCTGGCAGTGAGCATTTGCATCAGGCTACTAGTTACCACGAAGGTGTGGCCTGGTGGTAGAGGAGGCTAGAAAAGTGGCCCATCGGAGTCTGCTATGTTGTCATAGCCTCTGTAGTATGCTTGGGGCCGTGGAGCGGGATTTTTTCTCCTCTGTTGGTGTTCACCCGGAGCATCGGGTAACAAATGACCATGAACATCAACCGGAGCTGGGATGTTCTGGTTTGGATCATCATCATTGATTCCAAAATTTCTATTCATGTTGCGTAGTGTACGCTCTAATTCGTGATCCTAGGGAAACAAGGGTTCTCTTCCTCTTCGTGTATTTGGCATACAAGGAGGATGGTTATGCACGAATCAAAAACAATAAAACAAAGTTAAATCAAGAAAATATCAACTAAACTATAGTAATAAGTTTAAGTTAATCAAAAATCTACCTTCCCCGGCAGCGGTGCTAAAGTTTGACACGCTCAAACTTTCTTCTCAAATAAGAAGTAAAGCGGTCGTGTCAAGTAAATAACCCAACTAGTGAGGTTGGGATCGTTCCCACGAGGCAAATAGATTAGACTTAACTTCAATTTATTACTACTAATGTTCAATCAATTACTTCCTTAGAAAGCAAAAGTGATGAAAACGGGGGTGTCTATTACTAAATAAATGAAAGTAACTAGCGAAATAAAAGGAGACAACTACCAGCTTCGAATGTTGGAGTTTAATCAATTAATCAAAGTAACTAGGGTTTACGTGTTCCCCACAGGTTCATAACTTGATAAGTCTAACTATAACAATTCTTTCCTAGTATCTTGCATGCATAGTGATAAGTTATGTATTTCTGAATCCTTGGTCCGACATCTACAAAATGTCACTCCGCACCTTGGTCCGGCTATGTGTGTTGCTATCCTAACCCTTATCATTACCTCATATTAAGCATCATATTCAATATTTGACTAAGTTATTACCTCGTACCAATCAATACTAGCCTATTAGATAGTACACACTAAATCTATGTTGATATTTCTTTTCCTATTATATACCTCCTTGGTCTGGAAAGTATCATTAAGGAGAGTTCTAACGTTGGCCATCCGTTAAAAAGACTTCTATGGGAAAGAATTATCAATACATGCAAGACACTATTCTAGAATTTTTATTTTAATTATCTTTTACCTCATAATTTGCCTATGGTTCCCACAACCCTAGTTATGGTGTTTAGTTACCCATAGTCATAATCACAATATTCAAATATATGATATAAGATTTCATGTACATACTTCAATGAGAGAGATTAAAATCCTAAAGTTCACTTGATTAATCAGCAAAAGTGACCAACAATCAATGATAAAAGTCTCAAGATAATCAATAATCTCTCAAAGAGTATTCAAAATAATGAAGAGTCTCACAATATTCAAAAGTCTAACAATGGTCCCAAGTCTAACCTCAAAAACGAGGTTTTTCAAACTATTTAAAGGAAATAAAAACCTAATTAAATAAGGACTCTATTTGCTGAAATCTTTATAAACGTGGGTCAACAGACCTCGCGATGGACCGTCGTGGTCTCGATGGGCCGTTATGGATTCTGGTCCCATACTTGTGCAATTTTCTTCTGCTGCTCTCTTCATTACCCTCGACAGAAGGTATGACGGATTGTTACGAGCACAACGGTTTGTCGAGGGTCTCCGTTTAAAAACACTTGAACTCTTGGAATATGGGTACTGGAGCTACTTCTCTGATCTTCATGACGCACCTGCAGGACGGACCGTCATGGATATGATGGTCCGTCACACTTTCCATAACCCCACACTTGGTCAGAATCCCCATCTTCCTTCAACACCTGCACTACGCTGCCACTTATGAACCTTCACAAGCGTGATGGACCATCACAAGCTCCGTAGGTGGTCTCTTCTGCATTTATTCGCTCAAAAACCTCCGCATTCATCATTGGATAGATTTCCTGCAAATAAGGAGAATTTTATATAAAAATTAGCACAAAAAGGCTTTTGGACACACTAAACTTAAGGAAAAAGAATTAATAATACCGTGAAACCACTGTATATCAACTCTTTAACGGCACTACACATGTTTAATCACCAACACACTTCTTCTAGAGAGAGATGTGGAAGATCGTATGCACTTCTGCTAATTCTGCTGGCAACTCTAACTCAAATACCACCTTGCCAACCCTTTTCAAGATCTTGTAAGGGCCTACATATCTAGGACTTAGTTTCCCTTTCTTTCAAAATCTCATTTCTCCTTTAATAGGTGAGACTTTGAGAAAATCACAATCATCAGCTTGGAACTATAGTTCCCTTCTCCTTACATCTACATAAGATTTTTGATGACTTTGGGCTTTCTTAAGTCTATCTCTAATGAGTTGCACTTTATCCATGGAATAAAGGACTGAATATAGCCCTATCAAGGCTACTTCACCTACCTCAAACCAACAAATAAGATATCTAAATCTACGCCCATATAAATCCTCAAAAGAGGCCATCTGAATGTTGTAATGGTAGCTATTGTTGTAAGCGATCTCAGTAAGAGGAATGTGATCATCCCAACTACCTTTGAAATAAATTACACAAGCTCTCAACATATCCTCTAAGGAATTAATGGTACGCTCTGACTGCCTATTCTTCTGGGGATGAAATGTTGTACTAAGGTTAACTTGAGTGCCAAAAACCTTATAAAATAACTTTTAGAAATGAGAGGTAAACTGGGGACCCCTATCTGAGATGATAGACAAAGGAACCTCATTTAACCCTCACAATATCATTAATGTAAATCTTTGCATAGTCCTCTGCCGAATCTGTAGTCTTGACAACCAAAAACTGAGAAGACTTAGTCATCTTATCAACTATCACTAAAACGGAGTAATGTTGTCTGCGAGTACGTTGTAACCTTTTGATGAAATCCATATTTATCATTTCCCAGGTCTAAGTAGGAATGTCGATATCTTGAGACATAATTCTTGGTTTCTGATGTTCTACCTTTACTTTCTGGCAATTGGGTCACTTACTCAAAAAGTTTGCTATATCCCTCTTCATGCCATTCAACCAATAGACTTCCCGCAGATCGTTGTACACCTTATTGGCATCTGGATGAATAGAATACCTATAGTTATGGGCTTCTGGAAGAATATGTTATCTCAACTCGCCCACATCAGGAACACACAATGTACCCTGGTAGCGAAGTACACCATCTCCCCCTTGGGAGAAAATCTCCACTCTCTTATTATGGACTGCACCCTTAAGTTCAAAAAATATTGGATCACTGTATTGCTTTTCCTTAACCTCCACTAACAATGACGATTCTAACCCATTCTAAACAGTTATACCATTTTCTGATATGCTCATAAGGCGAACTCCGAAGCGAGCAAGCCTGTGAACATCCTTCATTAGCTCCTTCCTTTCTTCCTCAACATGGGCTACACTACCCATAGATAATCTGCTAAGTGCATCTGCAACTACATTCGTCTTACCGTGATGATAATGCACACTCATATCATAATCCTTAATGAATTAAAGCCATCTCATCTGGCGAAGATTTAACTCTTTCTGGGTGAATACATACTGAAGGCTCTTATGGGTAGTGATTACATCTACGTTGACACCATACAAGTATTGTCTACAGATCTTGAGTGAAAACACCAATGTTGCAAGCTCAATGTCATGAGCTTGATAGTTTTCTCATGAACCTTAAGTTGTCTAGAGGCATATGATATAACCTTACCTCGTTGCATCAACACACAACCTAGGCCAACTCTGGATGCATCACAATATATCACATAACCATCTGAACCCTCTGGTAGAGTCAAGACAAAAGTTGTAGTAAATATTGTTTTAAATCCTTTTAAAACTTTTCTCACAATCATCTGACCATTGAAACTTGACCATATTATGGGTTAACCTAGTCAATGGTGAGACTATGGAAGAGAATCCTTCCACGAACCTTCTATATACCCCGCTAGACCAATGAAATTTATGACATTTGTAGTAGAGGTAGGTCTGGAATATTTGTTTCACTATTTTTATCTTTTGTGAATCCACTCGGATCCCTCTGCTAAATACAGTGTGACCACGGTAAATATGAGATTGCAAACAGAACTCGTATTTGCTGAACTCAGCGAATAACTGCCGATCCTTGAGATTCTGTAAAACAATTCTCGAAAGACTTGCATGTTTTTCCTTATTCCTAGAGTAAATGAGGACATCATCAATGAAGACGATAACAAACACGTCCAAGTACAGTTTGAACACTCTATTCATCAAATCCATGAAAACTAAAGGAGCATTGATTAGTCCAAACGACATAACTACAAATTCATAATGACCATATCAAGTTCTGAAGGCGGTTTTCAGAATGTCACAATCTCTTACTCTAAGCTGATGATAACACGGATTTGAGGTGTATCTTTGATAAGTGACTAGGACCCTGAAGTTGGTCAAACAACTCATCAATCCTGGGGATGGGATAATTATTCTTGATTAAGACCTTGTTCAACTGTCTATAGTCAATGAACATTCTGAGAGAACTATCTTTCTTCGTTACAAACAGCACTGGTGCACCCCATGGTGAAATACTAGGTTTGATGAAATCCTTATCTAGAAGGTCTTTATACTTCTCTTTCAATTCCTTAAGCTCTGCAGGAGCCATTTCTTCAGGAGGAATAGAAATAGGTTGGGTATCTAGAATGAGATCAATTCCAAAGTCAATTTCCCTTTCGGGAGGGACTCCGAGAAGATATTTTGGAAATTCATAGACTACTGGAACTGACTAAAGAGTTGGGGTTTCGAGGCTACAATCCTTAACCCGAACTAGATAATAGAGATAACCCTTAGATATCATATTTCTATCCTTTAGGTAAGAAATAAATCGAACCATAGGCGCTATGCCACTACCCTTCCATTCGAAGATTGGTTCGTCTAGAAACTTAAAACAAATAATACTAATTCTACAATCGAATAAGGCATAACATGATTGTAACAAATCCATGCCTAGAATGACATCAAAGTCTACCATTTCTAAATCTACTAGATCTACTGAGGTGACTTACTGAGAGACTATGATAGGGCAATTTTTATATCCCTGACTAGCTATAACTAGGTCACCGACTTGAGTAGAGACTGAGAATGGTTCTGAGAGAGTGTCTGGACTAACATTGAATTTGATTGCGATGTAAGAAATTAAAAAAATAAAGGGTAGCCCCTGGATCTAATAATGCATAAACATCAAGGTAAAAGACTCATAACGTGCCAGTGACTACATTAGGAGAACCTTCCTGATCCTGGCTAGCCTGAAGAGCATAAAACCTATTTTGGCACTGAGTGCCACCTGTACCAGAAAGTTACCCTGCTGAGTTGGGCAACTTGCTGGTGCTGCTAAAGTTGAAGAGTGAGCTTTTGCATTACCACCTCGTTGACCCTATCTAGAAGGACAATCCATCAACCTGTGACTAGATTGACCGCACCCAATGCATTCTTCTTTTCCTGCGAGACACTCACCCGGATGAGTCTTATCACACTTAGGGCAAGTGGGGTAAGTCTTGGTGCCTTAAACACTTTCCTTAGATTTGGATCCTTGTTCTCTACCCTTCTTTCCATACCTGTTCTTATAGGATGGAATACTAGTTGATGAAGGGGCTGGAGCTAAAAACTTTTGCTGACTCTGCGAGCGATTTCCACCACCCAATATCTGTTGAGAATAGTCATAGTTCCTTGTCCTAGCCTTCTTATTCTCCTTAGCTTGTTTCCTAAGCTTATCACCCTCAACTTGCTGAGCATGACTCATAAGCTTAGAGATGTTCATATCTCCGAGTAACATAGCATTTCAACAATCAGTTTTCACTAAATCTGACACTCCATACAAGAACTTGTTCATCTTAGTTCCGGAGTCAGCAACCATGTGAGGAGTATACCTGGAGAGTTGGTTAAACTTCAGCCCATACTTCTGGATTTTCATGTTACCCTGACTCAAGTTCATGAATTCCTCACCCTTTGCCTCTCTCATCTCAATTGGGAAAAACCTATCGAGAAAAGTCTCACTAAATTAATCCCAAGTGAACGGAGCTGCATTTGAACCCTTATTCTCCTTTCACTGAGTGTATCAGATATGAGCAACATTCTTCAACTGGTATGATGCTAACTCAACCCAATCATTTCCAGTGACTTGCATTACCTCAAAGATCTTCTTGATCTCATCCTAGAAATTATGAGGGTCCTCATTAGCTTGTGACCCTAACAACTCAGGCGGATTCATCCTAACAAAGTCATAGACCTTTGCTACTATTAATCCACCATTTTCATTCATGTGAGCATGAACCCGATTTTTCTGGTTTGTCATACTCTTAGCCAACATCTGTATGACATTTCAGAACCTCAGCATTGGACACTTCCTGATCAGGGGTTTGAGAAGCTGCATTTGTATTTTTGGAGTTTGCATTCCTAGCGTTAGCTCTACAAGGAGGCATGATTTGAAACTTTGAACGTCAAGTGAGAATGGAATAAGATAATAAAGTGAAGAGGACTCTACTTAGTGAGACTTTTCAGATATCCTAGGACACTGAAATCTAGTGCTCTGATACCATGTTTTATCACAGCCCGAGCTCCCCCCGAAACGCGGACACGAAACCTAGGACCACAAGTGATCCGAAGCTAACCCTTCTAGCATTATCATGAGCATACTAAAGATAATAAAGTGATTCAGAAGCTAAATAATAATTTATAATGAAAAGATGGAGAATACCCATATGCTAGAACTTATATAATATAATGACAGATGAGTTTAATACAATGATATTACTAACTCAACACTAAGGTAAAACTAACTATGTCTGAAATAAGCCTCTAAACTTGACTAGAAATAGTGGGACAACCCCCAACTAAATCTAGCAAAAACTTAAACTGAATGACTAAATACTAAAAAGAAATTCATAAATGTTGTCCTCGCAGAATGAGGACTCAGCACTAGTTCTGTTGAACTGAAGATTAGAAATCGATCTTTGCGTGATTTGGATGCTAGGAACCTTAACTTACATCACGAGAAGATGTAGCGCACGTATGTGTCAATACTTGAAAGGTAATGAACATGTAGGATAGAATAAAGTTGAATTAAAAAATAAATGAACAAGCACAAAAGCAAGTATAATAATCTGAACATGATATGGTGATTATGAATGCTAAGATGACTTAATGCAATGACCAATTTATAACATGTTGAATCTGAATGTTGAGTTTAATGATAAATCGTCAATGCAAGAGAGTACGACTGAACTGTTGAGCTACAAATAATCGATAATAAAACAACATGAGCTAAATGTAGAGTCCGATGTATACGCCAATCGGAGGACCCAATGTACCCTACCAAAGGTATAAAGGTGCGCTAGCGTGATCACTAAACTAATTGGCCACAAAGGGAACTTACAACCTACTTGGCTAGTAGTTCTGGGACTATTGGGTAAGCTGAAACCTAGTCGAACTCAATATTATGCTACTCCCATGGATTTATGTAGTTAACTGATTATGTCCCAATTTTCTTTAAATATTTGATAGATCAAAATTGAACATGCAAATTGGGAATGCAACTTTTAATCTTTGATTCATTAAAAACTTAAGCATGTATAACTACATAAATGAAATATCTGACGTAGAATGTGTCATACCTAAAGAAATACAAGCTAGGGTTCTAAAATTCATGTGATAAACTGAGTAATAACATGATAATCTTATTTGGAATTTATATTTTAACATTATGAAGTTCTAGAAATACTGGGTTTAATCAAGATAAGAGAATCAAGAATCTGACTGAAAACTAGGGACCCAATGGGTGAAAGGAACCCACTAGTGAAATCCAACATACCTGGTGATGAAATCCACGAAAAAATATTCAGATTTCGAGGTTGGAACGAAGGGATTCTTGTTGGGTTCTTGAACTAGGGTTCTTGATCTTTTTCTCCTTTCTTGCTTCTAGTTTTCTTAATTTTGATATATGATTTTGACTTAGGTAAGTTCTATTTATTTTTCTAGGGTTAAAGTGACTAAAATTTGATGATTTAGGGTCAAAGCGATGTATCTTAAGGTTTAATTGAGGTGAGAAAAGACCAAAAGTTCCCATGGGTAAGTTACTGTCAGAACAAAGGACGACCATGACTGACGGTCCGTCATTTAGTCCGTAGGTTGGTCCTATTCGGTAAGCCTTTACTAAAACGGGCACAACTTTTTACTCAATGGTTTTATTTAGCAAGGTTGGTGGCTATGGAATGCTAATTCAATTATCTATCTATGAATAGGTCATGGGACACCGAATTCATTTTGTTTTATGAGTTATGACAATTTGAAGTTGACCAACCAATATTTCCCCCTTAACTATCTGCTAATTCCCACCTACGGTAAGACCTATGGACCGTGATGGTCATTCGTATATCTTGTGTGATAGTGGGTGAACGATGTTTCAATCGACGGTCATGGACTAGGACCATAAGTCCGTCTGTCGACCAACACTTATCCAATTTTCTTGGGCTGAGATTTTTAGAAGTTTTTAATCCCATCAAGGATTGTGTAGGATGGACCGTGGGTCAGGTTACAATTTGTCGATGGTCAAGTTAGTTGCACATGCAGATTTTACTGAAAAAATCAATTTTTGGTATGTTTTGGCTACGGGGTGTTACACTTCTATTTTCTTGTCCAATGGTCTTTTAGTTGTGATTGCTTGGATGATATTATATATCTATGCTTGGGGAAGAAATGGTGATTTTTTATGCTTATCTTTGTTTTATGGTATTTTGAGTATGTGTGAAGGAGAATTTCGCAATGATATGTTGATATGATGTCCCTTGTGGATACATATGAAGACTTATGTGAAATAGCATGTTATGTTGGGAATTATATGTTATGATATGGTTAAAGCATTCTAGAAGTTATTATGGTTAAAAGGAGTTCTTTTTGGAATGGTGAGTTACTCTATTATTTTGCACGATGATAGCCTAATGGTATGAATTAGGTCGGAATGCATTATGATTACCTATGGAAGCATGATGCCTAAGGAAATGATACCCTTGTTTATATGTGTGAACCTTCATGATTGTTTTGTATGGATTATAGTCTTTGTATAAGCTTGATCTTAAGAGCAATGGTATCATGTTGTCCTTGTAGGGTGATGATGTTCCTGGAAGTCATATTGCTGTAAAGTTAAATAAAAAAGGAAAAGTCCCTATGGTTAAGTCTTCTCAACTTTTTCCCCGAATGTTGTATGACCTTGGTGTCGATTGTATGGTATAAGAACCCTATGTGGTTGAATAAGTATGACCTAACTTGAAAAATGGGGGATAATGTGCATAGATGATGAGGTTTAGAATGCATTGGTTGAGTTACTGTAATTGCTTTCAATGTGGTAATCACTTTTATATGATGAAAGGAAGATTGTATAGTTAGGGTCCTCTTAAGGTTGGGTTAAGTTGCTCTTAATTGGGTCTACCCTAAGTGGGTGATGGTAATTTGAGTAGTAAGGTTGTAGATATTTCTACCTTGTCCTTCTATTCTTTCTCTGACTTGAAACTAATGAATTCTTAGTAAGGTGGTTCATCTTAGGAGTCTAGTAAAAAGTATGAACTGCATGACTTCTATATGTTTGGTATATCTTCATTGACACTATCTTAAGAGTAATTTGAATATTTTAAAGTACTTAATAAGAAATTTTTTATTAACTTCATGGTTTTCTCATGTTGATTGGGCATCTTGATATGCTAGTTGTGCAATTAACTTCACGAGTTAAGGTAAAAAACATGTTTGATGTCACAAATAATTTGTAATACTTAGGCTTATAATGAGAAATTGAGCCTCTTTATGATGAAATATGTCATGTCTCTTGAAAACTATGTAACTTATATTGTTTGGAAAGCATGATTGTAGGCTCACTTTTAAAAGTGAAGGAATTATTAGTTAAGTGTCCTTGTGTGTGCCTATTTTTTGTGTTATTTTTCCCAAATAATTCTTACTTTGAAGTCTATTGCTATGTTAGAAATTGATATTTTGTGAAATGACTTCCTATTTGTTGTGATGTGCTTTGTATGACCTACAATTTAGACTTCACTAGGAAGAAAACATGAACATGTCGTGATTGAAAGTTGAGAAATTCTCATTTTATAGTTAAGATGGCCTTTGTGCATTTGCTTGGATAGTAAACTCATGAGACAATAAGTGTGTTGAGGAGAAGGATATTCCTCCATGGACACAACTACACATGGTATGGTTGAGTATGACCCTCATAGCACTATGTCTAACCAATAAGAATCCATTGTCAATCTTATTAACTCAAGTCTATGTGCATTGAAGTATGAGTGCTTAAATGACTTTTGAGTATTGTTGGAATCTGTCTATGTGTGACCATACATTATGAGCTTTTAAATAAAATGAAGTAATTACTATGTTATGATTAGGATAAGGATGTTTCTTCCTATGAACATGATAAGAACATATGTGTTTGATGAGAATGAGTGAATAAAAGTTTTTCTTTCCTATATGCATTGAGTGCTAAATGGTTTAAAGTTGCGTTCCTTGTAAGTTTGGTGCATCAAATTCCATATGATGATGTTATTAATAATGTGAACTGCTTTATAACATCTTTGTTGCGATTAAATTTTTTCAAGTGTCATTCGAGGACGGATGTTTCCAAGGGGGATATATTGTAAGACCCCCTAAATGAGTTAGGGTCTCTAGAGGATATGTTCTCCATAAGGTCTAAGATCCTAAAATGGTTTATAATATGGTATTGAGGTAGTGGGTAAATATTGAGGTAATTTTGAAGTCAAACGTCAAGGGACGACCAAGACGTACGATGACTAGTCGCCAAAGGGGCCTTAGATTCTTTATGTGTTTTTGAATGTTTCGTGAGATTATGAAGTCTTAAATGAGTTAAAATGATGTTTATAAGCATTGTATTGAGTTTCATGAATTTTATAGGTCAAATGTCTAAGGCGTTTGAAAGTTAGCCCTTGAGACGTTCATGTGTGTTTTCATAGGGCCTAGCATGTTTGGACGTGTTGCATGTAATTTTTTGCGTGAAACTGATGTGGAAGGTCCTTGACTTGTTAATGTTCATATTTAAGTTTGAAACGCCCGGGTAAGACATCCCAAGGGCCCCTTAAAAGGGCTTAGAAGAACACCCAAAGGCTGTCGAGACACTGCCTTCGTAGTGTCAATTAACTGTTCCTAACAACGCCCCATTTGTTGTCAAAAGGACAGTCAATGGTGGTGTAGTCTGTGTAAACGTAGACTACATTAGGCTCAGCCAAAGTACAAAACAAGATCCCATCGACTGAAGCAACATACGACCCGTCGAAGGAGTACAAGCTGTCGATGGTGGCCATCAATGGTGGCCTAAAACTCTGCATGCGCACTGTTTCATTAATTCGTCCCATTTCCTAACCTGACCCTATTAGGTTTGTTTAGTTTTTTGTGGGTGTATTTAAGGGATAAAAAAACATGATCGACCCATTCTCAAAATAAACTTTCCCTCAAAAAATATTCTCTCTAAAACCTCCATTTAAGGTGAAGCTCAAGAACAACTTGGAGCTTTGATTCCTATGGTTTATTCATCAAGTTATAGAGCTTTTCATTTTGATAAAGGTATGGTGATCCTTCATCTCTAAGTAAATTTTCACTTAGAGATTCAATCTCAAAGTTTTTAAAGAGATTTCATGACCAAACTTCCAATCTAGCCATGTTTTCTTTCTCAAAACGTTTTTTGAAGTCTTAATCATGATGAATTGATGTTAATGTATTGGTTTTAACGTGAAAAATATTCCAATTGCACTGTGAACCCATGTCCCTTCGAAAACTCGAGTTAGCCCTTGCATGGGCATTGTGATCGTGGCTTGTTATTTATTGGATTGTGATTCTATTACGTTTAATTCCTTATATTTACTGTTATTTGAGTATATTGATGGTGAATTGTTGATGGATGATCCAATTGAATTAATGTATGAAAAATTGAACCATGACTAGCCTATGCCTCTATGTGATCACTGTAACATTGATCTTTAAATGTAAGAAAGTGCAATTTGATTATGTTAAGATGCTTGTAGCTACTTCCTTAGTTTAGTACCATTGTTGAATTGTGGATATAAATCTGGTATGATCAAAGTAAGAAGGCTTGGTTTGAATTAATCTAGGTTCTTCTAGTCTATCAAGTAGTAACTTGTAATCTTGACGTTGGGATGGTTTTTATATGACTCGATCATGGTGAATTGTCCTTAGCTACTGCCTATATGTATAATTATATGATAGTTAGGTATAATTGACCTAATATGAATAGATAACCATTGAATTGATAAATATTGATTTAGGTTCTTATAACCCATTGACTTGGTGGAGTAATGTATATATTGTGATCGATATCATAGGGTGGATGAAGAATGATTAAGCTTTGATGTTCTATCTCTTTATCTACTGCCGTAAATGTATTTTATTGATAAAATATTATTGATCAAAAAGATTAGGGAAATCGATTGATTATCTAACCCTCTACTTTCTGGTATATATGCAATGTAATGTATTATGTAATAGTATGATCTTATAGAGATGTGTACAACGTTTTTTTCATGATTAAATACATATTTAGGTTCTTCCCTATTATTTATTAATGATGAAAAAGGTGTATTGATCAATGATTATTAAAGTTTGATGAAGAGATAAGAATTGCTCCCCCTCTTTACTTTTCTATAGTATTGTTAATTAATGAAGCCTTGTACGGCATTGTGTGGTATGGACCATTTATAGTGGCGGTGTTAACTTTATATTGTCATTATATATGTGTTGACCATGACCTAGAAGGCAAATTGATGAATACATGAGTATGTGGTTATGATGATCACACTATGTGAAGCTTATGCCTACTTTCCTATTCTAGTTGTGATCTAAGTTGTTATGGCTATTGTATAAGCATGTATATATCTATATTAAGATCATGTGTAGGTGTTTCCATTAATCAAGTGTTAAGAATTGATCACCCCTACCCATGTGCCCCTATGTGAAAGTGTGAATACCTAATGTTAGGAGTCTCAAAGTGTAATATGAAGTTAGCTTGCCTACTATGCTAATTATGTTGTGTGGTCTACGCTTGAAATTGTAATGTGGTCTTAAGAGGGTGGATGCCTCAATGTGGTGTTGATATCCATTATGTGGTCATGTTGACCAATGTACAAATACACTCACACATTATGTGTGTAATGAGAGGTTGATCTCATGTTCACTAAATTTCTACTAATGGGCATGAAATGAAAATGTATGTGAAGTATGCTATGTATTCCATTAACTTGGAAGACTTGATGGTGTATTAGTATGGGCAAGGGTATGGGAACTTGTCTATGTATTGCACATGTGTACCTTGATAGGGTTTCCTAGGTTTTGTTTGTATGAATATTAAAATGAATATAAGGACATGCCATGAATATGTGTTATATGCTATGATGTTAAGTATATGATATGATGAAATATGAATGTTCTTAGTGTCTTAAATTCTTGATATGAAAGAATTGCTCATACAATTACACCTATACACTTATGCATTGATATATGAACATGTTTGACATTTATGTATTATGTGAAAAGTTTGCTCACATACAAGTACACACAGATGTATGGATATTTATTAAATAGAGGAGCATTGAAAGGTGTGCTCATGTTTATCCTAAAACTAGATAGGTGTTTGAGTATGATATAAGTATGTAAGGAATCAATATACTAAGCCTATGATTTACGAAGCAAAGTAATAAAGTCTTTAATAAAAAGGGAACTTAGGTTAGCACCAAGTGAACTTGACAATGAGAGGTATTGGCTTCCCATGAGGAAGATTCACCATAGGTTTCTCATAGAGTGTTTTCTTCCCTTGGAGGAAGATTCACCATTGGGTCTCTGTAAGGTCTGACTTTCCTTTGGGGAATATGCACATATGGTTCCACATGAGGTGGTGGCTTCTAGTTGAGGAAGGTTCACCCATGTTATCTCATGAGATGAGGCTCCAATGCCAATGAGCATGTAGAGGGTCATGTATATCTCTTAGTTCCATAAACTATGCTTACTACATATGATATAAAAAGTGAATTCACTTAGTATGGTACGATGTATGTTAATGCTCTACCTTGGCTAGGTGAGAACACCTTCCATTGGTGTAAGGCTCTACAACACAAAATTCCATGTTTAGCACCCATGTTCTTATTGTCGGTTAAGGCTATAAATTCCCTAAAGTAAAATGGACAATGAGATTAAACTAAGGACCCTAACTAGGATAACCTAAGGGTAGTTGATTAGTGTAGGTGGGTGTATGGGACTTCCCCCTATGCATTGCACAAGTGACTTTTGAGGGAAGTCTAAGGAAGATATTCTAATGCATGTATCTATGATTACGGTTCTGTTGCATGAAATTGTGTTAGTGTCTACATGATTAGATGATATGCACTATGTTGGTCTTAATGACAATATGATGAAGGTGGTTGACATGAATGAAGTTGTCTTAAATTACTTGTTTATGTGTGAATTGGATGTTAAGGCTTGTGGTCTCATGATAGGTTTACTAAGTATGTGGGAGCTTATGGGGATTCACATGTACATTGCACTAGTATATTTAGACTGGGGTCATGACTAAGGTCTTATAATGATTTATGCAAAATAAAGTGAATAGATGTGCAAATTGAGATAACTTACCGTAAAGCCAATATAGTCTTGTCTTAAATGTGTCTATGATGTATTACATTTCTAAGATGGTATGTGTTGGCTTATTAAGTTGCATGAATGATTCCTTGTGTCCTTAAGGTGATGTATTGCACCAAATATCACTAGAGGGTTACTTGGGAGGTTAAGAGTTAAGGCAAAGATCTTTACTGTTAAAGGAAAAAGTGCTCACGGAAAAAAGAAAAAGCTCACTGTAAAGTGACCTCAAATATGAATTAAATTTTATATAATATTTGGACTTTGAATTTGTCTATATGAAGCATTTGAATTATATAAATTCAATTGTATTAAGGTTTTATAAGGAATTAACAAAAAGGCATCATATATGGATTTCAAGAATATATCCCTTTTAAATGCATGTTTTTACATGGTCGTTATGTATTTAGTGAATTATTGTACTAACTCCATTCGTCTCTACTTCTTACATAAAGTGTAGGTTATGGATGTTTAAAAGGATGTCTATGATTCAGGAGCTTGTATGTGTTTCCCAATCTCAAGCAAAAAAGGAATCCTTAAGATTCAAGGATGTCTTATATCAAGTTATGTTTAGAGTCTTGTAATTTTATGATTATATTATAAGGGTTGTGTCCCTATTGTACTCTTATGATGTTGTGTCTAGGATAGCAAAGAGACATAAGGTATAAATTTGTACTTATGATATTATATATATATATATATATATATATATGACGTAATGTTTCTAGCATATGATGTGTTGTAAAAAGTTTTAAATGTTCCTCTAAATTTACTATGACAATGCGATGAATGATAACTATGGGCTTGTATAAGACCTTTGAGAGGTCAAGTACGTCATGTTACTTCTAGAGGGGTGCTCTTCGGATGTGACAAATGTGGTATAAGAGTATCAGGTTTATGAAAGTGGTTATAGGTTTTAAAAGACTCATATTGCCAGGTCTAGTAGTGTCTCGTACCATTGGTGGTGAATCGCGACACAACAAATTGTACAAGAGGCTATAGAATGATAGAGTTTCCCTTCTTTATCATTCTCATGTCGTGGATAGAACTTAACTCTATAAGATTTCTCTCTTATATTTTCTTGTCAAGTGGTCTTTTAGATGTGATTGCTTGGATGAGATTGTATCTCTATGCTTGCGGTAGAAAAGGTGAGTTTTGATGCTTATCTTGGTTTTATGGTTTCATGAGTATGTGTGAACGTAAATTTCGCAATGTTATGTTAATATGATGTCCCTTGTAGCTGCATGTGAAGATTTATGTGAAATGGCATGTTATGTTGGGAATTATATGTTATGATATGGTTAACTGAGTTCTTTTTTGAATGGTGAGTAGTACATGTTGCTAAGTATATGTTTAAATGGTTCAAATGTTGCCTTTGTTTATACGTGTGAACCTTCATGATTGTTTTGTATGGATTGAAGTCTTTTTAGAGTCTTGGTCTTAGGAGCAATGGTAGTATGTTGTCCTTGTAGGGTGATGATGTGCCTAGAAGTGACCTTGCTATAAAGTTGAATAAAAAAAGAAATAGTCCATATGGTTATGTCTTCTCAATTGTTTCCCCTAATGTTGTATGACCTTGGTGTCTATTGTATTGTATAAAAACCCTATGTGGTTGAATAAGTATGACCTAACTTGAAAATTGGGGGAAAATTTGCATACATGTTGAGGTTTAGAATGCCTTGGTTAACTTACTGTAGTTCCTTTTAAAGTGGTAAGCACTTTTATATAATGAAAAGAAGTTTTTTAAGTTAAGATCCTTATACATATGGGTTAAGTTGCACTTAATTGGGATGGTGATGTTAGTAGTAAGGTTGTAGATATTTCTACCTTGTCCTTCTATTCTTCCTCTAACTTGATACTAATAAATTCTTAATAAGCTTTTTCATGTTAGGAGCCTTGTATAAAGTTTGAATTGCATGACCACTATATGTTTGGTATGTCTTGATTGACACTATCTTAAGAGTATTTTGAATATTTTATGTCACATCCTTGTTTACCCCCTAAACGTAACTGGTGTCGTCGTCATTTTTAAGGACTAAGACTAGCCACTTTGTCTCATAGTCATTACATTCATAGGTTGAAAATGCGGAAAAATACAAAACTTTAATTACAACTAATTGGAGGTTTACATAGACATACACATAATATATAGTTGTATAGAATATACATAGACCCTTCGTATAGGAATATTACATAGCCTTATACTTTTATTGCACATTATTATATAGAAAATACTAGTCATAAAGTGGTCTCATCTCATACAATCTATTCGGAGTGTTTCAAATTTACGCATAGCCCTTATATCAATTATAAAAGACCACATATAGGTTATACAAAAGTCTAGTACTCAGCTGAAAAGGAAAGAAATGAAAGATTCTTTTAAAAAGTCCATAAACTTGATAGTGGCATTGCTTTCGGAAGTTCAGGACCTACCCTACATGGATGAAATGAAGAATCCAAGCCTCCAACAATGTCGCCTTCCAAAATCTTCAATGACGGAACCTAAAATGTTGGGGAAAAGGGAAGAAAATGGGTTAGTACTCCACATATACTAAGTATGAGACCATATGCACATATACAATCAAAACATGCAAAAAAGGGAATTTTAGTTAAAACATACCATTTTAGGAACCTAATGCAAAGCGAAGCAAGTCATATCAACCAACCAAACATGCGTACTAACTTAACAAGTAATACATATTCCAACATAATTGAAACCATGATTTACTACAACCCTATCATCAAGGAATAACATCACTAAAATGAATAAGAGTCAATCATATCATAATAGGCAAGACAAATACTCATGAATCCTTATCAAGTCAAAATGTGCAATGACGAAGCAATGCCCCATAAGCTTACTCAATCAAGTAGTGTAAAAAAGAAACCATAAACAATGTCCAATTTCACATAACATAACATTTAGATTTACATTTCATATTATGTTAACATTATAACCCAAGGCATACCCATAAGTGAACTAATTAACATATAGTGTCAACAATGTGCCTGGTTCATCATATACATATGATATCTCGTCATAACAAAAACATATATGAGAACATCCTCCTAAGAGTCCCCTCAACCCAACTAGGGTATTAACATAATTACACAATGATAACCAATAAGATAATAAGGCCAATTACATCTCTATAACACAATTCAACACTAGATTAAAGTTTAACACAAAATACATAAGACAATTTCATAATGTACTTCATGCCCTATATAAAATCTCAATAACAAGCATAATAGGCCTATAATTCATCTTAATTTATTCATAATAAAACCATAGGATAGTAATCTAATTAATAACCAAGTAAATTTAATGATCACAATACAATATAGGTCAAGATCACAACCTAGGGTTAGGGGTTGAGGATCATGTTCTTCAATTTCAACAAAATCATCAACAATAACAATAATCAAGTTAAATTATATGTCAATCTATTCAACATAACCTAAATAAATCAGCAACAACTGAATTCATAACTTCAATTTCATAATTGGATGAAACCATAAGAAAACTCAACTTTTGAAATCCATTTTTAAGAAAACCTTTGAGGAAAGTGTCTCCATGGTGAATTAGATACCATAACTTAATGTTTGATGACAATTTGATGGTGGGTTCGTCTTTTCCCAACCCCCAAACCCTTATCCTTGCTAGACTTCAATGGTGAGTTCAATTAGAGAGAAAGAAGAGATAAGGAAGAGAGTTTATTTTGTGAGTTGTAATTAGGTTAATTGGGGTTGGGGCCTTTATATTGAAGGTTAAGTTAGTTAATTAGTATCTTCTTAATCCCTAATTAAAGTATAAATTACTTGATTAATCAAATGACTTAACACTAAAAGTTGCAAGAAAATCACCCCCTCATAGAAGAAACCCCGTCAATGGGTCGTCTGTGAGTCTACAGACATACCCCCCCTCTCGTTTGGCACTGCGTCCATGAGTTCAGAGACTGTGCAGGAGGGGGGATTCCTCAACTTGGCTAAGTATTGGAGAACGGTGGCATCGATGCCTCGTTGGTCCAAACACGGGCAGTTGACTGCCTCGTCGATGCACAATGCTTCAGGCAGTGTTGCCTAAACTTGCAGGGGTTCTTCTCAAGGCCTCTTGGTTGCTCCTCGGAGAGTCGTTCCCGGATATCTTGGCCATTAAACAACAACTCAAACACCTATTAGCTAACTTTTTACCAATTTTCAAACATTTTCAACTCCTAAAAGTACATCAAATAGGATAAGGCACGCTACTACCTCTTTGAACCAACATCCGAATGTCATGAACATTCTTGGACGTTTTGGTTCTTAAATTTCCTAAATGACCTATATTCATTAAAATTGACTTAAAAACAGTACATAGACCGCATGACATCTACGTTAGGATTTACGGCATGTCTTGTACTTTAGGAGTGTTACATTATCACCCCATTAGGAACATTCATCCCCGAATGACACAAAAACTCTTTGGAAAGAAGGAATAGACTCTAGACTCGCAGCCCAACCAATCAACTTGTGACTGACTATATTATGTATATGATGGTTCTGTTCATATGATACTTGACATAGAGTTATAGTTTAGGTGAGGGATCATGTTTCTTATATGGTTAGTGTTTGTTTAAACTAGATCAAAAGGTGATGTAACGCCTTGCACGTTTCAGCATGTGTATTGAAATTTAACTCTGATAGAAAGTATTTCAGTAGATATAGTAAGGTCGTATTGAGCTTAAAGTTAAAAGTTATGTGCTAAGATGAAGAACAAGGGATTAACATTCAGAAATTGAAATAAAATAATTGATTTTCTTGCTTGGCTTAATTAAAGCTAGCAGCTGCATCACCTACTTAAGCTATAAAAGAGCCATGTTTGATGGACCAAATTTAGAAATTAATGGGCTGTCACTTGAAGCCCAAACCTATTAAACTAAAATAAAATTTGAAAGAAATCCCAGCAGCCAAATGTGCCAAGGCTAATTATGGATAAAGCCCAACTGAAATTAACAAGGTGCATCACCTAGTTTGACCTTTTGAGCTGCTTGATATGTACAAGCAGGTGCATCACCTACTTGACCAATTAGTGGCTGAAAATGGACCCCAAAAAAGGGAGGTTCTAGAGAATATTTTTTGTGGTCAATAAAGTACTATATATATCCAATATGAGCAGATGTTCTTTACCCATTTTAACACATAAAAATAAAATTTAACTACAACTCAACCACCAGCCTTAAAGTTTTCTAGGGTTCTTGAAGAAATCCTTATATCTACTAACCAAGTTAAGTGAAAACTCATGGATTTAGCTTAATTCTCCAATGGATTATTAGGATAACATGTTATTCATGCCCTAATATAACTACAAAGGCAAAATAATTCCTGCAGTTGTTACTCACTTCCGCAGCTATTAAAATACCTTTCTTTCTTCTTTTGTTTAAGTGTGAAGGGAAGGTGAAGTTCTAAAAGAATTCAAGTAATAAGGAGAAGTTGCAGAAATTGAGGTAAGGTGACTGATCCATTTTTGTCTTCCTTATGTATGAGTTAGAGTGAGTAATTAGTGGTGTGCTTTGTTGAAGAACTCAAGGGGGTGGTGAGTTCAATAGCTGGTTGTATGATAAAGAATATTTGGGGTTGTTCTATGTATATTACAGTTGGCGAATCATGGTTGATCTTGAAAAAAAGGATGTATAATGTATGTCATGGATAGAGAGTGAGGGTGTGGTGATACACTTTATGTTAAGGGTTGTATGGACTCATTATCAGTTAAAATTAGATATTGTTTTACAAGGCTCACGTTGTGACAGTTGATAATTTTAGTTTACGATGACTTAAATGGTAGATTGAAACCAAAAAGTGGAGGCTGAATCGTGATAGCATATCATTCCGAGGATAAGGTATGTAAGACCATTCGATTCTATATCCCTTTGGCATGAAATTTTACACATGCAATTGATATCAACTAAGCGAATCTCATTAGTTCTATTCCTAGAGAAAGAAACATAGTGGCAGCGTACTATCTCAAAATAGCTAACAATATTTTCCCCTCTCCATAGTGCATAGAACTACATCATTATCTGTTCACTATTTTAAACTTGTGTAATTATCCCCCATGTGCTGGTATACAAATGGTAATTGCAAAAGCAAGTCTGTAAATCCTCTTCTTTGTTGTTTGAAGTTAATTGTGTCATTTTAATCTCTTAAAGTAATGTGTTGATGTTACATAGCTCCTTATGTTGTTTCTTATTTTCTTGAAGTGTGATTTTCATGTCTTCTATTACAGGTCCGTACTTCCATACCTCCAAAATGACTATGACAACCAAAATAAAATCTCAAAAGTGTTGTGAACTGATAAAAACCAATCTCATAGATTAATGAATCAGAGTGAAGAACTCTATATCATTACGGGTGGCAGCCCAGGGGTGAAAGCCTAGCATTGGTCGATCCCAACTGGTACATAAGGGTGGTAGCTCAGGGGCAAAAGCCTAGCATGGGACTATCCCAAGTTGTGTAATGATGAGGACCGCATCCTAGGGGTTAATACACCTAGCATGGCTCATTCTCTTTTACCATTAATCTGTTGGTAACTTATATCACATGCCCTACAAAGATTATTACATACAGAAAGGTAAAGAAAAGAATGTAACTTACTTGATCCCACAAGAGTAAGAAAAGGTGGTCGTCTCTCCTAATCTATGCACCCATATGTTGCTATTTGATTTCATTTGAGATCTCGATAACATCTGTTATTTTCTTACATATTCAGTACTTTTTTTGTACTGTCGTTCCTAACGGGGTACGCTGCATTTCATGCTGCAGGCATAGGTATTCCAGCTAGTAGACCTCCTCGGTAGGAGCACATGAAACTCTGCTACTTTTAAGTCAGCTCCAAGTTTATTCGGAGCATTATTGAGTCTTTGGTAAATTCATATTGGTATTATATTGTAGTTAAGGGTAAGGCGGGGTCAGTCCCAACCTACTCTAGTCTTCTATCTTTTAGAGGCTTTGTAATCGTATGTACATGGTTTAGTTGTGTCTTAAGGAGTTGTGGCCTAAATGGCCAAGTTGTGTATATAAATTTTGGAGCTATTTATGTTTTTTTGTATCACTGCATTCTAGGTGAACTTTTATCAATTGTTATTGTTATATGCACAGTAAGAATAAGTTGTAGGTTGGTTCTCTCTGGACTTTAGAGCATCGGGTGTCTGTCCGTCTTAATGGGTTTTGGGGCATGAGAAATGGTATCAAAGAAGGTCATCTTAGGTAGTCTACAAAGTCGTGTCTATGTAGAGTCTTGCTTATGGATGTGTTGTGCACCACATCTATAAATAGGAGGCTACGGGACATGTAGGAGTTGTATCATTTTTTTCATTTCATAGATCGTGCGATAGAACAAGTGTTGTAGGTGAATCATATGTAATTTCTCAATTTTTTTAATATACCAAAGATACCGGTTACGAGAATGAGTAAAAGTAATGGTAAACGAGTAGATGTTGCTGCACAAGAAGGGACCAGACAACCGCCACCAATTCAAGCTGTTCATAGTGGGGCTCAAGATGAGTCTCTATCGCAGATTTTCTCAAGGACTCCATCTCCTGAAGAACTAAGCAGGGAAGATGATCCTTAGGAACCCACTATCAATGCTACCGAGCAAGATTTGAGGAATGCAGTCCAATTATTTACTCGTATTGTTGCTGGTCATGGCCAAAGGCAAGAAGGTACAATTGTAGGTACTAGTGGTGTAGATAGATCAACTGGAACACGAATATGTGATTTTCTTAACTTGGACCCTCATCATTTACCCGGTCAGATCCGAATAAAGATCTGCAAGACTTTATAGATCAAATCAAATCCAGTTTGGATATTATGCATTGAAGTGGTAAAGAAGCTCGTATCTAGTTGTATGCAGATTAAAGGTTGTTGCTATATTGTTGTAATACGCTTAGGAGCAATCTAGGGGAACAAATACACCTTCAGCTACGTGGAAAGAGTTCAAAAAGGCATTCCTTGATCATTATTTCCCATTGGAGATCCGAGAGGCCTGTGCAGATCAGTTCTTAAATCTCCTTCAAGGAAATATGACTGTGAGAGAGTATAGTCTCAAATTTAATTCCTTCACCAGTTATGCTCCTAATGTAGTAGCTACTATGGAGGAAAGAGTTCATCGATTTGTGGATAGATTAGATTCATATCTTGTTAGACACTGTACAATTGCTTCATTGAATAAAGATATGGATATAGCAAGGATTCAGGAGTTTGCACAAAAGTTGGAGGATCAAAGGCAAAGAAGAAATACGCAAGAGTCGGAAACAGGTCATTCTAAGAGGGCTAGATACATGGGGCAGTTTACACCATCCCAAGGTTAGTTTAGGCCTCGATTCTATAACAGACCACCTAGGGCGTCATCTTTCTACACTATAGCTAGTTGTCCACCACGGCTCCTAGGGTTTAGGGGAAATCATCTTGGTCAAAAAAGTGAAAGCCAAGGCTCACAAATAGCGCGTCATCAAGAGCGGGGAAGTATGAGCAAATCAAGGCCTCTACGACAGCCTTGTAAACACTGTGGGATGGATCATCTAGGTGCCTGCAGGATTGGGATGGATGTTTATTTTTGGTGTGGCACACCAGGGCATATGATGAAAAACTTCCCTCATAGGGCAGTGGGTGCCTTTGCATAACCAACTAGATCAGTTGTTGCATCGACCTCATCAACCCCTTCTTTAGGTAGGGGACTACATATTTCTACAGGTCGTGGTAGAGGAGCTAGGGGAGCAGTTAGTTCTAGTGGAAGTCAGAATCGCACATATGCACCAGGGCATCGACAAAATTTAGAAGGCTGCCGGTTGTGGTTAAAGGTACATTGTCCATCTTTTCACATATTGTATATGCATTAATTGATCCGGGGTCTCCACGATCATATGTTACACCATTGATAGCTATAAAGTTTAAGAGAACACCAGAATTATTAGTGAAGCCATTCGAAGTATCTACACAGACTAGTTAGTCCATTATAGCTAGAAGGGTGTATCGTAATTGCATTGTAACTATTTGTGGTCGCAATAAATTGGCTGACCTTGTTGAGCAAGACATTGTAGATTTAGATGTTATAATGGGCATGTATTGTTTAGCTTTTGGTTATGCCACGGTAGATTGCCGAACTAAGATAGTGCTTTTCCAGTTTCCAAAGAGGTAGTCCTCGAATGGAAAGGTAATATTAGGGCGCCAATAGGAAAATTTATTTCTTATCTTCAGGCAAAGAATATGATTTCCAAAGGATAGATATACCATCTTGTTAGAGTAAAAAAATGTAGATGCGGAGCAACCAACCCTCAATCCATTCCGGTCGTAAATGAATTACCAGATCTGTTTTCGGAATATCTTCCAGGTTCGCCTCCAAAACAAAAAGTAGAGTTCGGTATTGATGTGATTCCAGATACTCAACCTATCTCAATATCTCCGTATAGAATGGCTCCGGCAGAATTACGACATTTGAAGGAGAAATTAAAAGATTTATTCGAAAAAGGATTCATAAGGCCTAGTATGTCCCCAAGGGGAGCACTTGTTTTATTTGTACGCAAAAAGGATGGATCGTTAAGAATGTGTATCGACTACCGACAGTTGAATAAGGTTTTGATTAAGAACAAATATCCCCTCCCTACATTTTATTATTTGTTTGATCAATTACAAGGTGCTAGGTGTTTTTAAAAGATCGACCTGAGGTCAGGTTATCACAAAGTGAGAATCAAGGACAAAGATATAGCTAAGAAAGCATTCCGAACACGGTATGGTAATTTTGAGTTCTTAGTCATCGTATTCGGGCTAACAAATGCACCAGAAGCTTTTATGAATTTGATGAATAGGGTGTTCAAGCCATTTTTAGATATGTTCATGATAGTGTTCATAGATGACATTTTGGTGTATTCAAGTTCGGAAGAGGATCACGCTAATCACTTGCGGCAGGTTTTACAAATTCTCTGTGATCGTAAATTGTATGCAAAGATCTCTAAATATGAGTTTTGTTTGAAATCTGTGGCATTCTTAGGTCATATCGTATCTAAAGAAGGAATAAGGGTTGAAAACTAGAAAATAGAAGCCGTGAAAAACATGCGAAGTCCTACAAGGACTATACAGATCCATAGTTTTCTTTGATTAGATGGTTATTTCAGAAGGTTTGTTGAAGGATTCTCTTCCATGGATGCACCCTTAATAAAGCTAAAACACAAAGAAACCAAGTTTCAATGGAGCGATGACTATGAAAGAAGCTTCGAAGAGCTGAAGAGTAGATTAACTTTTACACCTATGTTGGTACTTCTAGAAGGTACAGAAGGCTATGTAGTGTACTGTGATGCTTCGGGAGTGGGCTTAGATTGTGTATTGATGCAGCATGGTAAAGTTATAGCTTATGGGTCAAGGCAGGTGCGGCCACATGAGAAAAATTATCGAGCAAATGATCTAGAACTAGCAGCAGTTGTGTTTGCTTTGAAGATATGGTTCCACTACTTGTATGGAGTTCATGTTGACATATACACTGATCATAAAAAGTTACAATATATCTTCAAGAAAAAGGACTTAAATCTGAGGCAGCGAATGTGGCTGGAGCTATTAAAAGATTATGACTTTGACATCTTATATCATTCTGGTAAAGCTAATGTAGTAGGTGATGTTTTAAGTCGTAAAATAATAGCAAGCACTTATGGGAAGTCCGTGGAAAGACAAGGAATGATTAAAGGTCTATGCCAACTAGTGAACTAGGGTGTTTGCCTTCTTGAATATCAAGACTAAGGGGTTATTGTGCAAATGCGGCAGAATCCTCATTAGTAGTGGAAGTGAAAGAGAAGCATACACTGACCTAATTCTTTTACAACTTAAAGAGAATGTACTACATGGTATGACAAAGGCATTTGAGCTTATGAAAGACGAAGTACTTCGATGTCAAAACAGATTGTGTGTACTTAATATATTGTGTGTACTTAATATAGATGAACTAAAAAAAAGATCATGATGGAAGCACATAATTCAAGATACATTGTTCATCCGGGGTAAACTAAAAATTATCATGACTTGAAAGAACAATAGAAGAACATTGCAGAGTTTGTGGCTCGGTGTCCAAATTGTCAACAGGTAAAAGTAAAAACTAAAAGCCCGGAGGTTACATGCAACGTATAGAACATCCAATTTGGAAATGGGACATGATTAACATGGATTTTCTCACTGGTTCGCCTCGCTCATTTCGGAAGTTTGACTCCATATGGGTAATAGTTGACAAACATACCAAAGCAGCGCACTTCTTGTTAGTGAAGACTATTTATACAACTGAAGAGTATGTGAGGTTGTACATTAAAGAGATAGTCCGACTACATGGAGTGCCAATATCTATAATATCTAATAGAGGAGCTTAATTCACTGTAAATTCTTTGAAGTCATTCCCAAAGATAAATTTGCTAACTTTCAAGAGAAACTTGAAATTACTAATGAACTTATTGGAATAATTAATGAACTACTAAAATTGTAACGACCCAATGTAACCCCTAGAAGTTATGGCACTCTAGAGTCGATACACGGCGTACTCGACCTCTCCGATGTCTTGTACAAGCCCTTTGACATCATTCATTACATACATGTATGAAAAGTAGTGCGGAATTAAAACTTTTCTCACGAAATATCTTAAAACATCTTTCATACTACAAGTCATAAAAAATTCTAAGTCTCAATATATGTCAATCTTAGACTCAACAATACTTGGGAAATGACCTATACATACAAAATAGATATATTATTCTATTTCAATACTTTGAATTAAAAGAAATCAAAAGACGTTTATACCCTCAAGTCAAGTAAGGACATACTTCAACTTTGCTTGAACTATGTAGATTGCAAGATTTCCTTCAAAGACGCTTCTCCTTTCAACCAACTCCATTAGATATAACAATATGTATGGAATTAGTAAAAACACTTGTACAAAGTGCGGATTAATGCATAAAATCACGAGAAACGGACATTTATGAGAATTATTCTCTTTTTGATTAATACATCATATAATGAGTATAAGAACTACATTTAAGTATCAAACACCACAAATAGCATCAAGCATACACCAAAACATATAGACATGAGATCCTCCAACCAAAAGTGATTCTAAGTCTCACTTAAGTGAGTTATCAAGCGACCGCCCACACAATACCTTCACACACACCTAAGAGATCATTTAGAGTACCTAAGATAATATCATTCTCACTTCACATAGTAGCACATATATATATAACATTCTCTTCCCAAAGGTTATCAAAAGACTTACCTAAGTAATGCAAGAACAGACCGCCCATACACCCTCTCCAAGCTTACCTAAATAATTATTAATACTACCTAAGTTTACACTGTGTCTACATATTCAAGTTATTTTCCTTATCTAGAGCCACTCTTAAGACTTACCGAGGTAAGACATGAAGTGACCATTCCTATGCCCCCTTCATACCTTAACTAAGTAACCCTTAAACTACTCTAGGTAAGTACTTAGTCATTAACATACTTTCAAACTTAAGACATTATCGTTACTAGTTAATTAAGAGACATTCAACACATAAGGACATTCAAAAAATGGGCTTGGAAAATACATAGGGCACTCACACGCTAATATCTTCAAAACCTAGTCATGCAATGTCTAGATAGAGTCCCATTACGCTACCTAAACTTCATAGTACTTATTGGACACTAGCATGTATCCCACATGATGAGAATAGACAATAACCGACATAGACCATGGTAGCTAAGCATGAAATTTTGAGTCAACCATCCAATGTACTCGAGGGTTCCTTTGTAGTCTAGCATCATCCTCAACTAGAGCTACTACCCAAGCATACTCACTCGATGCTAGCCTTTATTCTCATAGATTAATTTACATAAGGGATCACATGACGAGGTTTCATATCTAGTTCATAACCCAATAACATTTTACCTTACCAAAGACGGTCCCCTAAGGCTTCTTAAAATGGTCAAGAGGATAGCTCAATGACTTTCCGAAGGATGATTTTATGTTGTTCCAGCCAATCAACCTTAAGTCTACCATTTACACAAGAAGGATACCATTACAACTTTCAACTTCAAGGATATCATAACCTTCAAACTAGGTTTAAGGTTCCACATAAAGGACAATCTTACCAATGTTCAAGGTCACATGTCAATCAGACATACAAGACTACCAAAACAAGAAACACACATACTTCACCATATCACATATAACATATCATTCTAGAAGCACATAGGGTCAACTAAGCATACTTACTGGTAATCCTACACACTTTTATAGAATCATCACATACATCATAACAAGTATCACATAATCTATTAATGAAACATCATACTTAAACATCAATTAATATACATAATGACTACACTATAAACTACTAGAGACACACATCATCAACTATAACAACTCATGCTTTGCCTACACATACACATATAAGTCATCTTAACATTCATTATATCTACATAATCAAGTTATAACATGATAAATACATAAAACCTAAACTAATGTCGATGAGGACACATCATTCACAATTCACAAAGTAATGACAAAAAGTCCACGTTAATCACAATTCATAAAGCAATACCGACAAGGCCACATTAACCATAAGTATAGTACTTAAGCACTACCACCATAAGTGGACCTTACCAAACATCGTTGCTTTCTAAAGTCTATACTACACAATTTTGAGAAATTTAAGTCAACATACCATTGATCCATCCTCACAACTTCAATCCATAGCCAATTCATCCAACACAATACTCAAAGGCCCTTATCCGTGGCGATGATCATAAATTCAACCGAATAGTTACAATAAATAATGAATCATAGATAATTCAACATAGATTTATGAAATTAGGAGAGAATACTAACATTTCTATTATAATTCAATAGCCCAAATTAATCTACACAATAATTCAATAGCATTAGGAGATAATTAATTCACCCATAAAGTAGTCAAAACAAGAAGTACATGGTTTGCATGGATTCTTAGATTTTTTAGGTTAAATTCATAAAATTAACATTAATTAAATCATGATTTAATGTTTTAAAACCATTAATGCAAGAACCAATGGCTAGATTGAAAAATTGGATAATTCATGTTTTTGATCATCTTTGAAAAACATTGGAATTGACTCCTTCAAGAAAGAGATTTCAAGGATGAATAATCATACCTTAATTGTGAAGAAAAGCCCGCAAATTTGATGGAAAAAACTTGAGAAACTCAGTATTCATTGGAACTTCAAACCTTTATCAATGGAGGTTTTTGAGAGAAAAATGGAGAGATTTTATTTTGAGTTGAGGGTTTAGCTTTTATTGGTGAGTTTAGGGGTTTAAAAAGACTCAATAACCGTCAATAAGTTATCCTGAAATTACCAATATACTTGTTCATTTATTAGAAATTTTAAACAACTCAAATTTGACTTAAAAACGACGTGACCAAATCTGGGTGTTTACTGCTCTTCGCAGAGGCATTTCAAAATCTTGTTTCTGGAAAATTTCAAGACAGAATTGTTGATGACAGTCGCGCGTCACAGGGAAAGAATTTTTCTCATTGCGTGTCAGTTGCGGAATGCGCAACCCCACCATAATCTGGCTAGCGCGGCAGCTTGACTGTCCCATATTTGGGTCCTCTTTGGGGACCCTTAGGTTGGTCCCCGGGGCATTTTTCCTGGACGTTTTGACCCTTTACATGTCATACTATGTGTAGGAATGATTGATACTCAATTTCACCTTCATACCATGCCCCAAAACTCCACTATAAAACACTAAGATACTAGTTTAACTTCCACTAGCTTCCGAACGTCTTGGACGTTTGACCTCCAAACACTTCCAAACGTTACGTACTGCCTATAAACACTATTATTAACAATTTTAGGACATTAAAAAATGATTACACACATTTTACGCTCTAGTTTCACCTAGCTCATTTTTAGAGGCGTTACGAAAATAGAAGGTCATAAATACCTTATCCAAAGATAGTGATAGTGAAACTAATAAATTAGGTTCTAGTTATTCCGTAAAAAAAAATTATTATAAGAGACCATGCTTTATGGATATGCAGTATGAAGAAAACAAATTTCTATAACATACTTCACACTCTGGAAGTAAGATTACACAATGGAATATTGATGGACTCGCAAAACATCAAATAAATAATAAATTACATGAAATGGGTATGGCAATTACGACTATGAAATTAAAAAATCTGATAAACACATTGTTAATTTAATTATTGCCTCCTTTAAAGGTACGTTAAAAAATTGGTAAGATAACTACCTTACCGAAGATAATAAGGAAAAGGTAGTAAATGCAACTACTATTATTCCTACGGCTAAAACTGAACCTGGGGCAAACAATAGCAAAAAAAAATCTAGAAGATGCTACTGCCAGCTTAATTTATAGTATAGCTAAGCACTTTATAGGTGAACCTCAAGTCTTTCAAGTTAGAAGTATAGAAATATTATCTATTCTACCTTGTTCAAAGTTGGAAGATTTTAGGTAGTGTAAAGATGTATTCATAAACAAAGTTACGATTAAGAGTGCAATCATGACTATTGGAAAGAAAAATTTATTAGTGGGTTACCAACACTATTTGCTGAATAGGTTAGAATAAAATTAAAAGATAGGTTTGAAGGAAAAATTACTTATAATCAATTAACCTATGGTGACCTCACAAGTCACAAGTTTTATAAATATTACTGGATTAGAAATATCTACATATATGAAACTTAAAAATCAACTAAAAAGGGATAGTAAAATATCACAAAAAGGAACTAAGAAATTTTTTTGAAAACTTTATTTATATTAAATTATCTGCCCCATCAAAAGAGGCTTCTAAAGGAAGTAAAAGAAGCCATAAGAATGACCATAAATCAGCAAAACCACGTCATTACAAAAAGAAGTTCAATCATGACCCTAGTAAATATTTATTTAAACCAAACAACACTGAAAGGTGTTGGGAAGTAGAAAAATGGGACATCGAGCCAAAGACTGTCCAGCTACTATTAAAAAGAAATAAAAAATTAATATGTTTAAATTGGTAACAAGTTAAAGATAAGTTGTATTCTATCCTAGAAGAAAATGAAAACAACTCCTCCTCCAATAAAAATCTTAGCGATGATGATCAACTAAATATAACATATGAGTCGGATGATAGTACTTCATCAAAAAAATCTAAATGCGGCAGTGCAATTTGCACCTGCAAAAATCATTATATAAATGTCATCACTAGTAGTAACAGAGAAACATTCTTTGATATGATAAATCAAAATAAGGATCCTGATTTCAAGAAAAAAATACTTAATCGCCTTATGAAATTTAGTTCTTGATAAACAATATGATAATAGGACTATTAATCCCTTTGATACTAAAAGTGTTTAAATAAGTTTAGACAACAAATTAAATCAGAAATAACTCTACAAACTATTCAAACCGAATTATTACACTCTAGAGGTTGAATCAATTACAAATAAAATATTAAATAATTCACCACCTAAGCAAAAACTAGAAGAATATAAATTTGAACCAGGATAAACATCAAAAGAAGTAGTCTCTTGTAGAACCTCTATCGAAATTAGGAATTAATACAATTACGGTCATTCGACCACAAAGCTACCACATACGCATCATAGTAATCATAGATAAAAATTACATCATTCTTAAAATTTCATTATTTGATATAAGTGCAGATCAAGAAATTTTTGTGAAAACTTTGGTTATATTTAACTATCTGCCGCTTCAAAAGAGGCTTCTAAAGGAATTGAAATAATCCATAAGAATGACCATAAATAAAAAAAACCACGTCATTATAAAAAGAGATTTAATCATGACTCTAGTAAATATTTATTTAAACTAAACAACAATGAAAGGTTTTGGGGCAGTAGAAAAATGGGACATCGAGCCAAAGACCGTCCAGCCACTAATAAAAAGAAAGAAAAAATTAATAAGTTAGAATTAGAATAAGAAGTTAAAGATAAGTTGTATTCTATCATAGAAGAAAATGAAAACAACTCCTCCTCCAATAAAAATCTTAGTGATAATGATCGACTAAATATAGCCTACGATTCTGATGGTAGTACTTCGTCAGAACAATCTGAATGCGGCAGTGCAATTTGCACATGCAATAACCATTCTATAAATGTCATCACTAGTTGTAATAAAGAAACATTTTTTGATATGATAGATCATATTGAGGATCCTGAATTCAAGTAAAAAAACATAATCGCCTTAGGAAATTTAGTTCTTGATAAACAATATGATAAAAGGACTATCAAGACCTTTGATATGACAAGTGTTTTAAATAAGTTTAAACAACCAATTAAACCTTAACTAACTCTACAAAGTATTCAAACTTAATTATTACACTCTAGAAGTTGAATCAAATAATAATAAAATATTGAATAATCCACCACTTAATCAAAAAGCAGAAGAATATAAATCCGAACCAGGAGAAACATCAAAAGAAGTAGTCTCTTGTAGAACCTCTATTGAAATTAGGAATTAATACAATTACGGTCATTCGACCACAAAGCTAGCACATACCCATCAAATTAATCATAGATAAAAAAATACATTATTCATAAAATTGCATTATTTGATATAGGCACAGATCAAAACTGTTTTATTGATGGATTAATTCAAAATAAATATCTAGATAAAGGCACTACCATATTATTCTCCGCAACTAATGAAAAACATAACAAAAATTATAAACTCAAGAATGCTTATGTATGCAATAATGAAATTATTGGTTTCCTAAATGATGCCTTATACCTGCCAATTAGATGGCATCCGTACCACAATACTAGGGAAAAACCGCATCTTCCTCTATCCAAATACTGTGTAAAAAGATGAAAGTAATTTCGTTAAGGATTAAAATATATATCAAATAAATTCACTTTTACTTCAAGAAAATTTGACAATAAATGTTATTAAACCTTCTCTCCTGCCAAGAATTTTTTTGTAAAATTTGGAGTTACCTTCATTCAAAAATAATAATTTATGACTGTAACGCGACCATACATTTTCCATAGAAAATTTCTACTTTATCACCAATTTTTAAATTAAGGCAATTCTCCCAGAAAAATTAAAAGAATATTTCAGGGTATTTATGACAAGAATACCCAAAAATGAAAAATCATTTCTATACCTCTTCGGCTAGTCAAAAGATGAAGATTGTTAAAATCATACAAAAAGTCAAAGATAGGTATGAATGAAATACTACAAATATGATAATTATGGAAGCCCTTCTACCCCAACAAAAATTATGAGGAGACAGCTGATCCCCGCAAGACCTAGAGGTATTATAAGTTTCTCTTAACAGGTAAATTCAAATTGAGAAATATTTGAGAAATCAACAGGCATTATTAACTCAACATTAAAGGCCTTTTACAAAAGTTTTTAGAGGATCACTTATTTAATCAAGACAGTTAAAATACAGATGTCAGCTGTCCGCAATGATAATGTAATTTCAGGTTCATCCCCCCAAAGAGATAATAACAACTCCAAAGAAATTTTAAAAAGAAGGTTAAAGGAAGCCTTATTTAAATCTCAACACTGATACAAATATTGGATATTGCTTCTTAGCAACAGACATAGGCACAAAATTATCTCATTAATATTAGAAAGTGCCAGCACTCTTTAACATAAAAAAAATTACAAGGAATGGACTCCACATGCAAGGATATGCCATACAAAGTTAAATGTAAAGAAATATCGAGTTTCAAAGATTATTTTGACAAAATTCAGCTTTGGACAAAGCAAGCACATTCACTATGTCAACAATTCCACAAACATGTGGAACCCACAACATGAAAGGTCCAAGCCACAAAGTGATAAAGGAGTTGATATCAAGAATTTTTCAGCAATCAATACAAGAAGATATACATGCAACAAAGCTACTTGTGCAACTACGTTACATTTAATCCTGATTACGAAAAAGTATTAACAAGGATGTGTAATTCTTAATAGTTACGTGTAAATTTTGATAGAGTATATTAGCATATAAACACATGTAAAATAGATGGCATAATAATTTAGACTAGTCAGCACTATTAGTCAACACTTTTGAGGCCTATTTAAGGCTTTCAACTTGTATTAGTAGGAGGCATTCAAAATCTTACTGACTTTTAAATCCTTTCTACAATTCTCTCTATTTCCCCCATATTACCATTTCCATTTTCCATGTTCTCTTCCTTTCCCTAAATGAACAAAAATTATTTTGTAAGTATACTTTCTCTACTATTTTATTTCTTTATTTTATGTTTTAAATTTTAATGTTTTGTTTTAAGTTTATTTACTACTTTTTTGTTCTTCTTTTTTTATTTAAGTTTTGTTTTGAGTTTTTGCTAGTTCTTGCTCCCTTTCTTTACTCTGTCCAAATTTACTTAGGATTTTGTCCAAGAATTCGAACAATTCTGCGAGGAATTCTACTTTTTTTGATGTTTCTTCAGGTTCAGATTTATAATTTTCGGTTCATGATTAGGTGGTAATTTAGGAATTGTGCCAGCTTCTAGAGTGTTGAGTTTCTGCTTTACTTACTTTATCTTTTATTTGTAAGAATTCTTCCAAAATATTTTGTAAATTTATTTAGGATTTTATTGGTTGTTAAAATTTATTTAATACATTTTTCATATCAAAAGGTTTAATAGTTAGACTGTCATGCTGTTTTTGAAAGAGTACACTTCTTAAGGTAATTAGGTATTTTTTAATAAAACCAGGATTTGTAACATGATTTATCATATTAGAGAATGTTTCCTAATTACTACTAGTAATGAAATTTATAGAATGACTTTTGCAGGTGCAACTTGCCCTTCCACATTAACAAGTGTCTGATGACTTATTATCTTAAGAACTATATGCCATCTTTAGCTGATCATGACTATTAGAAAGAAATATTTATCAGTAACTTACCAACACTATTTGCTGAAAAGGCTAGAATAAAAATACAAGATAGGTTTGAAGGAAAATAGAGGCGACGGACCGAGTTTCGGGATGGAATCCTAAGTAAATTTGGGTAGCGTAACGGAAGGGAGAATGTACAAGCTGTAACAACCCGTAATCTACGTGAAATAGTTCTATGTATATGTCGCTTAGAAATTTCCTTGTGGTATAGTTGTGGACTCAGTTTCCTATTCGACTGGTGACAATAGAATATGTTTATAGTTTTAATACCATGTGCCTTCAAACACATATTCGGATGATTGAACTTAAAAAACAATTCAAACTCGGGATAGTAAAAGGTGGTAATCATATAAAAGTCAAAAGTGTTCAAGTGTGTATTTTGTGCTACGGTCTATTTGTGAATTTAAGATGGAGAAAATGGTGTAAAATAATTGAGGTGCTTGCTTTACTTTACTATGATGGTAAGTGACAAGTAGGTGATTCACGTACTAAGAATTAGTGAGCTTCATTTTAAGTGAAAAAGGGCAAGTAGGTGATGCACCTACTTATATAATTAGTGGACTGAATTTTAAGTTAAAAGGAGCAAGTAGGTGATGCACCTACTTAAAATTAGTTGACCGAATTATAAAGGAGCAAGTAGGTGATGCACCTAGCTAGATTATGTGGAATTAATTTAAGTGAAAAGAGCAAGTAGTTGATGCAGCTATTTAAAAACATGTGGCACAAACTAAGGACATTATGCACCTTCTTCCTTAAAAGTAAAGGACCACGTTATTTCTCCAATTTATTAAGTGAAACCTTTCAAAAAGGACCTTTAAGGCACTCAAGATTATAACCTCTCCCTCATCACTTATTTTTATGAAAATTACTCCCAAGGAAAGCCATAGAAGCTCCAAATAGTTCTATTCTACAGATTCACCATTAGAATCTGAAGAAATGGGTGTTATAAAGTACAAGTTGGTAGAACATCTCCATCTTAAGGAATTCAAGTGAATAATATGAATCAACATCAAGGTAAGGGGAAGAGGACAACCTAAACCTTAAAGAATCCAAGTCTTTGCAATTGAGGTTTCTGTCTAGTAAGGTAAGCTGCAGATTCATCCCTCTCTTGTTCTTACATTATTTGTAAAAGTTTGTACGTGTTAATGAAATGTTGAGTGTTGCCTCTGTATGGTGTGAGCTTGGTGAATGTTCAGAAAGGAGGTTCTTGTTGGGACATACATGTAGTGGAGTCCCTTTAATTTTGATTTTGCGCTTGTTTTGAGAATCTAAATGTTACTTGGATTTCACAGGATGTTGATCGAAAGTCATGAGTTCATATGGCTATTTCCACATTTTGAGGCTTAGGGACTGTTTTGTGTATCATAAAAATAAGAGGGTCTGGCTGGACATTAGAGAAGTCATGAAAACTGGTTAGAGGATAGAACATCGAAATTGTAGTGATACACCACTTAACTGAGTATTTCATGAGCTAACTTCTTGCCATTCCTTTAATAATTTTTTCTAGAAGTGATGAAGCCTTACGGGTTTCGGAGGACCTGATATACCATGGTTTCACGGTATTATTAATACTTTTTCCTTAAGTTTAGTGTGTCCAAAAGCCTTTTTATGCTAATTTTTATATAAGTTTCTCTTTGTTTTGCAGGAAATCGATCCAAAGCTGAATGCGGAGAATTTGAGCGAAGAACTGCAGAAGAGACCACCTACGGAGCTTATGACGGTCCGTCGTGCTTGTGACGGTTCGTAGGTGGCAGCGTAGTGCATCTGCTGAGGAAGATAGGGAAGTCTGACCAAGTATGGGATTACGAAGCTTGTGACTCTCCGTCGTGGCTATGATGGTCAGGTTCGCCGTGAAGTTCAGAGAAGTGATTCCAGTACCCAGATTCCAAGAGTTGAAGTGTTTTGGAACGAAGACCCTCGACGGACTGTTGTGCCTATGATGGTCCGTCAGACTTGACATTGAGGGGAATGAAGAAAGCAGCAGAAGAAATTGCAAAAAGTATGGGACGATGGAGTGCATGACGGTCCGTCATGACCACGACGGTCCGTCGCGAGGTTCGTCGGCCCATCCGCGTTTTGGCAGATTTCCAGCAATTAGAATCCTTGTTTAATTAGGTTTTTGTTTTTTTATAAATAGTTCGAAAAACCTCATTTTTGAGGTTAGACTCAGTATTATTAGACACCAGTATTGTTAGACTCCGTATTGTTAGACTCTATGAGATTAGACATCAGATTTTTAGACTTTGTGTATTAGTGTTGGATTTTGAGATTCTTGCAAGTGAATTTTGGATATTAATCATGCAAACTTTGGATTTTATTCTTTCTCATTGAAGTAAGCACATGAATTCGTATTTAATATATTTGAATATTGTGTTTATGTCTATGACTAACTAAACTCCATAACTAGGGTTGTGGAAACCATAGGTAAATAATGAGATAAACCCTAACTAAAATAACAATTCTAGATTAGTGTCTTGCATGTATTAATAATTCTTTCGCTTAAAAGTCTTTTTAACGGATGGCCAACGTTAGAACTCGCCTTAATGCTACCAGTCGGACCAATGAGGTAAATAATAGGAATAGAATTATTAACATAGATTTAGTGTATACTATCTACTAGGATATTATTGATTGGTACGAGGTAATAACTTAGTCAAATATCCAATACGATGCTTAATATGAGGTAAGGATAAGGGTTAGGATAGCAACACACGTAGCCGGATTAAGGTGCGGAGTGAGATTTTCTAGATGCCGGACCAAGGATTTAGAAATACATAACTTATCACTTTGCATGCAAGATACTAGGAAAGAATTGTTATAGTTAGAATTATCAAGTTATGAACCTGTGGGGAACACGTAAACCCTAGTTACTTTGATTAAGTGATTAAAACCCAACATTCAAAGTTGTTAAGTGTCTCTTTCAAGTTCGTTATTTATTTTCACTCATTTAGAAATAGAAACCCCCTTTATTGTTTTTACTTTCCAAGGAAGTCATTGACCAAACAATAGTAATAACAGGTTGAAGTTAAGTCTAGACTATTTTCCTCGTGGGAACGATCCCAACCTCACTAGTTGGGTTATTTACTTGACATGACCGCTTTACTTCTTATTTGAGAAGTAGGTTTGAGCGTATCAAATTTTGGCGCCGCCGCCGGGGATCATAGCTTTTAGATTAACTTGAACCTATTACTATAGTTCAGTTGATATTTTCTTGATTTTACTTTGTTTTATTGTTTTTGATTTCTTTTCAGAACTATCCTCCTTGTATGCCAAATACACGGAGAGGAAGAGAACCCTTGTGTCCCTACGATCACGAGTTATGAATTGAAACTTGGGAATAAATGATGAGGATCTGAACCAGAACATTCAAGCTCCGGTTGATGTTCATGGTTAGATGTTACCCGATGCTCCGGGTGAACATCAACAGAGGGTACAAAATTCCGCTCCACGGCCCCAAGCATACTACAGAGGGTATGATAACATAGAGGACTCGGATGGGCCACTTGTCTTGCCCCCTCTACCCACAGGCCACACTTTTGTGGTAACTAGTAGCCTGATGCAAATGCTCACTGGCAGAGGTTTGTTTTCAGGGCTACCTTTCGAGGATCCACATGCCCATATAGCTAAGGTAAGGGAAGTGTGTAAAAGTTGGGTGGGGAGGCCTGATTTGGATCAAGATATAATAGGTCTCAGAGTGTTTTCTCTCTCACTGACTGGAGAGGCTACTATATGGTTCACTGAGCTCCCATACAACTCAATCTTCGCTTGGAACCAATTAAGAGATGTCTACTTACCACGCTACTATCCGATCTCCAAGAAACTAAACCACAAAGACAGAGTGAACAACTTTGTGGCACTACCAGGAAAGTCAGTTAGTAGTTCTTAGGATAGATTCACCTTATTATTGAGAAGTGTTCCAAATCACCGTATAGATGATGATTCACTGAAGGAATACTTCTATCGGGGACAGGATGATAACAACAAAGCGGTGTTGGACACTACTGTAGGTGGATCTTATTGAGAATGCCCTTATGCTGAGATTGCTGAAAAATTAGAGAAAATCACACGAAATAACAAAGCTTGAAGTACTAGGAAGTCCGATATAGGAAGAAACACCTTCGCAGTGCAGTCCACTCACAACCGAGCCACAGATGAGATTCGTGAAAAAATGGCTCAGATGAGAACTGAGCTTGGGTTGGTACTAAAACATGTCCAAGGGGGTGCAGAAAAGATTAATGACGTCAACTACTTTGCTAAGCCACCACCTCCTAATGATGAGTGTTATTATGCGGAGGACAGTTATGCAGTAAATGAGCAGACGGGGGGTTTCCGACCAAATGCCCAAGGCTGAAATCAGGATAATTGGCGCCAAGGTCAAGGGAACCAAGGTCGGAACTATGGTAACTACAACTGTGAGGGTCATTATGTCCGAGATGGAAACTACAACCGCGACAACAACTTTAACAGGGTAAACTATGCTAATAGAAACAACAGGAATGGGCCCTATGTCCCTCCTCGAAATCGTGAAGTTACTCCTAGGGATGGTGGAGATAGTATGGCGCGAGTTGAGGATATGTTGCACAAAATGATGAGGAGGTTCGACACTAGTGATGAACACATTAAAGAGTTGAGGTGTGATTTAGCTAGTATTGGGCAAAAAGTTGATACGCATGCAATTTCGATTAAACAGATCGAATTGCAAGTGGCCCAATTATCTACGACAGTGAACACACGGCAACCGGGCACTCTTCCAAGCAACACTGTCCAAAATCAAAAGAATGATGCGCACTGTATGGCAATCACTACTCGGGGTGGTAGGCAAACCATTGACCCGCCGATGCCATCTACTGAGGAAAAGGAGAGAAAGGATAATGATAATGTGGTAAAGGGTAGTGGTGAAGTAGAGGGAAGTAATGCAAAAGACGCAGAAGTACCTATCAAGGTAATTCCCATGCCTAGTCCACCACCACCCTTCCCACAGAGATTAGTGAAAAAGACCAAGGATGGTAAATACCGGCGCTTCATAACAATGTTGAAGCAGCTCTCTATCAATGTCCCTTTGGTAGAAGCTCTAGGACAAATGCCTTGTTATGCAAAATTTATGAAAGATCTGGTCACCAAGAAAAGATCTGTCACTTTTGAGGATGATGATAGACTACAGCATTGTAGTGCTATTGCTACAAGATCCCTTGTACAAATGAAAGAATTCATAAGATCCTGGTGCATTCACTATTCCTTGTACAGTTGGGTCATTACATTTTGCGAAAGCATTATGTGATCTGGGGGCAGGAAAAATCTCATGCCCCTCTCGATTTACAAGAAGTCGGGTATGGGTGACCCAAAGCCCACTGCGATGCGGCTTCTGATGGCTGATCGAACAGTAAAATTGCCAATAGGTATACTCCAAGATGTGCTAGTAAAAGTGGAGTCATTCATATTTCCAGCAGATTTTATTATTCTTGATTGTGTAATCGATTTTGAAGTGCCCATTATTCTTGGGAGGCCATTCCTTGCTACGGGAAGAGCCTTAGTAGACATGGAAAAGGGGCAGATGAAATTTTCGTTGAACAATGAGAAAGTGACCTTTAATACTTGTAGGTCCATAAGGCAGAGTGGTGAGCTCCAATCGGTAACTGCTATATCCTACAACATGGAGGAGACATCTGAGACACAAATGGAAGAACGTCTAGGTGTAGAAGCATTAGCGGCAGTGATAATGAACTTTTATAGCGATTGCATTGAAGAGTATGAGTCATTAGTTGCGGCACTTAACCGAGGTGATATTAAGTTTAAACCAAAGAAATTTGAGTTTGATATGAAGAATCGCGAGTCCCCACCCGCGAAACAATCTACAGTGGAGGCTCAAATATTAGAAGTAAAAGCTCTCCCACCTCATCTCAGGTATGAATTCTTAGGAAATGGTGACACTTTGCCGGTAATCATTGCATCAGACCTGGATGAACAACAAGTTCAGAGTTTGGTAAAGATACTAAAAAGGTTCAAAAGAGCTATTGGTGGACTATTGCGGACACTATTGGGATCCCTCCTGGTATTTGCTCTCATAAAATCCAACTCATGCCTGATCATAAGACGAGTATTGAGCACCAGAGACGCTTGAATCCTCTTATGCAAGAGGTTGTGAAGAAGGAAATCATTAAGTGGTTGGATGCCGGAGTAATCTATCGAATCGCTGATAGTAGTTGGGTATGCCCGATTTAGTGTGTACCTAAGAGAGGGGGAATAACTGTGGTCCCCAACGAAAAAAATGAATTTGTTCCAATGAGACCGGTTACTGGATGGAGGGTATGTATGGATTACCGTAAACTGAACTCATGGACTGAAAAAGACCATTTTCCTATGCTCTTCATGGATTAGATGTTGGATAGACTTGCCAGAAAAGGCTGGTATTGTTTTCTTGATGGGTATTCGGGGTATAATCAGATTTCTATTGCACCAGAAGATCAACAAAAAACCACTTTCACTTGTCCATATGGGACCTTTGCGTTCAGAAGAATGTCGTTTGGGTTGTGCAATGCACCCGCAACATTTCAGAGATGTATGATGTCAATATTTTTTTACATGGTGGAGGATACTATAGATGTTTTTATGGATGATTTTTCTGTGGTTGGTGATTCATTCAAGCGGTGTTTGACCAATTTATATAAGGTCCTTAAGCGATGTGAAGACTGCAATTTAGTACTAAACTGGGAAAAGTGTCATTTCATGGTGAAAGAGGGTATTGTGTTGGGTCATCGCATTTCAGAAAAGGGCATAGAGGTTGATCGAGCTAAATTCGAGGTAATAAAGAGACTTCCCCCACCAATCTCTACGAAAGGTGTGAGAAGCTTTCTTGGGCATGCAGGTTTTTAACGGATATTCATCAAAGACATTTCAAAGATTGCACACCCATTATGCAAACTGCTGGAGAAATATTGTAAATTTTATTTTGATGAATACTTTCTTAAAGTATTCGGTGAGCTAAAAGAAAAGTTAGTGTCTATGCCTATCATTATTTTTCCGGATTGGAACAGTCCATTTGAGGTAATGTGCGATGCTAGTGGGGTGGATCTTGGTGTAGTATTGGGACAGAGAAAAAACAAAATCTTTCACCCCATTTACTATGCTAGTAAATCCCTAAATGAAGCTCTGAAGAACTATACAGTGACTGAGCAAGAACTCCTTGCAGTAGTCTTTGCTTTTAAGAAATTTTGCTCCTATTTGCTAGGTACTAGAGTTATAGTGCATACTGACCACTTAGCATTGAGATATTTGATGGCAAAGAAGGATGCGAAACATAGGCTGATTCGTTGGGTATTACTGCTACAAGAATTTGACTTTGAAGTGCTGGATAGAAAAGGAACTGAAAATCAAGTTGCTGATCACTTGTCTCGTCTAGAGGATGAAGCTATGAGAGAGTTAGGGGATAAGACTGATATTGATGATACTTTCCCCGATGAACATGTATTGGCTGCTTCACAAGTCTCGATTCCATGGTTCCCAGATTTTGCGAACTATCTGGCTAGTGATATTATTCCATCAGACTTGTCCTTTCATCAAAGGAAAAAGTTCATGTACGATGTGAAGAAGTTCTTTTGGGATGAACCATACTTGTATAGGAGATGTGCCGACGGGCTTATTCGGCGTTGTGTGCCAGAATGTGAAATGTTGAGTGTGTTGGAGGAATGCCATTTCTCACTTGTTGGTTGACATCACAGTGGTATCCGAACCGCGCATAAGATATTACAATGTGGTTGCTATTGGCCAACTCTTCATCAATATACTCATGGGTTTGCTAAAGCATGTGACAGATGTCAACGAGATGGTGGTATTTCAAGAAAGCAAGAGCTCCCTCTAAACCCCATTCTTGTGATTGAATTATTTGATGTTTGGGGTATTGACTTTATGGGCCCTTTTGTGAGTTCTCATGTCATGAAGTACATTATAGTAGCATTCGATTATGTATCTAAATGGGTCGAAGCCATAGACCTCGCAAACAATGAAGGGAAGAGTATCATTGCATTCTTGAAAAAGAATATATTCTCTCGTTTTGGCACCCCAAGGGCCATTATTAGTGAAGGGGGCTCCCACTTCTGCAACAGATTGTTCAAGGGATTATTGGAGAAATACGCATTACGCCATAATGTGGCCACTCCTTACCACCCTCAAACTAGTGGGCAAGTTGAGGTTTCTAACCGGGAAATAAAATAGATATTGTCAAAAACAGTGAATGCTAGTAGAACGGATTGGTCAAGGATGCTTGATGATGCTCTTTGGGCCTACCAGACAGCATATAAGACTCCCATAGGTATGTCTCCATACCAACTTGTATATGGGAAGGCTTGTCATCTTCCGGTTGAGTTAGAGCATAAAGCCATGTGGGCTATGAAGAAGTTAAAAATGGATTGGAGCGAAGCTGCAGAGCAACGAATAAACGGGTTGAATGAACTCGATGAATTTTGCCTAAAAGCCTATGAAAGCTCAGCACTGTACAAAGAAAAGATGAAGAAGTACCATGACAACAAAATTGAAAAGCGAGAGTTTATGGTCGGGGATTTGGTGCTGTTATTCAATTCCAGGTTGCGCTTGTTTCCGGGCAAGCTCAAGTCCAAATGGACTGTTCCTTACTTGGTTACCCAACTATTCCCTCATGGAGCAGTTGAGTTGGAAACTAAGGAGGCTGTGCGGTTCAAGGAGAATGGACAGCGCATAACATTTTCTTTTGGGCATGCTGAATCGGCAAATGAATTGATAGAGGCATACCATCTTGATCAAGTCTGAGTAATCAAGGGTCCCCAGTCGTGCCGCGACATTAAATCAGGCGCTTGTTGGGAGGCAACCCAATACTTATCATCTTTTTAGTAATGGCAGCATTTTTCTACTAATGGGTTTTAAATTTGAAGGCACGTCACTAGGAAATTCTACAGAAAATTACTCTGCAGCTGTCACTGACGGAAACATCGACGGACCATTGTGCTTGCGACGGACCGTCGTATGCATCTGTCGTACTAAGTTCGTTATTCTGTTATTTTGAAAACTAGGGCACACGCGACGGAACAAATGACAGTTCATCACAAATGCGATGGACTATAGTCGGGGAACCGTAGCGTGATTAATGAGGTATACCCGACCCTACCCGGCTGAACCCTTTTTCAAAATCAGACCATTTAAACCCCCCCAACCCCTCATTTCATCCCATTACTTCATTATTCCTCTGATCTCCCCTCTCTTTTAAACTTCCACATTCTCTTTACAACCGATCATTGCCCTCTCACAATTGTCCAAAAATCTAAAGTGTTATCTACTAGTGGAAACTGCTGCTGTGAGTGTCTACATTGCCACCGAGTACTTGTGCATTTGTTTTTCTCCATTTCTAAGGTATGTGTCTCTAAATATATACTCATTTATTTTTCCTTTTTGTTTACTAGTTAGTATTATGCGTAGTTCCTCTTCGTATGTTGTTTAATTTAGACGATTCTCTCTAACCTAGGTTACAAATGTTTGAAATAGCCATTTTTACCACCCTAGACATTGGTGCTTTTGCATTGCTAGTTTCCTAGGTAGTTGGGTTAGACACGTGTAGGTCCAAAACACTACAAGGTTGATGTGGGTTCATCGGGGATGCTTAGGGTACCCTTAGTTCAGTCACTGTCATACAGAACAAGACCCCGATGACGGACCGTCGTACCTACGATGAACCGTCGTAGGGTTAGTTGCACAAGCCCTAGCACCCCAGTCCCAACGAACATATGTGACGGATCGTCGTACTCGCGACGGTCCGTCGTGCACAACCGCCATGCTAGACAGAGACCGTGTTTCTAAGGGTCTCTCATTTTTTCCCAAGTGTTCCCCAACGGACACATGTGACCTACCGTCGCCTTCACAACGGTCCGTCCTGCACAACCGTTCTGGTTGTTAGAGACCCTCTTTCTAAGGGTCTCTCATTTTTTTCCAAGTGTTCTTCAACGGACACATGTGACGGTCTGTCATACCCACGACGATCCGTCCTGCATGACCGTCATGACAGTCAGAGACCACTCTCCTAAGGGTCTCCATTATTTTTTCTCAAGTGCCCTACGACGGACAGCTACGACGGGCCGTCGTAGCTGTGATGGTCCGTCCTGTACATACCGTCATGCTAGTTAGAGACTCTCTTTCAGGGTTCTCTATATATACATAGTGTAAGTAAAACACGACGAACCTCACGACGGTCCGTCATAGTCACGACGAGCTATCACCTAGGCCGTCGTGTGTCACTGCTTCTCCAGCAATGACATACTCTTTTTAATGTTTTATTTCGTATGGTTTCGCTTGTCTTGTTTGCAACTACTCGTACTAATATTGATCCTTTGCAGGTACTATCTACTATGGCACCCAAGCAAGACCAAATCTACGCACGCGGGCGTTCAAAGTCTATCGCCCCATCTGCACGCATGATCATCGGCTCTGATGATGAGCGGGAGCCTGAGTATGTGCCCCCAGGCACTTCCACACCTTCCCGTGCTGCACGATCTCCAAGATCCACACCCAAAAAGGTGGCTTCCGGCGTAGTCACTGCCTCCCAGTCTGATGAGGAGCGCACATTGACCGGCACACCCTCTGGGTCAGCCACAAATGAGGAAGGAGCTCTGGCTCCTTAGGAGTATCCTGGTCCGAGGAAGCCTCTGGCTCTGCTGAGGTTCCCGCACCCGCCACTGCTGCAGCGTCGGCCTTGTCTGATGAGGCTGACAGTTCAGACTCTACATCCGGCTCAGCAGCTCAGGTCCCCACTCCAGCCACTGACCAGCCCAACCGGTGGTGTGTCGACGGGAAGTTTCAAGTCTACTCCGATGCCAAGTTCCTGACTGATAAAGGAGTGATGACTCAAACACTCATTTTGGAGCGGCGGGTACTTACAGGGAGTCTCACAACGATGTCGGAGATCCACAACCTCTTCACCTAGCATCGCTTGGAGTGGACAACACGTCCATTGGGACGATATAGTGAGGAAATGGTCTGAGATTTCTACGCCTCGTACATAGCAACTCTCCGATCACAGATCGATAGGAGGGCTGCCCCCGCTAAATAGGATCCACTGGAGCAGGTCCGAGTCTGAGGTGTGCAGGTTGACATTTCCCTACCAGCCATCCGCCGGTTTCTTTACGGTGAGAGTATTGATGCTACTCGGACCCCCCTCGCTGCCGAGTTTGACTACCGCTGGCAGATAGTAAAGGATGGCCAGTTCTTGCGCGAGCTAGCTCTGAGAGAGACCACCAAGAGGTGGATGGCCCTTCACCTGTCAGTAGATAGAGAGGGTGTCGATTGAGTGACTGAGCCGAAGGGGGCCATCAAGCAGGCCAACCTCACATTCAAAACAATGTTCTTGTGGTTGCTTGTCAGTCACTACCTTTCCCCCACAGCTGTTGATAACATCGTTACTTGGGATCGAGCAGTGTTGATGGCGGCGATGATAGCCGGATTCGAGGTGGACTTCGCATGGCTTCTCCAGGCAGTCATGCACGAGAGGGCATTCAAGGTCACTACTACCTACCCTGTCCCGTGCATGATCTTTTCCCTTTGCAGGTCCGCAGGTGTGCCCATATGGCACGTAGATCAGCTTAAGACCCCGTAGGGAACTGTAGACATCGGCCTCATCAGAGATGAGGCCAATAAGTTGGATCCACGCAGAGGGCCCCCTCTAGAGCTGCCCCCAGTTGCTGATGATCTTGTTGATACAGTAGCCCAGGCCCGAATAGCTACACAGGCGTCCACTGACACTACCCCGGTCGAGTTTATCACGGATAGTAGCACAGCCCCGAGCTCCTCTCGTATAGCCCCTCTACCGCCACTGGTCCTGCTTGCAAAGGTCCAAAAACTAGAGGCACAAATGGCCACTCTTCTGCATTATATCCAGCCGTGGATGCAGAGGTCGATTACTGAGTCCGAAGAGCGTGTAGAGAGGAAGATGATGCAGTTTACAGAGCGGAAGATCGCTAAGGTTAACCAGCGCCTTGACACCTTTGAGTTGAGAGTGCTAGCCCGACCAGCCCCTCCGGTGGATGTGTCGACTCTTCAGGCTGCAGTCGACAGTCTTCGTGCAGACATCGACGCAATCTTAGAGGCTATGGTGCCAGAGTCTGGGCCCCATCTATAGAGCCTGCTGAGGACGCCGTGTTGGCGGCCCTTTTTGCTACTTCTGACATTCCACCACCTCCCCCTTAAGAGAGTGCCAAGAGGCGTAGGGTCGAGCAGAGGACGAGGTGTGAGCACGGAAGAAGGAGCGTCGAGATATAGAGGCTGCGAGGAGAACCTCCCTTGTTGAGGAGGAGGCGAACCGAATGAGAGCATATGAGTTAGCGGCTGGGGCGTCTAGCTCCCGCACTGTGGAGATAGAAGGAGGCACTTCTGATGGTGCGGTTGTTGCTGAGGACACAACTGAGGGTGTCCAGATTGCAGAGGACGTGGGTTCCAGGGAACCGGACCCACCATCTTGCTGATCGATGGCGCTTTGCGCCACAGGTTTGCTTCACCTACCACTCTTGTATTTAGATTTTTATGCATTGGGGACAATTGCATGCCTTTTTGTTGGGGGTGGGGAAAATGGATAATGAGTGTTATGGTGTAGTCTGAGTATCCCAATTCACTATCCTCTTTGGGGTCTTCTTGCCTGTGTTCTTTTTCCCCAAAAGACTGATTACTTTTTCTGTTGAACCGGCATGTTTATATCTTTTGTAGATAGTTTAAGTCTGAAGCATGATGGCTAAAATTAGATCCTGATAAACTGGAAAATAATGCATGACTAGGCATAGTAATTGAAAATTGTGTGGCTCTAAGCATGAAACAGAGTTACACCATTGCATTACCCTAAGTCTTAAATTCAAACTAGGTGTCGGATAATCTGGTATAGTGATGAGATGTCTACTGAGTGTGAGGAAATTTGAATAGTCCACTATTGGTACTGAGCTAGAACTTGCCTGGTTAGTCCTGCTAAAAGTAAGTTGTAATAGACAATTAGGAAAGGATCATAGGCCTTTATTCAATATAGCCTATTTCTAGCCTAAAGAATAGAAACCAAATGAAATTTATCCTTCCTTGAACCAAATAATCTGAGCTTAAAATTTGACCTTTCTTTTACACCCCAATTGATCTTTTCTGGGAAAAATGTGTTGGCCATGGTCCCTCCTTGGACATTTGCACCACAGCTTATGCCAAAAGCATAAGTTGAGGGTGGCTAATGCATAAACAACCTTCGTCATGGCCCTGAACCAACTTTGGGCATTGTGTACCTTGACTCATGGCAAAGCCATGAGTTGAGGGTGGCTACTATGAGGAACGCTCTGGAAAGTGGGGTTGAAAGAACAAAGAGAGAGAAAGAACAAAAGTAAAGTGACTCAAGAATTAGATGAAAATAAGAGTAAAGAAAAAGAAAAATACATAAGAAATACAAGCAAGAAAAGAAGAGAGTCACTTACACAAACGAAGAAAGAAGAGAAAATAGCAAGGTGAAAGAATATGAGAAACTGGGCGAGATAAAATGAGAGACAGTGGAAGGTTTAGCCGATATTTCAAAGAGGGCAAAAAGTCACTAAAGTATACCAAAATATACCTTACCTGACCCCGAGCCTATGTTACTAGCTAAAAAAAGTCCTATTGTGATCCTAAGGGTTGTATAGCGAACTTAAGGCAGTGAAAATAAGGGCAAGCTTATGGCAAAAGGTATGAATGAGTGTGACTTTGTACTGAGAGTGAGTGTTGAAAAATAATCCTTATACTCAAACTGAAATCATTGTGTGAAAAAGGAGGATTTTGTTTTAAAGTAAGGACACTAGTTGCAATACATGAATTGTTAGCACCTCGGTGAGAAATTGAAGAGGATAGGTGTTAGTGCGTGGTGAGTCTGTGTCATGTTCTGATCTCACAAAATTCAAGCCTAATAGTGATAGCATGCATAGATGTGATGAGATTAATTGGGATTGATAGTGAAATGATAGCAAAGGATAAAACATGGATACTATTGTACAAAGATTGTATAGTGACTCATAGTGCGTCACTTGAGGACAAACAATGAATTTAAGTTGAGGATGTTGATATACCGTGGTTTCACGGTATTATTAACACTTTTTCCTTAAGTTTAGTGTGTCTAAAAACCTTTTTGTGCTAATTTTCATATAAGTTTCTCTTTGTTTTGCAGGAAATCTGTCCAAAGCTGAATGCGGAGATTTTATGCGAAGAACTGCAGAAGAGACCACCTACGGAGCTTATGACGGTCCGTCGTGATTGTGACGGTCCGTAGGTGGCAGCGTAGTGCAGGTGCTGAAGGAAGATGGGGAAGTCTGACCAAGTGTGGGATTACGAAGCTTGTGACGGTCCATCGTGGCTATGACGGTCCGTCCCGTAGGTTCGTCGTGAAGTTCAGAGAATTGATCTCAGTACCCAGATTCGAAGAGTTGAAGTGTTTTGGAACAAAGACCCTCGATGGACCATTGTGCCTATGATGGTCCGTCATACTTGTCGTCGAGGGGATTGAAGATAGCAGCAGAAGAAATTGCACAAATGATGGGACGACGAAGTTCATGACGGTCCGTAGTGACCACTATCCGTCGCCAGGTTAGTCGACCCAGCCGCATTTTGGCAGATTTCCAGCATTTAGAATCCTTGTTTAATTAGGTTTTTGTTTTTTTATAAATAGTTTGGAAAACCTCGTTTTTGAGGTTAGACTCGGTATTGTTAGACACCAGTATTTTTAGACTCCGTATTGTTAGACTCTATGAGATTAGACATCAGATTTTTAGAGTTTGTGTATTAGTGTTGGATTTTGAGATTCTTGCAAGTGAATTTTGGATATTAATCAAGCAAACTTTGGATTTTATTCTTTCTCATTGAAGTAAGTACATGAATTTGTATTTAATATATTTGAATATTGTGTTTATGGATATGAGTAACTAAACTGCATAACTAGGGTTATGGGAACCAGAGGCAAATAATGAGATAAACCCTAACTAAAATAACAATTCTAGATTAGTGTCTTGCATGTATTAATAATTTTTTCGCTTAAAAGTCTTTTTAACGGATGACCAACGTTAGAACTCGCCTTAATGCTACCTGCCGGACCAAGGAGGTAGATAATAGGAAAAGAATTATTAACATAGATTTAGTGTATATAATCTAATAGGCTAGTATTGATTGGTACGAGCTAATAACTTAGTCAAATATCGAATACGATGCTTAATATGAGGTAAGAATAAGGGTTAGGATAGCAATACACGTAGCCGGACCAAGGTGCGGAGTGAGATTTTCTAGATGCCGGGCCAAGGATTTAGAAATACATAACTTATCACTTTGTATGCAATATACTAGGAAAGAATTGTTATAGTTAGAATTATCAAGTTATGAACCTGTGCGGAACACGTAAACCCTAGTTACTTTGATTAACTGATTAAAACCCAACATTCAAAGCTGTTAAGTGTCTCTTTCAAGTTCGTTATTTATTTTCACTCATTCCTCGTGGGAACGATCCCAACCTCACTAGTTGGGTTATTTACTTGATACGACCGTTTTACTTCTTATGAGAGAAGTAAGTTTAAGCTTATCAAATTTTGGCGCCACTGCCGGGGATCATAGCTTTTAGATTAACTTGAACTTATTACTATAGTTTAGTTGATATTTTCTTGATTTTACTTTGTTTTATTATTTCTGACTTCTTTTTTAGAACTATCCTCCTTGCATGCCAAATACACGGAGCGGAATAGAACCCTTGTTTCCCTATGATCACGAGTTAGAGCGTACACTGCGCAATATGAATTGAAACTTGGGAATAAATGATGAGGATCCGAACCAGAACATTCCAGCTCCGGGAATAAATGATGAGGATCCGAACCAGAACATTCAAGCTCCGGTTGATGTTCATGGTCAGATGTTACCCGATGTTCCGGGTGAACACCAACAGAGGGGACAAAATCCTGCTCCACGGCCCCAAGCATACTACAGAGGGTATGATAACATAGCAGACTTGGATGGGCCACTAGTCTTTCCCCCTCTACCCACAGGTCACACTTTTGTGGTAACTAGTAGCCTGATGCAAATGCTCACTGCCAGAGGTTTGTTTTTAGGGCTACCTTCTGAGGATCCACATGCCCATATAGCTAAGGTTAGGGCAGTGTGTAAGAGTTGTGTGGGGAGGCCTGATTTGGATCTAGATGTAATAGGTCTCAGAGTGTTTCCTCTCTCACTGACGGGAGAGGATGCTATATGGTTCACTGAGCTCCCATACAACTCAATCTTCTCTTGGAACCAATTAAGAGATGTATTCATAGCACTCTACTATCCGGTCTCCAAGAAACTAAACCACAGAGACAGAGTGAACAACTTTGAGGCACTACCAGGAGAGTCAGTTAGTAGTTCTTGGGATAGATTCACCTCATTCTTGAGAAGTGTTCCAAATCACCGTATAGATGATGAGTCACTGAAGGAATACTTCTATCGGGGACAGGATGATAACAACAAAGCGGTGTTGGACACTATAGCAGGTGGATCTTATGGAGAATGCCCTTATGCTGAGATTGCTGAAAAATTAGAGAAAATCTCCCGAAATAACAAAGCTTGGAGTACTAGGACGTCTGATACAGGAAGAAACACCTTCGCAATGCAGTCCACTCACAACCCAGCCACAGATGAGATTCGTGAAGAAATTGCTCAGATGAGAACTAAGCTTGGGTTGGTACTAAAACATGTCACATGAGGTGTAGAAAAGATAAATGCAATCAACTACTTGGCTAAGCCACCACCTCCTAATGATGAGTGTTATTATACGGAGGACACTTATGCAGTAAATGAGCAGACGGGGGGTTTCCGACCAAGCGCCCAAGGATCAAATCAGGATAATTGGCGCCAAGGTCAAGGGAACCAAGGTCGGAACTATGATAACTACAACCGTGAGGGTCATTATGTCCGAGATGGAAACTACAACTGCGACAACAACTTTAACAGGGGTAACTATGCAAATAGAAACGACAGGAATTGGCCCTATGTCCCTCCTCAAAATCGTGAAGTTACTCCTAGGGATGGTGGAGATAGTATGGCGCGAGTTGAGGATATGTTGCACAAAATGATGAGGAGGTTCGACACTAGTGATGAACACATTAAAGAGTTAAGGTGTGATTTAGCTAGTATTGGGAAAAAAGTTGATACACATGCAATTTCGATTAAACAGATCGAATTGCAAGTGGCCTAATTATCTGCGATAGTGAACACATGGCAACCGGGCACTCTTCCTAGCAACAGTGTCCAAAATCCAAAGAATGATGCACATTGTATGGCAATCACTACTCGGGGTTGCAGGCAAACCATTGACCCACCTATGCCATCTACTGAGGAAAATGTGAGAAAGGATAATGATAATGTGGTAAAGGGTAGTGGTGAAGCAGAGGGAAGTAATAGAAAAGATGCACAAGTACCTATCAAGGTAATTCCCATGCCTAGGCCACCACCACCCTTCCCTCAGAGATTAGTGAAAAAGACCGAGGATGGTATATACCGGCGCTTCATAACAATGTTGAAGCAGCTCTCTATCAATGTCCCTTTGGTAGAAGCTCTAGAACAATGCCCGGTTATGCAAAATTTATGAAAGATCTGGTCACCAAGAAAAGATCGGTCACTTTTGAGGATGATGATAGACTGCAGCATTGTGGGCTATTGCTACAGGATCCATTGTACAAAAGAAATAAGAATCTGGTGCTTTCACTATTCCTTGTACAGTTGGGTCATTACATTTTGCGAAAGCATTATGTGATCTTGGGCAAGCATAAATCTCATGCCCCTCTCGATTTACAAGAAGTCGGGTATGGGTGACCCAAAGCCCACTGCGATGTGGCTTCTGATGGCTGATCGAATAGTAAAACGGCCTATAGGTATACTCCACGATGTGCTAGTAAAAGTAGAGTCATTCATATTTCCAGCAGATTTTGTTATTCTTGATTGCGAAGTCGATTTTGAAGTGCCCATTATTCTTGGGAGGCCATTCCTTGCTACGGGAAGAGCCTAAGTAGACATGGATAAGGGGCAGATGAAATTTCGGTTGAACAATGAGGAAGTGACCTTTAATATTTGTAGGTCCATGAGGCAGAGTGGTGAGATCCAATCGGTATCTGCTATATCCTACAACATAGGTGAGACATATGAGGCACAAAAAGAAGAACGTCTAGGTGTAGAAGCATTAGCGGCAGTGATAATGAACATTGATAGCAATTGCATTGAAGAGTATGAGTCATTAGTCGCGGCTCTTGACCGAGGTTTAAACCGAAGAAATTTGAGCTTGATATGAAGAATCGCGAGTCCCCACCCGCGAAACCATCTATAGAGGAGGCTCCAAAATTAGAACTAAAAGCTCTCCCACCTCATCTCAGGTATGAATTCTTAGGAAATGGTGACACTTTTCCAGTAATCATTGAATCAGACCTTGATGAACAACAAGTACAGAGTTTGGTAAAGGTACTAAAAAAGTTCAAAAGAGCTATTGGGTGGACTATTGTGGACATTATTGGGATCCCTCCTGGTATTTGCTCTCATAAAATCCAACTCATGCCTGATCATAAGCCGAGTATTGAGCAGCAGAGACGCTTGAATCCTCCTATGCAAGAGGTTGTGAAGAAGGAAATCATTAAGCGGTTGGATGCCGGAGTAATCTATCCAATCATTGATAGTAGTTGGGTATGCCCGATTCAGTGTGTACGTAAGAAAGGGGGAATGACTGTGGTCCCCAACGAAAAAAATGAACTTTTTCCAATTAGACCAGTTACTGGATGGAGGGTGTGTATGGATTACCATAAACTGAACTCATGGACTGAAAAAGACCATTTTCCTATGCCCTTCATGGATCATATGTTGGATAGACTTGCCGGAAAAGCGTGGTATTGTTTTTTATGGGTATTCGGGGTATAATCAGATTTCCATTGCACAAGAAGATCACGAGAAAACCATTTTCACTTGTCCATATGGGACCTTTGCGCTCAGAAGAATGTCGTTTGGGTTGTGCAATGGACTCGCAACATTTCAGAGATGTATGATGTCAATATTTTCTGACATGGTGGAGGATGCTATTAAAGTTTTTATGGATGATTTTTCTGTAGTTGGTGATTCATTCGAGTGGTGTTTGGCCAATTTATCGGAGGTCCTTAAGAGATGTGAAGACTGCAATTTAATACTAAACTGGGAAAAGTGTCATTTCATGGTGAAAGAGGGTATTGTGTTGGGTCATCGCATTTCAGAAAAGGGCATAGAGGTTGATCGAGCTAAAGTCGAGGTAATAGAGAGACTTCCCCCTCTGATCTCTATGAAAGGTGTGAGAAGCTTTCTTGGGCATGCAGGTTTTTACCGGAGATTCATGAAAGACTTTTCAAAGATTGCACACCCATTGTGCAAACTGCTAGAGAAAGCATTCGGTGAGCTAAAAGAAAAGTTAGTGTCTGCGCCTATCATTATTTCTCCGGATTGGAACGGTCCATTTGAGGTAATGTGTGATGCTAGTGGGGTGGCTCTTGGTGTAGTATTGGGACAGAAAAAAACAAAATCCTTCACTCCATTTACTATTCTAGTAAAGCCCTAAATGAAGCTCAGAAAAACTACACAGTGACTGAGCAAGAACTCCCTGCAGTAGTCTTTGCTTTTGAGAAATTTCACTCCTATTTAATAGTTACTAGAGTTATAGTGCATACTGAATACTCAGCATTGAGATATTTGATGGCAAAGAAGGATGCGAAACCTAGGCTGATTTGTTGGGTATTACCGCTACAAGAATTTGACTTTGAAGTGCTGGATAGAAAAGGAAATGAAAATCAAGTTGCCGATCACTTGTCTCGTCTAGAGGATGAATCTATGAGAAAGTTATGGGATAAGACTGACATTGATGAAACTTTCCCCGATGAACATGTATTGGCTGCTTCACAAGACTTGATTCCATGGTTCGCATATTATGCGAACTATCTTGCTAGTGATATTGTTCCATCAGACTTGTCCTTTCATCAAAGGAAAAAATTCATGTACGATGTGAAGAAGTTCTTTTGGGATGAACCATACTTGTATAGTTGTACCGACGAGCTTATTCGGCGTTGTGTGCCAGAATGTGAAATGTTAAATGTGTTGGAGGCATGCCATTCCTCACCCGTTGGTGGACATCACAGTGGTATCCGAACCGCGCATAAGATATTACAATGTGGTTACTATTGGCCATCTCTTCATCAAGATGCTCATGGATTTGCTAAAGCATGTGACAGATGTCAACGAGATTGTGGTATTTCAAGAAAGCAAGAGCTCCCTCTAAACCCCATTCTTGTGATTGAGTTATTTGATGTTTAGGGTATTGGCTTTATGGGCCCTTTTGTGAGTTCTCATGGCAAGAAGTAAATTCTAGTAGCAGTCGATTATGTATCTAAATGGGTCGAAGCCATAGCCCTCGCAAACAATGAAGGGAAGAGTGTCACTACATTCTTGAAAAAGAATATATTCTCTCGTTTTGGCACCCCAAGGGCCATTATTAGTGATGGGGGCTCCCACTTCTGCAACAGATTGTTCAAGGGGTTATTGGATAAATACGGGGCTCACCATAATGTGGCAACTCCTTAACACCCTCAAACTAGTGGGCAAGTTCAAGTGTCTAATCGGGAAATAAAACACATATTGTCAAAAACAGTGAATTCTAGTAGAACGGATTGGTCAAGGATGCTTGATGATGCTCTTTGGGCCTACCAGACAGCATATAAGACTCCCATAGGTATGTCTCCATACCAACTTGTATATGGGAAGGCTTGTCATCTTCCGGTTGAGTTAGAGCATAAAGCCATGTGGGCTATGAAGAAGTTAAAAATGGATTGGAGCGAAGCTGCAGAGCAACGAATAAACGGGTTGAATGAACTCGATGAATTTTGCCTAAAAGCCTATGAAAGCTCAGCACTGTACAAAGAAAAGATGAAGAAGTACCATGACAACAAAATTGAAAAGCGAGAGTTTATGGTCGGGGATTTGGTGCTGTTATTCAATTCCAGGTTGCGCTTGTTTCCGGGCAAGCTCAAATCCAAATGGACTGGTCCTTACTTGGTTACCCAACTATTCCCTCATGGAGCAGTTGAGTTGGAAACTAAGGAGGGTGTGCGTTTCAAGGTGAATAGACAGCGCATAAAAATCTATTTCGGGCATGCTGAATCGGCAAATAAAGTGATAGAGGCATACCATCTTGATAAAGTCTGAGTAATCAAGGGTCCCCAGTCGTACCGCGACATTAAATCAGGCGATTGTTGGGAGGCAACCCAATACTTATCATCTTTTTAGTAATGGTAGCATTTTTCTACTAATGGGTTTTAAATTAACAGGCACATCACCAGGAAATTCTGCAGAAAATTACTCTGCAGCAGTCACTAACGGACACATCGACGGACCGTTGCGCCTGCGATGGACCGTCGTATGCATCCGTCTTACTAGGTACATTTTTCTGTTATTTTAAAAACTAGGGCACACGCGACGGAACAAACGACGGGTCATCACAACCCCTGACCCAAACCGGCAAAATCCTTTTTCAAAATCAAACCGTTTAACCCCCCCCCCCCCCCCCCCACCAACCCCTCATTTCAGCCCATTACTTCTTTATTCCTCTCATCTCCCCTCTCTTTTGAACTTCCACATTCTCTCAACCACCGATCATTGCCCTCTCACAATTGTCCAAAGCTCTAAAGTGTTATCTACTAGTGGAAACTGTTGTTGTGAGTGTCTACCTTGCCACCGAGTACTTGTGCATTTGTTTTTCTCCATTTCTAAGGTATGTGTCTCTAAATTTATACGCATTTATTTTGCCTTTTTGTTTACTAGTTAGTATTATGCTTAGTTCCTCTTCGTATATTGTTTACTTTAGACAATTCTCTCTAACCTAGGTTACAAATTTTCGAAATTGCCATGTTTACCACCCTAGACATAGGTGCTTTTGCATTGCTAGTTTCCTAGGTAGTTGGGTTAGACACATGTAGGTCCAAAACACTACAAGGTTGATGTGGGTTCATCGGGGATGCTTAGGGTACCCTTAGTTCTGTCACTGTAATACAGAACAAGACCCTAATAACGGACCGTCGTACCTACGACAGACTGTCGTAGGGTCCGTTGCAAAAGCCCTAGCACCCCTGTCCAAACTGACACGTGTGACGGATCGTCGTACTCGCGACGGTCCGTCCTGCACAACCGTTATGCTAGACAGAGACCCTGTTTCTAAGGGTCTCTCATTTTTTCCCAAGTGTTCCCCAACAGACACATGTGACGGACCGTCGTCTTCACAACGGTCTGTCCTGCACAACCGTTCTGGTTGTCAGATACCCTGTTTCTAAGGGTCTCTAATTTTTTTCCAAGTGTCCTTCAACGGACACATGTGACGGGCCGTCGTACCCACGACGGTCCATCCTGCATGACCGTCATGATGGTCAGAGACCCCTCTTCTAAGGTTCTCCATTTTTTTTCTTAAGTGTCCTACGACGGACATCTACGACGGGACGTCATACCTGTGATGGTCCGTCCTGCACATACCGTCATGCTAGTCAAAGACTCTCCTTCAGGGTTCTCTATATATACATAGTCTAAGTAAAACACTACGGACCTCACGACGGTCCGTCATAGTCACGATGAGTCGTCACCTGGCCCGTCGTGTGTCACTGCTTCTCCAGCAATGACATACTCTTTTTAATGTTTTATTTTGTATGGTTTTGCTTGTCTTGTTTGCGACTACTCGTACTAATATTGATCCTTTGCAGGGACTATCTACTGTGGCACCAAAGCAAGACTGAATCTACGCACGCGGGCGATCAAAGTCTGTCGCCCCGTCAGCACGCATGATCATCGGCTCTGATGATGAGCGGGAGCCTGAGTATGTGCCCCCAGGCACTTCCACACCTTCCCGTGCTGCACAAGATCCCAGAGCCACACCCAAAAAGGTGGCTTCCGGCGTAGTCAGTGCCTCTCAGTCTGATGAGGAGCGCACATTGACCGGCACACCCTCTGGGTCAGCCCCAAATGAGGAAGGAGCGTCTGGCTCCTTAGGAGTATCCTGGTACGAGGTAGCCTCTAGCTCTGCTGAGGTTCCCGCACCCGCCACTGCTGCAGCGTCGGCCTCGTCTGATGAGGCTGACAATTCAGACTCTACATCCGTCTCACCAGCTCAGGTCCCCACTCCAGCAACTGACCAGCCCAACTGGTGGTGTGTCGACGGGCAGTTTCAAGTCTACTCCGACGCCAAGTTCCTGACTGATAAAGGAATGATGACTCGAACACTCACTTTGGAACGGCGGGTACTTATAGGGAGTCTCCCAACGATGCCGGAGATCCACAATCTCTTCACCAGGCATCGCTTGGAGTGGACAGCACGTTCGTTGGGACGATACAGCGAGGAAATGGTACGATTGTTCTACACCTCCTACGTAGCGACTCTCTGATAACAGATCGATAGGCGGGCTGCCCCCACTAAACAATCCCCATTGGAGCAGGTCCGAGTCCGGGGTCTGCAGGTTGACATTTCCCTGCCAGCCATCTGTCGGTTTCTATATGGCGAGAGTATTGATGCTACTCAGACCCCCCTCACTGTCGAGTTTGACTACCGCTGGCAGATAGTAAAGGATGAACAGTTCTTGCGCGAGCCAGCATTGAGAGAGACCACCAAGAAATGGATGGCCCTGCACCTGTCAGTAGATGGAGAGGGTGCTGATTGGGTGACTGAGCCGAAGGGGGCCATCAAGAAGGCCAACCTCACATTCACAGCAAAGTTCTTGTGGCTGCTTGTCCGTCACTACCTTTCCCCCACAGCTACTGATAACATCATTACGTGGGATCGAGCAGTGTTGATGGCGGCGATGATAGCCGGATTCGAGGTGGACTTCGCATGGCTTCTCCAGGCAGTCATGCACAAGAGGGAATTCAAGGTCACTACTACCTACCCTTTTCCCGTGCATGATCTTTGCCCTTTGCAGGTCCTCAGGTGTACCCATATGGCATGTAGATCAGCTTAAGACCCTGCAGGGCACTGTAGACGTCGGCCTCATTAGAGACGAGGCCAATGAGTTGGCTCTACGCATAGGGCCCCGTCCAGAGCTGCCCCCACTTGCTGATAGTAACCACATTGTAATATCTTATGCGCGGTTCGGATACTACTGTGATGTCCACCAACGGGTGAGGAATGGCATGCCTCCAACACATTCTTTATTTCACATTGTGGCACAAAACGCCGAATAAGCCCGTCGGCACAACTCCTATACAAGTATGGTTCATCCTAAAAGAACATCTTCACATCGTACATTAACTTTTTCCTTTGATGAAAGGACAAGTCTGATGAAATAATATCACTAGCCAGAAAGTTCTCAAAATTTGTGAACCATGGAATCAAGTCTTGTGAAGCAGCTAATACATGTTCATCGGGGAATGTATCATCAATGTCAGTCTTATCCCCTAACTCTCTCATAGCTTCATCCTCTAGACGAGACAAGTGATCAGCAACTTGATTTTCAGTTCCTTTTCTATCCAGCACTTCAAAGTCAAATTCTTGTAGCAGTAATACCCAACGAATCAGCCTAGGTTTTGCATCCTTATTTGCCATCAAATATCTCAATGCTGAGTGGTCAGTATGCACTATAACTCTAGTACCTAGCAAATAGGAGCGAAATTTCTCAAAAGCAAAGACTACTGCAAGGAGTTCTTGCTCAGTCACTGTGTAGTTCTTCTAAGCTTCATTTAGGGCTTTACTAGCATAGTAAATGGGGTGAAGGATTTTGTTTTTTCTCTGTCCCAATACTACACCAAGAGTCACCCCACTAGCATCCCACATTACCTCAAATGGACTGTTCCAATCCGGAGAAATAATGATAGGCGCAGACACTAACTTTTCTTCTAGCTCACCGAATGCTTTAAGACAGGATTCATCAAAACAAAATTTACAATCTTTCTCCAGTAGTTTGCACAATGGGTGTGCAATCTTTGAATAGTCTTTGATTAATCTCTGGTAAAAACCTGCATGCCCATGAAAGCTTCTTACACCTTTCACAGAGATCGGTGGGGGAAGTATCTCGATTACCTCGACTTTAGCTCGATCAATCTCTATGCCCTTTTCTGAAATGCGATGACCCAACACAATACCCTCTTTCACCATGAAATGACACTTTTCCCAGTTTAGTACTAAATTGCAGTCTTCACATCTCTTAGGGACCTCAGATAAATTGGTTAAACACCGCTCGAATGAATCACCAACCACAGAAAAATCATCCATTAAAACTTCTATAGTATCCTCCACCATGTCAGAAAATATTGACATCATACATCTCTGAAATGTTGCGGGTGCATTGCACAACCCAAACGGCATTCTTCTGAACGCAGAGGTCCCATATGGACAAGTGAAAGTGGTTTTCTCTTGATCTTCTGGTGCAATAGAAATCTTATTATACCCCGAATACCCATCAAGAAAACAATACCACCCTTTTCCGGCAAGTCTATCCAACATCTGATCCATAAAGGGCATAGGAAAATGGTCTTTTTCAGTCCATGAGTTCAGTTTACGGTAATCCATACACACCCTCCATCCATTAACCGGTCTCATTGGAACAAGTTCATTTTTTTTTATTGGGGACCACAGTCATTCCCCCTTTCTTAGGTACACACTGAATCGGGCATACCCAACTACTATCAGCGATTGGATAGATTACTCCGGCATCCAACCACCTTCTTCACAACCTCTTGCCTAGGAGGATTCAAGCGTCTCTAGTGCTCAATACTCGGCCTATGATCAGGCATGAGTTTGATTTTATGAGAGCAAATACCAGGAGGGATCCCAATAATGTCCGCAATAGTCCACCCAATAGCTCTTTTGAACCTTTTTAGTACCTTTACCAAACTCTGAACTTGTTGTTCATCCAGGTCTGATGCAATGATTATCGGAAAAGTGTCACCATTTCCTAAGAATTCATATCTTAGATGAGGTGGGAGAGCTGTTAGTTCTAATTTTGGAGCCTCCTCTATAGATGGTTTCGCGGGTGGGGACCCGCGATTCTTCATATCAAGCTCAAATTTCTTCGGTTTAAACCGAACATCACCTCGGTCAAGAGCCGCGACTAATAACTCATACTCTTCAATGCAATCTCTATCAAAGTTCATTATCACTGCCGTTAATGCTTCTACACCTAGACGTTCTTCTATTTGTGTCTCAGATGTCTCACCCATGTTGTAGGATATAGCAGATACCGATTGGAGCTCACCATTCTGCCTCATGGACCTACAAATATTAAAGGTAACTTCCTCATTGTTCAACCGAAATTTCATCTTCCCCTTTTCCATGTCTACTAAGGCTCTTCCCGTAGCAAGGAATGGCCTCCCAAGAATAATGGGCACTTCAAAATCGACTTCGCAATCAATAATAACAAAATCTACTAGAACTATGAATGACTCCACTTTTACTAGCAAATCGTGGAGTATACCTATAGGCCATTTTATTGTTTGATCAGCAATCAGAAGCCGCATCACAGTGGGTTCGGGTCACCCAAACCCAACTTCTTGTAAATCGAGAGGGGCATGAGATTTATGCTTGCCACCAGATCACATAATGCTTTCGCAAAATGTAATGACCCAACTGTACAAGGAATAGTGAATGCACCAGGATCTTCTTTCTTTTGTACAAGGTATCTTCTAGCAATAGCACTACAATGCTGCAGCCTATCATCATCCTCAAAAGTGACCGATCTTGTCTTGGTGACCAGATCTTTCATAAATTTTGCATAACCGGGCCTTTGTTCTAGAGCTTCTACCAAAAGGACATTGATAGAGAGCTGCTTCAACATTGTTATGAAGCACTGGTATTTACCATCCTCGGTCTTTTTCACTAATCTCTGAGGGAAGGGTGGTGGTGGCCTAGGCATGGGAATCACCACAACCCTTTACCACACTATCATTGTCCTTTCTCACATTTTCCTCAGAAGATGGCATAGGTGGGTCAATGGTTTGCCTACCACCCCGAGTAGTGATTGCCATACAGTGCGCATCATTCTTTGGATTTTGGACAGTGTTGCTAGGAAAAGTGACCGGTTGCCGTGTGTTCACTGTCGCAAATAATTGGGCCACTTGCAATTCGATCTGTTTAATCGAAATTGCATGTGTATCAACTTTTTGACCAATACTAGCTAAATCACACCTCAACTCTTTAATGTGTTCATCACTAGTGTCGAACCTCCTCATCATTTTGTGCAACATATCCTCAACTCGCCCCATACTATATCCACCATCCCTAGGAGTAACTTCACGATTTTGAGGAGGGACATAGGGCCCATTCCTTTCAATTCAATTAGCATAGTTACCCCTTTTAAAGTTGTTGTCGTGGTTGTAGTTTCCATCTCGGTCATAATGACCCTCACGTTTGTAGTTACCATAGTTCCGACCTTGGTTCCCTTGACCTTGGCACCAATTATCATGATTTGAGTCTTGCGTGCTTGGTCGGAAACCCCCCGTCTCCTCATTTACTGAATAAGTGTCCTCCGCATAATAGCACTCATCATTAGGAGGTGGTGGCTTATCTAAGTAGTTGATTGCATTTATCTTTTCTGCACCCCCTATGACATGTTTTAGTACCAACCCAAGCTCAGTTCTCATCTGATCCATTTCTTCACGAATCTCATCTGTGGCTGGGTTGTGAGTGGACTGCACTGCGAAGGTGTTTCTTCCTGTATCGGACTTCCTAGTACTCCAAGCTTTGTTATTTCGGAGACTTTCTCTAATTTTTCAGCAATCTCAGCATAAGGGCATTATCCATAACATCCACCTGCTATAGTGTCCAACACCGCTTTGTTGTTATCATCCTGTCCCCGATAGAAGTATTCCTTCAGTGACTCATCATCTATACGGTGATTTGGAACACTTCTCAAGAATGAGGTGAATCTATCCCAAGAACTACTTAGTGACTCTCCTGGTAGTGCCAACAAGTTGTTCACTCTGTCTTTGTGGTTTAGTTTCTTGGAGACCGGATAGTAGCGTGCTAAGAAGACATCTCTTAATTGGTTCCAAGTGAAGATTGAGTTGTCTGGGAGCTCAGTGAACCATATAGCAGCCTCTCCCGTCAGTGAGAGAGGATACACTCTGAGACCTATTACATCTAGATCCAAATCAGGCCTCCCCACACAACTTTTACACACTGCCCTTACCTTAGCTATATGGGCATGTGGATCCTCAGAAGGTAGCCTTCACAACAAACCTCTGGCAGTGAGCATTTGCATCAGGCTACTAGTTACCACAAAAATGTGGCTTGTGGGTAGAGGGGCAAGACAAGTGGCCCATCCGAGTCTGCTATGTTATCATACCCTCTGTAGTATGCTTGGGGCCGTGGAGCGGGATTTTGTCCTCTTTGTTGATGTTCACCCGGAGCATCAGGTAACATCTGACCATGAACATCAACCGGAGTTGGAATGTTCTGGTTCAGATCCTCATCATTTATTCCCAAGTTTCGATTCATATTGTGCATTGTACGCTCTAACTCGTGATAGTAGGGAAACAAGGGTTCTCTTCCTCTCTGTGTATTTAGCATACGAGGAGGATAGTTCTGAAAAGAAATCAAAATCATTAAAACAAAGTAAAATCAAGAAAATATAAACTAAACTATTGTAACAGGTTCAAGTTAATCTAAAAGCTACGATCCTCGCCAGCGGCGCCAAAATTTGATACGCTCAAACTTACTTCTCAAATAAGAAGTAAAGCGGTCGTGTCAAGTAAATTACCCAACTAGTGAGGTTGGGATCGTTCCCAAGAGGAAAATAGTCTAGACTTAACTTCAACCTGTTATTACTATTGTTTGGTCAATGACTTTCTTGGAAAGTAAAAACAATAAAGAGGGGTTTCTATTTCTAAATGAGTGAAAATAAATAACTAACTTGAAAGAGACACTTAATAGCTTTGAATGTTGGTTTTTAATCAGCTAATCAAAGTAACTAGGGTTTACGTGTTCCCCACAGGTACATAACTTGATAATTCTAACTATAACAATTCTTTCCTAGTATCTTGCATGCAAAGTGATAAGTTATGTATTTCTAAATCCTTGGTCCAGCATCTAGAAAATCTCACTCCGCACCTTAGTCCGAATACATGTGTTCCTATCCTAACCCTAATCCTTACCTCATATTAAGCATCGTATTCGATATTTGACTAAGTTATTACCTCGTACCAATCAATACTATCCTATTAGATAGTATACACTAAATCTATATTAATAATTCTTTTCCTATTATCTACCTCCTTGGTCCGACAGGTAGCATTAAGGCGAGTTCTAACGTTGGCCATCCGTTAAAAAGACTTTTAAGAGAAAGAATTATTAATACATGCAAGACACTAATCTAGAATTGTTATTTTAGTTAGGGTTTATCTCATTATTTGCCTATGGTTCCCACAACCCTAGTTATGGAGTTTAGTTACTCATAGCCATAAAATCAATATTCAAATATATTAAATACGAATTCATGTACTTACTTCAATGAGAAAGAATAAAATCCAAAGCTTGCTTGATTAATATCAAAAATTCACTTGCAAGAATCTCAAAATCCAAAACTAATACACAAATTCTAAAAATCTGATGTCTAATCTCACAGAGTCTAACAATGCGGAGTCTAACAATACTGGTGTCTAACCTCAAAAATGAGGTTTTTCAAACTATTTATAAAAAATAAAAACCTAATTAAACAAGGATTCTAATTGCTGGAAATCTGCCAAAACGCGGCTGGGTCAACGGACCTCACGACGGACCGTCATGGACTCTGTCATCCCATACTTTGTGCAATTTCTTCTGCTGCTATCTTCATTCCCCTCGGCGGCAAGTATAACGGACCTTCATAGGCACAACGGTCCGTCGCGGGTCATTGTTCCAAAACACTTCAACTCTTGGAATCTGGGTACTGGGATCACTTCTCTTAACTTCAGGACGAACCTGCAGGACGGACTGTCATAGACACGACGGACCGTCACAAGCTTCGTAATCCCACACTTGGTCAGACTTCCCCATCATCCTTCAGCAGCTGCACTACGCTGCCACCTACGGACCGTCATAAGCTCTATAGGTGGTCTCTTCTGCAGTTTTTCGCTCAAAATCTCCGCATTCAGCTTTGGACAGATTTCCTGCAAAACAAAGAGAAACTTATATAAAAATTATCACAAAAAGGCTTTTGGACACTCTAAACTTAAGGAAAAGGCATTAATAATACCGTGAAACCACGGTATATCAACACCCTCAACCTAAATTTGTTGTTTGTCCTCAAGCGACGCACTATGACTCACTACACAATCTTTGTACAATAGTATCCATGTTTTATCCTTTGCAATCATTTGGCTATCAATCCCGATTGATCTCATCACATCTATGCATGCTATCACTATTAGGCTTGAATTTTGTGGGATCAGAACATGACACAGACACCACGCACTAACACCTATCCTCTTCAATTTCTCACCGAGGTGCTAACAATTCCGGTATTGTAACTAGTGTCCTCACTTTAAAAAAATCCTCCTTTTTCACACAATTATTTCAGTTTGAGTATAAGGATTAATTTTCAACACTCACTCTCAGAACAAAGTCACACTCATTCATACCTTTTGCCATAAGCTTACCCTTATTTTCACTGCCTTAATTTTGCTATACAACCCTTAGGATCACGATAGGACTTTTTTTAGCTAGTAACATAGGCTCGGGGTCAGGTAAGGTATATTTTGCTATACTTAAAAAACTTTTGCCTTCCTTGACATATCAGCTAAACCTTCCACTGTCTCTCATTTTATCTCGCCCAGTTTCTCATATTCTTTCACCTTGCTATTTTCTCTTCTTTTTCCATTTGTGTAAGTGACTCTCTTCTTTTCTTGCTTGTATTTCTTGTGTATTTTTCTTTTTCTTTACTTTTCTTTTCATCTAATTCTTGAGTCACTTTACTTTTGTTCTTTCTCTCTCTTTGTTCTTTCAACCCCACTTTCCAGAGCATTTCTCATAGTAGCCACCCTCAACTCATGGTTTTGCCATGAGTCAAGGTACACAATACCCAAAGTTGGTTCAGGTCCATAACGAAGGTTGTTTATGCATTAGCCACCCTCAACTTATGCTTTTGGCAAAAGTTGAGGTGCACATGTCCAAGGAGGGTCCAAGGCCAACACATTGTTCCCAGAAAAGATCAGTTGGGGTGAAAAAGAAAGGTCAAATTTTAAGCTCAGATTATTTGGATCAAAGAAGGATAAATTTCATTTGGTTTCTTTTCTTTAGGCTAGAAATGGGCTATATTGAATAAGGGCCTACGATCTTTTTCTAATTGTCTATTACAGCTTACTTTTAGCGGGACTAACCAGGCAAGTTCTAGCTTAGTACCAATAGTGGACTATTCAAATTTCCTCACACTCACTTGACATCTCATCACTATACCATATTATCAGACACCTAATTCGAATTTAAGACTTAGGGTAATGCAATGGTGTAACTCTGTTTCATGCTTAGAGCCACACAATTTTCAGTTACTATGCCTAGTCATGTATTATTTTCCAGTTTATCAGGATCTAATTTTAGCCATCATCCTTCAGGCTTAAACTATGTACAAAAGATATAAACATGCCGGTTCAACAGAAAAAGTAATCAGTCTTTTGGGGAAAAAGAACAAAGGCAAGAAAAACCCAAAAGAGGATAGTGAATTGGGCTACTCAGACTTCACCCTAACACTCACTATCCATTTACCCCACCCCCAACAAAAAGGCATGCAATTGTCCCCAATGAATAAAAATCTAAATACAAGAGTTGTAGGTGAAGCAAACTTGTGGCGCAAAGCGCCGTCGATTAGCAAGATGGTGGGTCCGGTTCCTCGAAACCCACGTCCTCTGCAATCTGGACACCCTCCGTAGTGACCTTAGCAACAACTGCACCATCAGTAGTGCCTCCTGCTATCTCCACAGTGCGAAAGCTAGACGCCCCAGTCGCTAACTCAGATGCTCTCATTCGGTTCGCCTCCTCCTCAGCAAGGGAGGCTCTCCTCGCAGTATGTATATCTCGGTGCTCCTTCTTCCGTGCTCGCGCCTTGTCCTCTACTCGACCCCTACGCCTCTTGGAACTCTCTCGAGGGGGAGGTGGTGGAATGTCAGAAGTAGCAAAAAGGGCCGCCAACACGGTGTCCTCAGCAGGCTCTACAGAAGGGGCCCCATACTCCGGCACCCTATCCTCTAAGATTGTGTCGATGTCTGCACGAAGACTGTCGATTGCAGCCTGAAGAGTCGACACATCCACCGGAGGGGCTGGTCGGGCTAGCACTCTCAACTCAAAGGCGTCCAGGCGCTAGTTAACCTCAGCGATCTTGCGCTCTGTAAACTGCATCATCTTCCTCTCTAGACGCTCTTCGGACTCAATAATCGACCTCTCAATCCATGGCTGGATATGATGCAGAAGAGTGGCCGTTTGTGCCTCTAGTTTTTTGACCTTTGCAAGCGGGACCAGTGCCGGTAGAGGGGTTGTGCGAGAGGGGCTCGGGGCTGTGCTACTACCCAGGATAGAGTCGACCGGGGTAGTGTCAGTGGACGCCTGTGTAGCTGTGCAGTCCGGGGCTACCATATCAGCAAGATCATCAGCAAGTGGGGGCAGCTCTTGACAGGGCCCTCTGCGTGGAGCAAACTCATTGGCCTCGTCTCTGATGAGGCCGACGTCTACAGTTTCCCGCGGGGTCTTAAGCTGATCTACGTGCCATATGGGCACACCTGCGGACCTGCAAAGGGCAAAGATCATGCACGGGAAAGGGTAGGTAGTAGTGACCTTGAATGCTCTCTCATGCATGACTGCCTGGAGAAGCCATGCGAAGTCCACCCCGAATCCGTCTATCATCATCGCCATCAACACTGCTCGATCCCAGGTAACGATGTTATCAGCAGCTGTGGGGGAAAGGCAGTGATGGACAAGCAGCCACAAGAACTTTGTTGTGAATGTGAGGTTGGCCTTCTTGATGGCCCCCTTCGGCTCAGTCACCCAATCGGCACCCTCTCCATCTACTGACAGGTGCAGGGCCATCCACCTCTTGGTGGTCTCTCTCAGTGTTGACTTGCGAAAGAACTGGACATCCATTACTATCTGCCAGCGGTAGTCAAACTCGGCAGTGAGGGGGGTCCGAGTAGCATCAACACTCTCGCCGTATAGAAACCGGCGGATGGCTGGCAGGGAAATGTCAACTTGCACACCCACGACTCGGACCTTCTCTAGTGGGGCCTCTTTAGCGGGGGAAGCCCGCCTATCGATCTGTGATCGGAGAGTCACTACGTAGGAGGCGTTCTCGGACCATTTCCTCGCTGAATCGTCCCAACGGACGTGTTGTCCACTCCAAGCGATGCCTGGTGAAGAGGTTGTGGATCTCCGGCATCGTTGAGAGACTCCTTGTATGTACCCGCCGCTCGAAAGTGAGTGTTCGAGTGATCACTCCTTTATCAGTCAGGAACCTGGCGTCGGAGTAGACTTGAAACTGCCCGTCGACACACCACCGGTTGGGCTGGTCAGTGGCTGGAGTGGGTACCTGAGCTGGTGAGCCGGATGTAGAGTCTGAACTGTCAGCCTCATCAGACGAGGCCGACGCTGCAGCAGTGGCGGGTGCGGGAACCTCAGCAGAGCCAGAGGCTTCCTCAGACCAATATACTCCTAAGGAGTCAGACGCTCCTTCCTCATTTGTGGCTGACCCAGAGGGTGTGCCGGTCAGTGTGCGCTCCTCATCAGACTGGTAGGCAGTGACTACGCCGGACGCCACTTTTTTTGGGTGTGGCTCTGGGAGCTTGTGCAGCACGGGAAGGTGTGGAAGTGCCTAGGGGCACATACTCAGGGTCCCACTCATCATCAAAGCCGATGATCATGCGTGCAGACGGGGCGACAGAGTTTGATCGCCCGTATGCGTAGATTCGGTCTTGCTTCGGTGCCATAGTAGATAGTACATGCAAAGGATCAATATTAGTACGAGTAGTGGCAAACAAGACAAGTGAAACCATATGAAATAAAACATTAAAAAGAGTATGTCATTGCTGGAGAAGCAGTGACACACGACGGGCCAGGTGACGGCTCGTCGTGACTATGACGGACCGTCGTGAGGTCCGTCGTGTTTTACTTAGACTATGTATATATAGAGAACCCTGAAGGAGAGTCTCTGACTAGCATGACGGTCCGTCACAATTGTGACGACCCGTTGTTTGTTCCGTCGCGTGTGCCCTAGTTTTCAAAATAACAAAAAAATGTACCTGGTACGATGGATGCATACGACGGTGCATCGTAGGTGCAACGGTCCGTCGATGTGTCAGTCAGTGACTGCTGCAGGGTAATTTTTTGCAGAATTTCCTGGTGATGTGCCTGCAAATTTAAAACCCATTAGTAGAAAAATACTACCATTACTAAAAAGATGAAAAGTATTGGGTTGCCTCCCAACAAGCGCCTGATTTAATATCGCGGCACGACTGGGGACCCTTGATTACTCAGACTTCATCAAGATGGTATGCCTCTATCACTTCATTTGCCGATTCAGCATGCCCGAAATAGATTTTTATGCGATGTCCATTCACCTTGAACCGCACACCCTCCTTAGTTTCCAACTCAACTGCTCCATGAGGGAATAGTTGGGTAACCAAGTAAGGACCAGTCCATTTGGACTTGAGCTTGTCCGGTAACAAGCGCAACCTGGAATTGAATAACAGCACCAAATCCCCGACCATAAACTCTCGCTTTTCAATTTTGTTGTCATGGTACTTCTTCATATTTTCTTTATATAGTGCTGAGCTTTCATAGGCTTTTAGGCGAAATTCATCGAGTTCATTCAACCCATTTAACCGTTGCTCTGCAGCTTCGCTCCAATCCATTTTTAACTTCTTCATAGCCCACATGGCTTTATGCTCTAACTCAACCGGAAGATGATAAGCCTTCCCATATACAAGTTGATATGGAGAAATACCTATGCGAGTCTTATATGCCTTCCGGTAGGCCCAAAGAGAATCATCAAGCCTCCTTGACCAATCTGTTCTACTAGCATTCACTGTTTTTGACAATATATGTTTTATTTCTCGATTAGACACTTCGACTTGCCCACTAGTTTTAGGGTGGTAAGAAGTGGCCACATTATGGCGAACCCCGTATTTCTCCATTAACCCTTTTAACAATCTATTGCAGAAGTGGGAGCCCGCATCACTAATAATGGCCGTTGGGGTGCCAAAATGAGAGAATATATTCTTTTTCAAGAATGCAGTGACACTCTTCCTTTCATTGTTTGCGAGGGCTATGGCTTCGACCCATTTAGATACATAATCGACTGCTACTAGAATGTACTTCATGCCATGAGAACTCACAAAAGGGCCCATAAAGTCAATACCCCAAACATCGAATAACTCAATCACAAGAATGGGGTTTAGAGGGAGCTCTTGCTTTCTTGAAATACCACTATCTCGTTGACATCTGTCACATGCTTTAGCAAACCCATGAGCATCTTGATGAAGAGTTGGCCAATAGTAACCACATTGTAATATCTTATGCGCGGTTTAGATACCACTGTGATATCCACCAACGGGTGAGGAATGGCATGCCTCCAACACACTCAACATTTCACATTTTGGCACACAACGCCGAATAAGCCCGTCGGCACAACTCCTATACAAGTATGGTTCATCCCAAAAGAACTTCTTCACATTGTACATGAACTTTTTCCTTTGATGAAAGGACAAGTCTGATGAAATGATATCACTAGCCAGATAGTTCGCAAATCATTGACGATTGTGCAGGACGGACCGTCGCGAGTACGACGATCTGTCACATGTGTCTGTTAGGACATGGATGCTAGGGCTTGTGCAACGAACCCTACGACGGTCCGTCGTAGGTACGACAGTCCGTCATCGGGGTCTTATTCTGTATGACAGTGATAGAACTAAGGGTACCCTAAGCATCCCCGATGAACCCACATCATCCTTGTAGTGTTTTGGACCTACATGTGTCTAACCCAAAACCTGGTTGTCACGTGTACAAGCCTCTAAAGTATTATAATTAATTCAAAAGCAACGCTAGTCTCAAATGAACTTGTTTCTAGAATAGAACAAGGTCATAACTAAGGAGAAAGAAAGTACGGTGAGGCGACAAACAACTACCTCTCAAATCTCTAAGAAACCTCAGACAAGGAGAAGAGAAATATCACAAAGTCCAGGCTAGTAACCTACAAAAAACAATTGCAGTAGGAAGGGTTGAGTACCAAACCACACGGTACCCAGCAAGTAAAACGTCTAAACACAAGCTAAGGGGATAAAATATGGGTACTCCTACTACCCCAAGCGAACCTCCACAATTACAACCTGCATAAAATTCAGTCTAACCTAACAGTTCACATTTACATAGACAAATTACATATATATCCTGCGCAACAACACTTTACCAAATTATATATATCCTCAATAACAACACTTCAGCAAATTACATATCCTCCACAACACTTCAACAAATTACATATCCTCAATAACAACACTTCAACAAATTACATGTTCCACAAAGAGGCAATTTCAAGATCAGCAAATCACAATATCAAGTTCAATAATGATAAGTATGTGCAATGCAATGGAATGCAATGTCATGTATAATGATGCATGTCTGACCTAGTGATACACACCCGCTGTCTCTCAGTCCGGGACACATGGGGGACATATCTGTCCATGCATCTGTCGCGGCGCACAACACGACCCTCGATATAGTCCTAACCATCTGCGAAATTGAGTGAGAAGGTCAGATACCAATTTGTATCACCTAGATACCAATTGGATCCAAGTAATAGCACGAAAGAAAGAAAGAATGGAGTTTTCCTAAAGTCCTATAGCCTCTCGAAGAAAAGAAAAGGCGTCCCTATACCGTTCCTCAAGACTCTACTTGACTTGTCCTTGTGTGATGAGACCAACGAAACTAACGCTCTGATACCAAGTTTTTCATGACCCAAAACGAGTCGTGAGTGGCACCCACACTTACCTCCTTAGGTGGGAGAACCTACAAATCTAAACCCCAACATATACCAATAGTTCAACTGTAAATAATATAAATAATGCGGAAGCTCCAAAATATATTAAGCAACCAATTTAAATAAGTATCTAGAGTTTAATACTTATCATCCCAAAATCTGATAGTCATCACATCAAGGACATCTATTTCCAAATTACCAAGTCTAAGAGTGTTTAAGAACCCAAAATAAGCAAAAAGATTATCGATGTCAAAAATTCAAAAACATCAAGACGTGAATGAGAGAATCCAGCACGAGCTAGAATTAATAGCTCACCCTGAACTCTGATGTGCTGGATACTGGATAGAGCTGAGGGCAAGTCGAAGTCGATGGTGCACTTGCTGCTCTCCACAAAGAACAGAGAAGAAAATACAAATAGGGGTCAGTACAAGGAACAAGTACTGAGTAGGTATCATCGGCCAACTCAAAATAGAAACCAATATACATTGAATAACAATGTAAAATCAACTACAATATTTAATAGGTGGCAAAAAACAAACACATGAACCATCGACAACAACACCATAACAGGTACACCATCAATTTCAACATCAAGCAAAGCTATGAGGACTCATGCCTCCACACCATACTCATTTGAATTATAGGTTCTTTGAGGTTACGTATATTAAGTTACTTCAAGATTCCTTTCCTTTAATATTATTGTGTCGGAATGTGACACCCCAATCCCATATATCGTGTCGGAACGTGGATCTCCGATCCCATAATACCGTGTCGGAACGTGACACTCCGATCCAATTATCTCTTATTTGTTTCATCAAGCCTTGTTTATTCAAGGCGTCATTTTAATAGAGAGGGTTCAAGATTAGAAACTCAACAATCTCATAATTTTAGGCCAACCACAAACCACGCAATCAAAACATTCAACCACACAATCAAGTACATAGGAGACTTTACAGTATCACTCAATACATATCAATCACTATTTAGAGTTTATCTATCAAATAGAAATAAACCATAACCTACCTCCACCGAAGAACCGAAGTCAAGCACTCAACTTCTCCAATCCTTTTCCTTTCCTCAATGCTTCCGAACCTTTTTAATCTATCAAGTATATACATACATACATATATATATATATATATATATATATATATATATATATAAGGTGTAAGTTAACGAGTCTACATACATCATATTACTCTATGTCTAGACTAGACCCAAAAATTCACCTAGCTTTATATATATATATATATATATTTATATATATATATATATATCCTAAAATTCAAACCTAAGAGTAAGTCTTAATTCCTCCACTTAGAACAATTTTAATAATAATCATATAATATAATACACCAAATATCTAATTACCTATCTCAATATATCAACCTTTAATTTCTTATATCATAACAAAATTTTATAATATTAACATTAGCCCACTGGTTACGAAACCAGTGGCAGAATAGTAACCCTCGAAGACAATTCCTAATTTCCCACTAACATTCACAATTAAAGACACTGGTCACGAGACCAGTGGCACACATGCATAAATCTTTCTCCTAATTGTTAGTAAAACCATTTGCATATCATCCCTTAATTAATAATATAACCTTAGCAATTGAAGCCACTGGTCACGAGACCAGTGGCGCACATGCATTATCCTTTAAAAAAATCAGTAGTTACTCATATACAGAAAACGTACCCCAAAAGAAAATATATGCACGATGTTCTGTTGTTGCTCCCGTGATTTTTCTTTGTTCCACCTACTTTTCTCCATTACCCCTCTTTTCTTTTCTTTACAAATTATTTGTTACCCTAATTATTATACTCATCTAATTATAATAGTGATAAAAGTGACCCACTACTAATTATAATATTATTTTCTTAACCATTAACTAAATAAATTAGTAAAACTATCCCATTAATTTCATAGTTATAATTATGAATAGCCCAAAACACCCATTTAAAATCTATCGGAAAAATATTTATGAAATAAAAAGCTCTAGCACTTAAAACGACCAAAAGAATCGTTACAGTAGATACCAATTTACCCATCGTTCGTCCTCGAACGATCAAAAGGAAAGGCGAGGGCGAGAAAGGGTACCTGAATCTGTAAAAAGATGTGGATATCTTTCTTGCATATCAACCTCACTCTCTCAAGTGGACTCTTCAAATGGCCGATTCTTCCACTGAACCTTGATAGATGCAATCTCCTTTGATCTCAACTTGCGAACATCCCTATCTAGAATAGAAATAGGCTCCTCCTCATAAGACAGATTCTCATAAAAAAGAACTGAATCCCAACAAATAATGTAGTTCCCATCACCATGGTTCTTTTTTAGCATGGACACATGAAATACAGGGTGCACTCCTTACAACCCTGGAGGCAATGCCAATTCATAGGCCACCTCCCCCACGCGCTATAGAACTTCAAATGGACCAATATACCTCGGACTGAGCTTACCTATCTTACCAAACCACATCACACCTTTCATGGGTGAAACCTTCAGTAAGACTTGTTCACCCTCCATAAAATCCAAGTCCCTAACCTTTCGATCTGCATATTCCTTTCTGCCTACTCTGAGCTGCTAAATGCTTTTCTTGAATAAATTTCACTTTCTCTAATGATTCCCTCAGAAGATTAGTACCTCAAGGTCTAACCTCAAATGCATCAAACCAACCAATGGGGGACCTACATCTCCTCCCATACAATACCTCGAATGGGGCCATATCAATATTCGAATGATAGCTATTGTTGTACGAATACTCTGCTAAGGGTAAGAATTTGTCCCAACGACCACCAAACTCTATCACACATACACGAAGCATATCCTCCAACACCTGAATCGTGCGCTCAGACTGACCATCGGTCTGAGGGTGAAATGCACTACTAAGATTCAGCCTAGTACCTAATTCACCATGTAATGTTCTCCAAAACATAGAAGTAAATTGCGTACCTCTATCTGATATGATGGAAAGTGAAACTCCATGCAATCGAACAATTTCCGAGATATAGAGCTTGGCTAACTTCTCTGCATTGTAAGTCATCTTGACCGGAATGAAGTGAGATGACTTAGTTAACCTTTCAACAATTACCCAAATAGAATCAAACTTACCCAATGTCTTTGGAAGACCAACTACGAAATCCATTGCAATTCTTTCCCACTTCCATTCAGGAATGGACATTCTCTGAAGTGTCCCCCAGGCCTTTGGTGTTCATACTTTACCTGCTGACAATTTGGGCATTGGGCAACAAAATCCACAATGTCACGCTTCATTCTACTCCACCAATAATGTTGCCTTAGATCACGATACATCTTGGTTGCACCAGGATGTATAGAATACCTCGAACAATGAGCCTCTATAAGAATAATGTGAGTCAAATCATCAACACGAGGCACACATACTCTTCCCTTAATTCTCAAGACGCCTTCTTCATCAATTATTGCCTCTTTAGCCTCTCCTCGCAATACCATATCTCGAATTCGGCTCAGCTTCTCATCAGCAAACTTCTTTCCCTTAATCTTGTCAAGAAAGGAAGATCTTGTCTCCACAGAGGCCAAAAATCCTCATTTCTCTAGTACTTCCAGCTTCATAAAGTCATTATCCAGAGTCTGAACCTCTCTAGCCAATGGGCGCCTAGAAACCTGTAAGTGGGCTAAACTATCCATGCTCCCTGCTTTTCTACTTAAGGCATCTGCCACAACATTAGCTTTTCCAGGGTGATATAAAATAGTAATATCATAATCTTTCAATAATTCCATCAACCTTCTCTGCCTCAAATTTAAATCCTTCTGAGTAAAGACATATTGTAGACTACGATGATCTGTGTAAACTTCACACATGACCCCATATAAATAATGTCTCCATTGCTTTAATGAAAACACAAGTGCAACCAACTCCAAATCATGGGTCGAATAGTTACGTTCATGCACTTTCAATTTCCTCAAGCATAAGCAATTACATTCCTCTCCTGCATTAGCACTGCACCCAAACCAGAATAAGATGCATCACAATAAACAATAAAATTCTTACCTTCCACTGGCAAGGTAAGAATTGGTACAGTAGTCAACAAGGTCTTGAGTTTCTGGAAACTTTCTTCACATTCATCCGACCATACAAATGGAACATTCTTCTTAGTCAAATTTGTCAGCTGCGAAGCAATAGAAGAAAACCCCTAAACGAATCGACCGTAGTAGCTAGCTAAACCAACAAAGCTCCTTACCTCTGTAACATTAGTAGGTCTTACCCAACTCTTCACTGCTTCAATCTTAGATGGATCCACCATAAATCCATTCTTAGAAACCACGTGCCCCAAGAAGGACACTGAATCTAGCCAAAACTCACATTTGAAGAATTTGGCATGAAGCCTTTTCTCCCTTAACAGCTCCAATACAATTCTCAAATGCTCCTCATGTTATTTCCTGCTCTTTGAGTATATCAGTATATCATCAATAAATACAATAACAAAGAGATCCAGATGTGGCTTAAAAATCTCGTTCATTAGGCTCATGAAAGCAGTAGGGGCATTCGTAATCCCAAAAGACATTACAAATAATTCATAATTCCCATACCTGGTTCGAAAAGAAGTCTTTGGCACATCTGTTGCCCGTATTTTCAATTGATGATAACCGGATCTCAAATCAATTTTAGAGAAGACACAAGCACCTTGTAACTGATCGAACAAATAATCAATGAGAGGAATGGGATACTTGTTCTTAATAGTTACCTTATTCAGCTGCCTGTAGTCTTTGCACATCCAAACACTCCATCTTTCTTCTTCACAAATAAAATAGGAGAACCCCAAGGGGATGCACTTGGTCTAATAAAACCTTTACCTAACAACTCCTGAAGTTGGTCCTTTAACTCTCTTAATTCAGCTGGAGCCATTCTATAAGGGGGAATGGAAATGGGGCGAGTACCTGACTCCAGATCAATACAAAAATCAATATCCCTATCCGGTGGCATACCAGCAAGGTCTACAGGAAACACATCCAGAAACTCACGGACTATCAAAACAGACTCAATCAAAGGTACTTTGTAAGTTTCATCCCTGAGATGTGCCTAGAAAACTAAACAACCCTTACTCACCATCCTCTTAGCACGAAGAAAAGAGATAATACGAACTGGAGTGGAAATATAGTCACCCTCCCACACTAGCGGATCTGTCCCAGGCTTGGCCAATGTCACCGTTTTAGCATTACAATCTAAGATTGCAAAATTTGGAGAAAGCCAGTCATACCCAGAAATACATCAAAATCAACCATCTCTAGAATAATCAAATCTACATAAGTATTGCTCCCCACAAAAGTCACAAGGCAAGACCTATATACCTTCTCAACTATCACAGACTCACCCACAGGAGTAGAGACACGAATAGGCATGTCAAGCAAATCACAATATAAATCAAGACCAGTAGCAAATAAGGAAGATACATATGAAAATGTGGATCCAGGATCAAATAATAAAGAAGTCATGCAATCACAGACCAAAAGAGTACCTGTGATAACAACATCAGATGTTTCTGCTTCAACCCCCGGGGAAAGCAAAATAATGAGCCCTATCACCTGTCTGTCCATTGCCCCTACCAAGCTGCGTTGCAGTAGTTCCAACTTGCCCGCCACCCCGACTGAATTGTTGACCACCATTACCTTGGCCACCACGTCCTCCAGAATGGCGGCCTCTGCCATGACCACCTCTACCTCTAACTATTGGGGGTCTGTAACTCTGTTTAGGACAATATTTCCTAATATGTCTAGTCTCTCCACATCCATAACAATTCCTGGATTCAAGTATAGGTCTCTGTGAAAATGGTGAAGTCTGGGGATAGCCTCCAAACCCAGAAAAAGGTTGACTGGTCTGCGATGGACCCTCAGCTGAAGCCTGCAATGTAGATTGAATAGGACGGGCTGGATAACCTCCTGAACTCTGCCCTCTGGAGTAAAAACCACTAAACTCACCTCCCTTACGAAACTTCTTAAATGTCGATGTTGTGGTGAAGTCGTCTGGCTTCACCCCCTCTACCTCTATCACAAAATCAACCACTTCCTCAAAGGATTTTGCTGCAGCAGCTACCTGTAAGGCTGGATTTGCAAATCTGACCTCAATCCTTTCACAAAGCGGCGAATCCGCTCTTGTGGACTGAAGCAAAGCTATGTGGCATACCTGGATAGTGCACGAAATTTGGCCTCATAAGCAGCAACAGACATCCTTCCTTGCTCTAGGCTCAGGAACTCATCTCTCCTCCTATCCCCCAGAGTCTGGGGTATATACTTCTCCATAAATAAGCTAGAAAATAATGCCCAAGTCATAGGTGGTGCCCTTGTTGGTTGACACTCAACATATGACCGCCACCACATTTTGGCATCCCTTTGAAACTGGTAGGTCACAAACTCAACACTGAATCGCTCTACTATGTCCATATTATGTAGTAACTCATGACAATAAACCAGAAAATCATAGTCATCTTCAGATTCAGCACCCTTGAAGATTGGAGGTTTCAACTTTAAGAACTTAATGAAAAGTTCATGCTGATCACTTGTCATTATAGACCCTGTAGTCAATCGAGGAAACGTGCCTACTTCCAATGATGCATCCATACGGGGAGCCACATCAGCTGCATGTTGTATTCCCTGAACTTGAGGTGCTGGTGCAGAAAACACTGGAGGTGTCTGGCCCTGATCAGATAACCCGCTAAGATAAGTAAGAACCTGATTAATTATCTCTGGGGTAGGCTGGGGTGGTACTTCCTTATCCTGAACCTGCTCATTTTCCCCTTCCTCACCCTGTCTCACTACCTCATCAGTCGATGGAGGAGTCACTGCCCTATTTCTAGCTGGACCAGGTGTTTGTCCTCTACCTCTAGTGAGCGTCCTCCTGCGACCTCTACCACGGCCTCTTGCCACTGCTCCTCCTCGAGTTACAGCCCCAATGGTTGGCTTAGACGCACCCAGTCTTACCGGTGTTGGTGTTGGCACAGCTGTTGCTCTAGTCCTAACCATCTGTGAAATTGAGTGAGAAGGTCAGATACCAATTTGTATCACCTAGATACCAATTGGATCCAAGTAATAGCACGAAAGAAAGAAAGAATGGAGTTTTCCTAAAGTCCTATAGCCTTTCGAAGAAAAAAGAAAAGGCGTCCCTATACCGTTCCTCAAGACTCTACTTGACTTGTCCTTGTGTGATGAGACCACGAAACTAACGCTCTGATACCAAGTTTTTCACGACCCAAAACGAGTCGTGAGTGGCACCCACACTTACCTCCTTAGGTGGGCGAACCTACAAATCTAAACCCCAACATATACCAATAGTTCAACTGTAAATAATATAAATAATGCGGAAGCTCCAAAATATATTAAGCAACCAATTTAAATAAGTATCTAGAGTTTAATACTTATCATCCCAAAATCTGATAGTGATCATATGAAGGAAATTTATTTCCAAATTACCAAGTCTAAGAGTGTTTAAGAAACCAAAATAAGTAAAAAGATGATCCATGTCCGAAATTCAAAGACATCAAGACGTGAATGAGAGAATCCAGCACGCGCTAGAATTAATAGCTCACCCTGAACTCAAATGTGCTGGAGACTGGCTAGAGCTGAGGGCCAGTCGAAGTCGATGGTACACTTGTTGCGCTCCACAAAGAACAGAGAAGAAAATACAAATAGGGGTCAGTACAAGGAACACGTACTGAGTAGGTATCATCGGCCAACTCAAAATAGAAACCAATATACATTGAATAATAATATAAAATCAATTACAATACTTAACAGGTGGCAAACAACAAACACGTGAACCATCGACAACAACACCATAACAGTTACATCATCAATTTTAACATCAAGCAAAGCTTTGAGGACTCATGTCTCCACACCATACTCATTTGAATTATAGGTTCTTTGAGGTTAAGTATATTAAGTTACTTCAAGATTCCTTTCCTTTAATATTATTGTGTCGGAACGTGACACCCCGATCATATATATCGTGTCGGAACGTGACACTCCGATCCCATAATACAGTGTCGGAACGTGACACTCAGATCCAATTATCTCATTATTTGTTTCATCAAGCCTTCTTTATTCAAGGCATCATTTTAATAGAGAGGGTTCAAGATTAGAAATTCAGCAATCTCATAATTTTAGGCCAACCACAAACCACGCAATCAAAACATACAACCACACAATCAAGTACATAGGAGACTTTACAGTATCACTCAATACATATCAATCACTATCTAGAGTTTATCTATCAAATAGAAATAAACCATAACCTACCTCCACCGAAGAACCGAAGTCAAGCACTCAACTTCTCCAATTCTTTTCCTTTCCTCAATGCTTTCGAACCTTTTCAATCTATCAAGTATATATATATATATATATATACACTATGTCTAGCCTAGACCCAAAAATTCACCTAGCTTTATATATATATATATATATATATATATATATATATATATATATATATACACATATACATATATACATATATATATACATATATATATATATATATATCCTAAAGTTCAAACCTAAGAGTAAGTCTTAATTCCTCCACTTAGCAAAATTTTAATAATAATCATATAATATAATACACCAAATATTTAATTACCTATCTCAATATATCAACCTTTAATTTCTTATATCGTAACAAAATTTTATAATATTAACATTAGGCCACTGGTTACGAAACCAGTGGCAGAATAGTAACTCTCGAAGACAATTCCTACTTTCCCACTAACATTCACAATTGAAGCCACTGGTCACGAGACCAGTGGCAGACATGCATAAATATTTCTCCTAATTGTTAGTAGAACCATTTGCATATCATCCCTTAATTAATAATATAACCTTAGCAATTGAAGCCACTGGTCACGAGACCAGTGGCGCACATGCATTATCCTTTAAAAAAAGAATCAGTATTTACTCATATACAGAAAACGTAACCCAAAAGAAAATATATGCACGATGTTCTGTTGATGCTCCCGTGATTTTTCTTCGTTCCACCTGCTTTTCTCCGTTTTCCCTCTTTTCTTTTCTTTACAAATTATTTGTTACCCTAATTATTATACTCATCTAATTATAATAGTGATAAAAGTGACCCACTATTAATTATAATATTATTTTCTTAACCATTAACTAAATAAATTAGTAAAACTATCCCATTAATTTCATAGTTATAATTATGAATAGCCCAAAACACCCATTTAAAATCTATCGAAAAAATATTTATGAAATAAAAAGCTCTAGTACTTAAAACGACCAAAAGAGTCATTACAGAGGAAGAGCCGAAGTTCAGTTGCACGCCCAATGCTGATTGATGAAGAGGAAAATGTGGAATCCAGATAATGATAGGAAAGAAGAATAACCATTTGTTACAATGAAAGGAAATTGACAGCTTTCAATCATATTCTGATACCATTTGACCCTTTAGACAAGTACTGTCGCGTTGCATCTTATGAATTAAAGGTGAATGAATTTTCGTCCTAGCTCTCACCATGGGGCAACTAGTGAAAGAGTAATGTATTAAAGGCTATAGGGGGTGTAATTTCTCTTGTTTTGGACATTTGGTTGAATTTTTCTAGCGATATGAGCTTCTCAATATTGACATAAAGAAAGAAAATATGTGTCTTTTATTAGTTCTTTTTCCTGTTGTAGCAAAATTTTTAGAATTTTTTGTTTGCTTAATTCATACATCGCTTTTTAGAAATTACTGTCATTGCACAATCCTATTATTATGTAGATAAGGGCAATCTGAAAGCTCTTTGGCAATAGAATAATAATTAGTGCTTTGGAAGCACTTTACTATTGCTTTACTGGTGTTTAAAAATGAGTACTTTTCTAGTGAATTTCAAGATGTGTGTCAGTAAAATTTGGATAAATATATCTACATGTATAATGTCCCAATTGTTTTTGTAAATGGGGTAGGGTGCGAAAGGGCACAACGGGGAGGGGTGGGATGTGGGGGAAGGGGGAGGCAGGGCAATTTATTTGAAACATTTTAAATGGGGCAGGGTAGGGCGGATCAAAATGTTAATAGGTCAAGGCTTCCCCCTCCCTAACCCACCCCATTTACGTCCCTAAGCAGTAATTTTATCGTGATCGACTTTGCTTTCTGTCGATCTTGCTTTTTTGACATCTATTATTATTTTTAATCAAGATCTAGTAGGGTTTGTTCAACAGAACATCATCTGAGAAAGACACAAATTTTCAGCTAGAGAATTTGGTTATTGTCTCGTTCTCTCTTCTACCAACATCTAGAGAAGGTTGGTAAATTGTTATCGGGTTCTTCCGATTCGTATTTATTTTTTTGGGTCCGTATTTATTATTCAATTTGCGTTTTCTTGAAGTTTCAGCCAGAAATTAGGGAAGTACAAAGTTTTGTTCCATTGGTCAAAGATGTACATTGATCTTTATTACATCCGGGGGTTGTTTGCTCTCTACTAAGAAATTTTGAATACTGAACTGGTCTCTTTCAAAATAATATTTGTTGGGGATAAATGGTGCTACTACTTCACTAATAGAATTACCAATAAGAGAATGAGTTTTGCTAGTATTAATCATTCATCTTTTGATAAAATGATTTTGATTCGAACACATGATTAAACAAAATTATCTCAATATCTAGAATCATTGAAGATACTTCAACTATTGCATTTGCTAAGACAAATTAAACATGTCTTATAATAACTTTTTTAAATAAATGAGTGACTGATTTAGGTGCCATAAATCATATGACTAGTAACTTTTAAAAAAAATTCTAGATTTTAATCACACAAAGCTCTCTCCAGTTACTATAGTTGATTGGTTTACTTGTATCAGTGTTGGACTTGGATCTCTACTTAAGTCAATCCTCTCTAATACTCAGGCATTTCTATCTCTAGCCTAATTTTTTACATTAGGTGCAAATTGCATTTTTTGAGTTTGGGACGTGACAAACTTGGTATCAAAGCAATATCGTATCCTAGGTAGTCACTAAGCTATGTCAAGTACAATCTTGTTTATAAATATGTTGTGGACCACATTCTATACGCATGAAGCTACATACATTATTTAGAAAAGTTAACCTTTCTTTCGCTTATATCGCGCTACAGAGCTGAGTCATAAGGATCGAGCTCTTTGAATTACAAATGTTATTGAACTTGCATTATAGCTGCACTTAGGGCAGGCAAAGTGAACCCATATTTTGGTAACCCGCCCAATCCATTCATATTTAATGGGTTGGGTGAGTATCTTTTTTCATGAGTAAAATATGGGTTGATACTCATATTCAACCCATAAAAATATGGAGAAAAAGTTACGCTTTAACTTTTATTCACTCAAAATTCATCATATTACCAAATATACTGTAACTTCTCTTTCTTTTATGTTCTTCTATAAAATTAATTATTTTTCTTTATAATTGAAAATGAGAAATCTTTGGCCCTCCAAAATTATCTATTTTAAATGTACATTTCTTTGGTTAATTATAATTATATATTTTTTATTTTTTTATTTTCTATTGAATAATAAATAATATTTTAAAATAAATAAATCATGTACTCATATTGACATTGCTAAAGTGCATTAAACATGTTGTTAGGACTCCATAACATGCTATTCTTATGACGAAGAGGTTTATATAAAAATATATAGTCCATTCAAGGGTCAAAAGGGTTCAAGACAGAGGGTCGGATCGGTAATAGGGTCATATGTTTTACTACGTTCGGCAGAGAGAGGGCACAATCTTCCTCAAAGGGGGAGCATTGAGTTCTGGAAGTGGGAAGAATCACATTTATGCATTGATAGGTATCTGACCTGTTTTATTCTAGCTGTATTTGTTCCTTGTTAGACTCAGACTATGTATTGTCGTATATTACTTTATTTATTGTTGAAAAGATTTTTGTAGTGCCACAGTCATTGCAATGACCTTTTGTTGTATCTATTCTAGTTGACGACTCAATTATTGCCAACAGGGTTTACTGAGGTTGTATAATAGAGATTGTTGGTTGCTAGACCACAACAAACTTGATAGAATTAGAGATGCTTTACTTTGATTTTTCTATGAGCATGGATTAATTGATATATTTTTACTTCAATATCTATCGCGGTGGTTGTTCCCACTTTGTTTCACCCTTATGTTAAATAAATATAATTTTATATAACATGGATCAAAAGGAAAGAAAAAACTTAAGAACAAGTCAAAAGATGAATTTCAACTCATTAATTAGCAATTTAATTTGTGTCATTTTTGCTCAATAAAAATAACTTAAGCAGCCATTGCCTTATTTTCTAGAGTAAGAATTTGTGGGATAAATATGATGTGCTAGTCCCTAGTTATGGATGAATACCATCTTTGAACTTTCCTTTTTAACATAGAATGCATATTTAAAGTCAACTCCAACCAAAGATACTACTTAATCAATTCAAAATTCTGCCAACTTTAAGAAATTTAACAATCTTATTTTGTCCTAGTGTTCATTTATTTTTGTTTACAAAAAAACAGATTTTTACTTACAAATTAAAAAAATAATAATTATAAACTAAACTAAAATCACATACAATTGAAGAATTTAAAGAGAGCTTACGCTTCTATATTAAACCAAAACTTTCAGCGTGACACAAATAAATAATTTCAACATAAACCAATTTAAATTCGCTAACAAATCATAAACTAAAAAGAGTAAAAATTGTCCTTTAAACAATATGACATGGAATAAAATGTCTTCCATTAATAGTTTGGTCTAAAAATGCTTCTATAATCAATAGTTTGGTCCAAAGTCACTTGTTCCGAATAACTTGGTCCAAAAATACCCTATTATTATTTAGTGAGTCAAAAAAAATCTGTTTATGATTATTTTCTTTTTAAGCATATTTTATTCCTAAAAAAATATTTTTTTTGAAAAATTATCCTTGTTTCTTTTAGTAAATATTGTATATAGCATTATATGTAGTATTATTATCAACTTATGACATTAGAATTTCAATTTCATTTTGTAGCATTTAATATCTCACTCTATATCATTTTATGAGTAATTATATTGTTAACTATAATTTATTAAAAAAAGTTGTTATTAAAAATTAATTAACAATTAAGTAGATAAAGTTATAATGAGTAATTAATTTTAATAATTAAGAAATTAAGACAATATAAATTAAGTGGCTTTTGTTAGTCATAATTACTGCATTTATTCAATGTTGCACGCCTGAGAATTTGAAGTATAACTTTTTATTGAGTTAAATTAAAGATAGATAAATTATTAGCATTAATTTTGTTTCTTTATTAATTGCTACATTTAATGCAGGTAGCACATTTTTTAATATGAATAGTTGCACTTTTTTGGGAGTTTAATTAAAGTTAAATATATGATTAGCACATTTTTAGGGATATTAAACATTTTCAAATTATCATCATTGCCTTAAATACCTCTAGTTAGATAAAATAATATTATTTTTTTGAATTAATTTCTTAAAAAACTCAACCACATAATAACAAATATTTTCGGATTTTCAGAATACTTTCAGATTGTCATTTTCAAACATATTTGGATCAACGTTACAAGTAGTCTTCTTTCCAAAATTTCACGATTATTTTCAATTTGCTTTCAACGTATAAGTCATTTTTTCTAAAAATTGAAGACTATTTTCATAGATGCATATTTCACATCTTTTTTTAGTAACTTGATAAATTTTGGCGTACAATATGTTTCTATTTAAATAATAATATGTGTTTTTATATTAATTTTGTATTGAAAATGCATTGTGTTTGTTTAATTTGAGTATTGTATAGGACACTGAATGATATATTAAATGTGTATGAATTATATGAACTGATTATAAATTTGTGTAACGTTGAAGTCTGAATTTTTTTAATAGTGTATGAAGATTATACGAAACGTGTATTATTTGTGTATGAAAGTCCATTTATTTTTTTTCAAAATTACAGTATATGTTTCTAATGAAATTAGAATATATGTTTTGTATTATTGTTGTACAGCGGGTATACCAAAATTTGAAAGATGGAAGGGATTTGCTGACATGAAATTCAAAAGGACAAAAACGATTTGCAGTAGATGCCGTCAAGTTGGACACAATAGAAAGACATGTTCAAATTATCCAGTGCAAAAACACTGGTTTCGTAATGTAACATTTGTTATTATGTTGTTTTGAATGTTAGAAACACGTTTTGTTTTATTGAGTGCAGTTGTTATCATTGACATTTATAAAGTTTGGTTTCCTAAAAAAAATTATCATTCATATATATATATATATATATATATATATATATATATATATATATATATATATATATATATATATCATATCATATGTTCCTGTTACATATATCCAAGTTTAATATGTGATTGATAATTCATACGATGTTTATACATTATATATATACATTGAACTTTACCGCCATTCATAAAATGTTCATATAGTATTCATACAAAGTTCATATATATGCCATTTGTTTTTGTTACATATATCAAAGTTCAGTATGACATTCATAATTTATACAATATTTATACATTTTTCATACAATGTTCATATATTTTTGCATATTGCAATAGAAATTTATACAAAAATCATACACATTTAACAAAGTGCAAATATTCATTTAAGCATACTACCATTAAATACAACAGTTAATATATTTTGATATATATAGTTAAATGTATTTTACAACATGCAGATATGAGTGTTACAAGATCTCTACTGCTGGATTTTTGTGACAAGTCAAAATCATCTCTTGGTTTCACACACCAAGAAGAGAAGAACAAGAAGAAGAAATTGATGAACTATGTGATTCTTCAATCACTTCGTCTTGTTCATCATTAACAACTGGTTCTCCAATCTTGTCCGGGACAGAATTTTTTACTTTCCTCCTCTTGTAACATTTTTTTCTGATTGTTTTCACCGTTGACACTACTTTCCTTTTAGAAGGACTTACCTTACTAGTTCATCATTCGACTTCTTCTCTAATTCCATCGCAGCTGTATAGTCTGAGATTTGCGATTGAATTTGAGTTATACATAGATCAAAAGATTGTATTTCAACCATGAAGTTACCGGTATAGTTTGTATCTCTTATGAATCTCCTTAGGGTATTTGGTTTATACATTGTATTCAACAACCCAGATCCTAAAAATTTATAGACAAACAAATATTAGAGAATTTGACATAAACAAATATAAAACTTGAAGAAACCTGCATTATCTATACAACATAAATTTCTCATAAAATCAAGCAATAACATATAAAAATTGAATAATTTGACAAAAGAATAAGAGAAAAAATAAAAACTTTAAGAAATAAACCTGTTTGATGATCTATACAACACGATTTTTTTCGAAAATAATGCAATATTGTGAATTTGATGTGGAAGATTGATAGAGATGTAGTTGAATAAGGATTTTAAGCTTAATCTGATTTTGTTAAATAAGTTTAAAGCTTGAAAGGGTTTCTATATTTAATTAATTAATAGAGAGAAAAACACGTGCTGCCTTTAATTGATTAATAGAGAGAGAAACGTGAAAAAAGGCGTGCAAAATTAATATGGTAAAAAGAGAAGCATGTAAATAGGGGAGATGTCGAGTGTATTGGGGAACATAAAAGAGTATTGGTTGATATGGGGGTGGGTAATTATTGAGTAACCATATAATATGAAATTAATTAAAATCAAATCCCTAACTTTTAGGTTTATTTTTCTAAAAGATAACTATATAATATGAAGTTTAATTAATATTTAATAAATAATAATTTATTATCTGTATTAAAAACATTAAAAGCTAATTGATTAGTATTTAATAATTTATTATTTATATTAAAAACTTTAAAAGGTAATTGATTAATCAGTAATATTTACAAGATTTTGTTGATAAAAAGTAAGTGAATGAATGAAACTGATTATTTAAACATAATAATTATTAGTTACATAGTAAAATAAATTTTTTTTTAATATATTATTAGTTAATATGCTATAACTTGATAATAAAATGTTATAAATAGTTTATTTTAAATTATTTTTTTAATTAATATATTATTAATTGATGTGCTATAAGATGATAATAATATGCTATAAGTAGCTTATTTTTAAAGAGTATGATTACAAGTTAATATTTATCCTCTTAAATGTGTGTGAGATGTTAATTTTTCTATTTATAATCACTTTAATCAATAAATAAATAGGAAACATTTTTTTTCTTCTTAATCTTATTTCATCACTTAAAATAGAATAACTACATGTATCTTTTTAATTGAAAGTCATATATATAAGATCATACTAACTTCATCATTAGTTTTCATCCATATGACAATAAAAAATCTAATAAAATAATAAATATTTTATTTCTTAATATTTTTCTAATTGAACTAGGGCAAGTATTTGCTAATAAAAAGAGTTGTCACTAGAAATTTATTCTGTTAAAAATGAGCAGGACAATAGAGTTATTTTTTTATCAAACTATTGACTATAAGGATACTTTCAAATCAAACTATTAAATATTGACTTTTTCGTGCATGAATTTCGCATAATTTAATAATATTTTATGCCCAACTCTGAATCATAAGTAATTTCAACAAATAAACTTGGATGCTTGCACTGAAATTACTAACCAATTAGTCACACTGAAGAAATAACTTATGAAATTAGCCCGTTGAAAGCTTATTTTTATTATATTATTGTCACTATAATATCTTCAATAAAACCATGGCACACATACATGCATAGCCTTGTAATATTGGTACATAGGTAAAGTTAATTGCAATATTTAGCTTGGTAGTCATTTCAAAGTTGATTAATTGTCTTTTCTAGTAAGTCAACAAAGTACTGATTACTATAACCATTTTTTATTTTTTTTATTATGTTGTGGCACAAATTCATTTCTTAAACTGTTGCAATAACTAAGAAATTGAGCAGTAACATCATAGCCTTGGTCCCAACGATCACCCTGACCTGGTTTCACCCAATGGCTTGTTCAAAGGCAAACTTCAGTCTCACATAATTAGCAATCCCTTTAATCCTCCAGGAGCCTTACCATTACCATTCCACTGCCAAATGTGAGCACTTTCCTGGTATAATACACTCGTGATCTCTCTCTTTACATCTCCAGAGTAACCTTGGATTTACCTGAAAACACAAATGTAACATTCAAATTTTGAATAGTTTCAAAAATTATTTTTTATCGATGATTGGGGAATGCAAAAAAAAAAATAATAATGAAACCTAAGCCAAAAAATGGAGAAGTTATTTTATAACAATACTTTTGAATTAGAATGAACTTTTTTTCTAACGAAATTAGAGCTTAGGTGACCATGATTTAAAACAAAATAGACAAGTCATATTACATAACAAAAATGAGGATATGGGGAATCAAACTTGAGTGATCTACAAAGAGAGGTGAATCCAGGAATATTATGTTTTCAACTATTTATACTTAAAACAAAAATAGAGAAAAAGGCTTCAACAAAATTCAAATCTTGGTCATGTGATGGTTCCTCTAGCTTATACCAATAGCTCTCATATGCTTTCCTTGGATGTACTGTTAATTATGTTCTAGTTTTTGTCAATTTTTCAAGATACTTAATTATTTACATGAAGTTAACAGGTGCACGTACACCCCTACTTATCAGAGCGGGTGCACCTCTACCTACAAACTTAATAAACATACACAGACATCATACAACTTTGTGCACATCTTTTTTACTGAGCCATAACTAATTAAGAGTGTTTATATATAATATAAAGTAAGATTTATATTTTGTAAAGGTGCATGTACATATCGATCAATTAATTTTTTATATGTAAGTTTAAGACATGGGCTTATTTCTGTGTACCTTGCACTAACATGAATCTCATTGTTGATAACAAAAGCTAATCCGCTTATGTCATCGATGAACAAGCAATTTTTTATATGTAAGTTTAAAACATGGGCTTATTTCTGTGTACCTTTCACTAACATGAATCTCATTGTTGATAGCAAAAGCTAATTTGCTCATGTCATCGATAAACAAGCTTACTTTTGGTACGTTTTTACGGTCAGCTGAAGAATTGTACTGTTGAAAGATATTCCATATGTAGGAAGTGACAGCTGTCAGTGTATGCTGACCATATTGAGCTCCGATATCTTGGTTGAAACAGGCGCCTCCAAGGGTGTTTGCAGCCGTATTCGTCAATGAATAATCCACAACGTCCATTTTATGGTTCAATATTAACACCAATAAAGGACAAAGGAACAAAATCCTATGACTCATTATTGATTTACTCATATCATTTCTTTTCTTATAACAAACACCATCCTTTATATAGTTTTTCCATATACTTCAACACAAGCTTAACTCAAAACGGGAATAACATTAATTAAGACCTTGTTTGGATAAGCATTTCTAAGTCAAATAACATTAAATGATTTTTAACTCAAAAAAAGGGCCTGGGGGGGGGGGGGTTCTAATTTGTAATGTAGGGGGCGAAGCGGATTTATGATTTAAGAGTAGAGAGTAGAAAGAAGATTGTTAGCTGAAAGATTGATGATTTTATTTATGAGGGGAAACCCTCTATTTATACACAAAATTTACAGACTTTTGGCCAAAAGATGGCCGACACATACTTTACACTTGGCCTTTTTATATTCGGCCGACGCAAGAAAACAAAATACATACTATTACTATTTTACATAATGGCCTCTTCTTTATTTATGGCCGACATACACACTGTTTTCTTTATGACTTTTACAATTGGCTTTTTATAGCCGACACAACACGACAAAAATAAAATTATTACTTTTTACATATGGCTTATATTTTAACAAAATTAAAAAATACTTTTTTTTTTTTTTATTCGATTTGAACGTCTGGTATGACATTATCTTCTCCTTGACATTTTGAACATATATGGTCGGGGTATTTTTGTCCAATAATTTTGCAATATCTTGTCAATAATTCTTCTGAAATAAACCCTTTCCTTAATGCTCTGGTTGTCGGTTTTTGCTCAGGCTTGAGTAGACTAAGTATCCATTGGCGTATCTCTTCCATATCTTGTTCTCTGATTTCTTTAGAATTTGAATATATCATAACTTGTTCTTGTACATAATAGCTCCATACTGAATTTCCGTTTAAATAATTGTTGGTTAGTTCATTTAGGATAGTTGCTATCCCTATAACTCTTTTGTTGGCGTAGAATTCTGGTATCTCAACCCTTTGTATTTCTTGTTGTATTCCGATATCTTCTGGAATTATCATATCTCTGGTCAAACCAATTTTTATGACTTGTATAATTGGTTTTATCTCATCAAATAATATCTCTGCTGGTGCTGAATAAAACTTTATATAAAACAATGTTCCTTTAGTAATTCTTTTATAGTTCATAAGGGCTTTGTATAGCTCTGGTATGGTAGATATTTCATCTCCTGTTTGTGTATAAACTGTACTAAGTAATCCATAACTATAACATGTTTTTACAAGATTTGCATTGGTACCTGGTTGTGCTATTAACTTATTATATCCTTGTAGCTTTTGGGTTATAAAATCAGTATTAGGGTCTTTGGTAGTTGGAGATCTGGGTGTTAAGTTTAAATAATTTTGGATTTTATAAAGGTTTTCAATATATGAGCGGGTTATGTGGTTGTAGGCTTTTTTATCTTGGTTCAAACTTTCTGAGTAAGTATGTATTTGTGGTGGTATAAATAATGAGTCTTTTTGGTTCTTTGGAATAAATGGTTTATCGAAGATTTTGTTCATATTTAAATTTGTATATCTATTCCACTGGCTCCTTTTGTTGTAGATGTGCTTGCTGTAGCTGCATTTAAACAAACATTGTCATGGGTTTTATGGAGTTTCCCAACGTCTCCTTCTAGTTCTGGCTTTTTACCGTCCGCCGAACGACGTAGCTCCGCATTTTTAGAGTCATGCTGCTGACTGCTAGCTTTCAGATTTTGTAACTCTTTTCCCATACTGTCCACCTTCGTAGAAAGTGTAGTAATTGCTTTGAGTATTTCTTCTATCGTATCTTGTTTAGTTTGAGTTCCTTTTTCTTGATAGGTAGTCTGCAACAAGGTTCTTGTCAGTCTTAATTATTTCAATTGTAAATGTAAAATTTAATATATTTAATACTAATCTCCTTATTTCCTTTGTTGTAACTGAATCATCTAACTTTTTGTTATCCACCATTTTACTTGTGTGTTATCTGTTCTTACAATAAATTTATTGTAAACAATACATGGTTCAAATGCTAATAAACACTTATATAATGCGAATAATTCTTTTCTATTTATTTCCCATTTTATTTGTGCTTCTGTATAAGATCCTGAATAATATCTACAATGGTGTTCTATTTTTTCTTTTTCATATTTGTATTTTTAGAACTCCTCCGTAACTATGATCACTTGAATCTGTTTCAACAATGTAAGTGAATGTTCTATTTTCATCAGGAAAATATAGTTTGGTAATTTTTTACATAGATTCTTAATAATTTTTATATGTTCTTTATCTTTATTATCAAAATGATATTCTACATCTTTTTAAGTTTTTTATGTAGTGGTTTTAAATGTTCTGCTAATTTTGGTATATATTCTCTTACCTGATTTACTAATCCTAGAAAGGATTGTAATTTCTTTTTTGTATCTATATTTTCATCAATAGTAATTTTTTTTGTACTATATGAGTTTGCATTTTTATTGCATTTTTATCTATTTGTATTCCTAGAAATTCTATTTGTGATTTCATAATTTCTGCTTTTCTTTTACTCAAACTTATACCTGTATTTTTTACTATATGTATAAATTTTTCCAATAATCTTATATGTTCATCTTGTGTTCTAGAATATAACAATATGTCATCTATATATACAATACAGTTTTCTAGCTGGTTAAAACAGTTATCCATAAAATGTTGGAATCTACCTGGTGCATTTTTATATCCAAAGGGTAAAACATTCCATTCATAGAAACCTTGCGGTACTGTGAATGCTGTTAATTGTTTGGATTTTTCTTCTAGTTTTAGGTGGTAAAATCCCGATTTACAGTCAAATTTGCTAAAATAATTATATCCTTGTATTTGTCTTATTTTTAGTATTTTGTTTGGTATCGGATAATTGTATGTTTTAGTTTTAGCATTTAGATTACGATAGTCTATGACCATTCTACTTTTACCTCTTTTTTATTCACTATGTTTTATAACTATAAATGCTGGACTTGTGTGTTTACTATTACTCTTTTGTATGTAATTATTTTCTAATAATTCATCTATATGTATTTTAAATTCTTTTAAATCATCAAAGTTATATTTTAATGGTTTCTGTGTTATTATGCTATTTCATCTATTAATTCAATTTTTACTTTTGTCTTATGTTTTTCCCATCCTTGTAATGGATCTTCACTATATAATTGTTCTAGTTGCTCATTAATTAATTTGACTTTGTCTATAGCAAATATAATAATTTCTAATTGCGTTATTTGTTTATTTATATTTTCCATTTCTTGGTTTATTTTTTCACTTCCTTTTATCCATTCCATAGGTTTTCGTTGTTTATTATTTACCCTTTTTGCTCCTATCTTATTTCCGCATGGTGTAGTAAGCCACCAATGTGTTTTTGTTATTATGTGTGGATAAAATCTATCTAGAAATGGTATTCCTAATAACATATCTTTTGTAGTAAATTCAAAATTATACATTTCTTCTATTGTTAGTATTTTATCCCATATTTGTATTTTTATATTTTTTGCTTTGTATTTAATCATACTTCCTTCATTGTTAAATCCTGTTACTACCATAGGTGTTTTTAATTTTTCCCATTTATCTTCTGGTAAGCAATTATATTTACATATATTCGCTTCTGCTCCTGTATCTATCATAGGGGTATAATATCTGTTGTGATATCCTTCTACTATAATTTTTGCAAGTATAAATATTTTCATTAATCATTTGTCCTTTTATAATTATTTTCTTATTTTGGCAAGTTATTGTTAATTGTTCATTTTCTATATTGTATGGTTTGACTTTTTCTAACCATTTTATTCCTAATGTAATATTATGGTTTCCTTGGTATATTTTGAATTGTATTACTAAGGGTATTCCTCCTATAATTATTTCTTTTTCTGTTGTTTCTTCATTTGTGTTCACTATCTCACTAGGTAGTCCAGGGCATGTATATCCTGTTTTTATAATTTCTTCTTCTAATACTAACTCTCTTGTTATATAATTTTCTTCTTGTCCTGTATTTATTAATATTTTATATTTTCTTTGGTCTATTATTCCTGTTATGAAATAATGATATGGTGTTATTTCTTCTTTATCTAATAAGCTTTGGGGAATTTCATATTTTCTTTTAGATGTACTCATCCTTGATGAGGTAGCTCTTGTCAATGTATTTGGTACGCTTGAAGTGCTTAATCTTTCTTTTACTATCTCTAAATCTTCTTCTATATCAATTTCTTTATAGCTATAGTCATTATTGTCTATTACAGTAATTATTTTTTCAAAAGGATTTTCTATTTTTATTTTGTTAATTTTATTTCTTGCTGTTATTTTATGCTTCGTTGTTAATATATATAGATTTTTACATCTTGCTGTAAATAATTTGCTTCCTGGTGCTAGTTCTATTCCAGACATTTTCCAATATAAAACTAATGATCTATCTATATTTTTATCTGTTAATGATACTGTATAATTGGCACTTATTGTAAACTTAAATTTTTGATATATCAAGTTTTCCTTTTACTGCACTAATTACGCTTTTTTTCTATAGGGTGTACAATTCTATCATCTGCTAAGTATATTTCTATGGGTGTATCTATTCCTTCTCTAAAGCAGGCTTTTATTAATATTTCTGTTCCTCCTAAATGTAGGTATTTTATTGGTGTTTTAGCTTTTATATCTTGTATTTCTTTGTTTATCATTCTTTTATTTATTATAGGTATATATGCTTTTCCTTTTGTGTATTTACAATCTATGATATGTTCTTTTTGACTAACTACATAATATTCTTCTTTTCGTCTTTTAAACCAATTCTTAAAATAGGTATTTCTAGTACTTTTTCAACACTTAAATCTAATTCTTTTCCTTTTATTTGTTCAAATATCGTATTATCAAATATAATTTTCTGTTCTGATGATTCTTCATCTTGATATTCTTTCTTAGATATTATTTTTATTTCATTTTCAGACATTATATTTCTTCATCTGTTTCGTTATTATCTATGTTAATATTTTCTTCTTCATTCTCAGTTTCTACATCTGATACTTCATATATACTATCATTTTCACTTAATTCATAATCTATGTATTCTATTTGCATATATTTTTTCATTATCTATAATTAATTCTGCAATTTGTTTTCTTTTTGGATTTTTGGGTAATTTACAATCTTTAGCTATGTGTCCTATCTTTCCACAATTATAACAAGTACATTGGGATATTTTTCTTTTTGGTCTGTATGGTCTTTTTATTTTATGGTTTTTTACATAATACCTTCGTCTTGGTTGTTTATATTTATATATAGTTTTGTTTTTTCTATAATTTTTATATCTTTTAGATTTTTGTTTTTAGTTGTGCATCCAAATTGTGGTGCCATTTTATTTTTGCAACATGATAAATTTTTATTTAATACTTTTTCCATTTTTAATCTTTCTTTTTGGTTTTCACATAGTTGTATGAACCATTGATTTAAAAATTTTATTCTAGATCCTAAAGTATCTACCATTCCTTCATTATTCCAATCTTTTATTACGTTTGTACTAAATGGTTCTGGTAATTTTGTATAATATTGTTTTCTTATTTCTTTTGCTTCGTCAAAATTGTATTTAGCTTTGTAATAATATTCTTTAAATGCGCAAGTATATTCTTCTAAGTAACACATTTTACATATAGCTAATTTTGTCATAAGTTGTCTATTTATTATTTTTTCTCTATTTTGTTCTCTTATATCTGTAGTCATACCTCCAAATTCATTTCTTATCGCTGATTCATATTTATCTAGTATATCTATATTTGTTGCTGATGCGGATCCATCCATTTTCTTATCATTCCTAAGTACTTCTAGACTTTCCGAGGGTAGATTTCTATCCATAATTTTGTTGTTCCTACGAATGTTCTTTCTATGTATCTTGGTGTCTTCGCTGTTTCTATTTTGTTATCTATTAACTGTTTAGACATATTTCCTATCCACAATAATATTGCTTTATTTATATCTGCGACACAATCTAAATCTAGGAAATTGTATTGTTCATTTGCTGGTTTAGGTGTCCAATTTTTATTTAGTCTACTGTTCCATATTGCATTATTTCTGTCTGATTGTTGATAGCTTTCTGTATAATAAGTTGGTGGTGTCCTCCTAGGACTAACTCTAGGACTATTTCTGGGACTATTATCTGGGGTTTTAACTCTTGACGTACTAGGCCTATTCATGTCTCCTGTGTTTATTTCTAATTTTTTTGGTTTATTTATCTGTTCTAGAATTTCTGTATATGTTTCACTTATATCGCTTATTTCTGATTGTTGGTCATTTTCATTTCCATCTATTTCATTTACTTCAATATCTTCATTTAGATCTTCATTCAGTTTTTGTTCCATTTGTTTTATTTCATTTGTTAATTCTAGCTCTTTGTCTTTTTCTTTTTGTTTTTGTTTATTTTCATATAATAATTTAACCTAGCTAATTCTTTTTCTAATTCACTTATTCTTGTATTTTTATTTCTTCTAAATTTTGTACTTCTTGTTTTGCTTGTGTTTTATTTTTTCAATTTCTCTTGATTTATCTATTTCTTCATTTTCTTTTGTTATTCTTACCATAGCTGTTAAACTATCTTCTAATTTTGCTGTTTCTTTTTCTAGCATTAAGTATAAGTTATTTCCTATTTTTTGTATCTTCTTCCTAAATTTGAAAATATTATTTTTATTATCATTCCATCTTGGTTTTCATATGTTTTTTCGTCTACTGCAAACTCTTCTTTGTTCATTATGATCTATATATATATTATGTTGTAATTCATATTCAAGACAATCTAATTCTAATTCTAACATTAATATATCTTTTCTTTGTGCTAGTATTGATTTATTACATACTCCTGCTAATATATTTTCTTCTAACCTTCTTTTTTTATGTTGTAACTTTGTTCTTTTTCAGTTATTTGTTCCATTATTTCTTCTATTAATTGTTGTTTATAGATTTCTCTGTTCATACTGTTTTTTCAAATAGCAGACATATTTATATTCTGTTTTTGAAATTATGTTTATTAATTGATCTTTTTTGACTAGTTGTGATAATTGGTATTCTATATATAAGGATTTTAATTTTTTCCATATTTTTCTCACCTTTTTATCTATCTTAGTTCTTTTTATTTTACTACTTTTATTTTTATTTATCATAACCTTTTATATAATATTTTAAAAAGCTTACTTAATTTTTCTGGATATTTAATCTTTTTTAACCTGTAATTTCTGCCATATCGCCTTAGCCAATGTTCAGTCATATTTAGTCTCCAATATCTAAATCATCATATAAATTATATATGTCATAATGAAGTTCATCTTGTATACTTTGTATAGTTAACTTAGTCCAACCTTGGGTTATTATTTCTATTATTTCATATGTTAATAATTTATTATAAATTTCTCTTTTTAAATCAGTATTCAAATTTTTTAGTACATAGAGTAGTAATATCTTATACTCAACATCATCATCTAATAGGTATGTTTCCATTTTTATTATTTTCATTTTTCACTAAAATTTTATTCCTTCCAACCTCTTAATAAGTTATACTTGCTTATTATGCAAAAATAATGGTTTAATAATCATCTCGTCTGGTCACTACTACAGCTTTCTTCTTTGATTAGTTACCCTAACAGCGCCTCAACTTTGTTTACTCCCCTAAACGGCCTTCTCTGCCTACCGGTTTCAACCTTAGGATGGCATAGTCTGGGTATACTTATTCAAAGAGTATTTTTGTAGCAAACTTTCTAAAGATGGTTATTATAACATTATTCAAACATGATAAACAATTATAATTAACAAGAGATTTTCAGGAATAAATTAATTTAGCTACTCATGAATATAAAATGGTATACCTGTTCTTGTAGATCTTCCGACATAGTTGATTTGTTTTCCATAGTTATTTAACTAACTAGCTCTGATACCAATGTAGGGGGCGAAGCGGATTTATGATTTAAGAGTAGAGAGTAGAGAGAAGATTGTTAGCTGAAAGATTGATGATTTTATTTATGAGGGGAAACCCTCTATTTATACACAAAATTTACAGACTTTTGGCCAAAAGATGGCCGACACATACTTTACACTTGGCCTTTTTATATTCGGCCGACGCAAGAAAACAAAATACATACTATTACTATTTTACATAATGGCCTCTTCTTTATTTATGGCCGACATACACACTGTTTTCTTTATGACTTTATTTATGGCCGACATAAAAGAATATTTTAAATTTTGTCAAACATTTTCAAAAGGTAAAAGTAACAATTAAAAAAATAGATTTGATCAATTTTAAAGCCAATTTAAACAAAATCTAAATTAGAATCATGCATCTAATTAACATATTTGACTATCCCTTTTTAAAAATTTCATAACTAAACTATTTAGAGCGTGAGTTTTATATTTAAACTATTACTTGAAAACATATCTAAATGATGTGTGTAAAATACCACTTGGATAATGGGTGTGATGTAGGATTTTTTTTAAAAAAATTGGAAAGAGGGGTTTGAAGCTAGTAAGATTTTTCTATTAAAAAATTTATAAAAAAAGAAAGTGGGTCTTTCTTTCTTCTTTTTTTGTTTTTTTTTTTTGGGGGGGGGGGGGGTACGATGAGAGGAGGTGGCTGAGTGAGGTAAGAAACATGTGTTATATTTTAGTGTTTAAGAAAAATAATTTTTTAATTTTAGCTAATACTAATAAAAAAATTTAATCAAATGAAATATTTTGTCGGTATAGAGTGTAATGTAGCAATCTTTTCAAAATAAAAAAGAGTATAGCACACACACCATCAATGAAGTGTAATGACAGAGAAGTGTGTTTCTCAAATTGAAGACTTGTAGTTTAGTTATTAAACTCAAACTTTCAATAATTTTTATAAACTAAAAAAAGTAGATAGCTTGAGTGTGTTATTGACACTTCACTCATTAAATTAAATAGACTTTTTATCATGTTCCATTTTAAAATTTGGAAAAATCAATACATTTAAACTGAAAATTCTATATTTAAAAATTTAAATTATGTTTGATTAATTTGAAATTATTTTTTATTTTTTGTGAATGATTTAAAGTGGAAAAAGTTAGACCATCTTTTCAATGTTTTCAAATTTTTGAAAGTTCTCAAATTTAACTTGGTATTGAATTTTTAAATTTTATAACTAAATATATTTTTCAAAATTTAATTAGGAGAAAAAGATAATTTCAGAGACCTTCCCTCTAGTTTGACTCAATAACATTTACTTCCTTTTTTATTTACGATATTGTACTTACCTTCCTTATTTTGAATGTTTAGTAACAATTCATTTCACTTATTAATTACTTATAAAAATTTAATTTGACAAATTTGCCCTCTTCAAAATTCTATTTTTTTTAAAAAATCGTTGATAATCAATTTATTTACATCTTCTATTGAAAATCATTTTCTTTAAAAGAATTTATAATTTTACGCAATTCACGATAGAATCACTTATAATAGTGTCAATGAAAATATAATATTTTAAGATGACTTAATTATCAAACAGGAAAAGAAAGTGATCAAAATTATAATAAAATCTATGTTAATTTGTTTGCATTCCAGTCGATATGAAAATTAAGATACTCCATGTTCCAAGTTTCAACATTTGATACAAAATTCTTCATTTTCAGTAAAATCAGACAAACAAATTGGTGACATCAACTCTAAAACAAGTTCAACAGAATGGATTAATGGAAGATAAAAAATATTCTTAATTAAAGAAAGATGAAATTTTTTAATTAATAACAACCTTTTTTTTTTAAAGAAACTTTTTTACAAAATAGGATATATTAAAAAGGATAAACTAGTCATATCATAATATTTATATATTAATAATCAATAAATTAAACAAAGTGTTAGAAAAAATTCAAAGAAAGGGAGGACAGTATAACATAAGTACATAACATCGTGAATTACAAGGAAGGTAAGTGTTACAAAGCTAAAATTGAGGAAAGATCTTTATAATTATATATAAAAAAGATAAAAAAAAACAATTTGTGGACATACTCCTAAAAGCCGTCAGATGAGAGAAATGAAAATTTTCTATGATTTCATTATTTGGTCATAAGTCGTTGGTCAAGTAAATAAATCCTATAGGAGCCCCATCACTATCATTGTTACTACAAACTCTAGTAATTAATATGAATATTATAATAAATATTCCTTCCATATTTTTTTATATGCATATTAAGAAAACATAAATTACGTAATAATTTTAGTAATTTATTCAAAAAAAATTGTTCAAAATTTCACAAGTTAATGTGAATATTCTAAAAAAATGAATAAGTTGCAAGGATAATATAGAAATAATTTAATTAATGATTTATATTAGTAAGAGGAGAGCGAGAAAGGGGAGAGAGTGGAGAGAGTGGAGAGATGTGAACTACATATATATATCTGTCAGATAAATTATTTATATGTCATGGTATGCATATGTATTCTATTTCATGCGAGTAAGATTGAGAGATAGAGGAGAGAGACGAACGAGATTGGGAGAAGAAGGAGAGAGGCGAGCGAGAGAGGACAGAGTGTAGTGACAAATTAATTGTATTTGTATACCTGTCCTATATATATAATATATATATATATATATATATATATATATATATATATATATATAACATTTGTATTACATATGCATAAAAAAAGAGAGAGGCGAGAGAGAGGAAAAGTGGAGAGAGGCAACAAAATAGCTAAAATTATTTGCAAGCTGTAATTATTTCAAACTATAGCTATGTTAACTAATTTAACTAGTATATGTTTTTTTATCCGCGTAATTTTTCCTTAATAGTAAAGGTAAAATAGACATAAAAGGTAAATTATTTCTTAATTTTTCAAACTGGGCAAGTATTATTGAATAACTAATTTTTAGTACATTGGACAAACAAAATGAACGAAAAGAGTAAAAATTAGCGGCTTTGAATTTTAATAATTAAATTAATAAATTTTAATGTGTGAAAGTACTATTTCTATTCTAATTTATTCCGCACATTTTTTGCAAATGCACTTATTCAACTAGTTATCATAGCTTTCATTTCACTTTAGCTCTTCATTCGACACACATTTTCATAAAATTTCAATATTAAATTCATCAAAAATAAAAATAACAAATACTTTTTATCATAATATTTGAGATTCTGCAAAATAAATAAATGAATAATGGAGTCAACATGTTCACAATGAGTCCAAAATATAAACTCAGATTTGCCATATAAAATAGGATAGATTGCCTCTATACACACCTTTATTTTTCAGAATTTTCATTATTTCCTACCATTTCAAATATTTTCAAAATTCTTTATTTTTCCTAATTCTCAAGTCAAATGGATACATAAGTGTTTAACCTTATCCACGTTGACCCTTCCTTTTTTCAGTCCTTTAATCCCTTCCTAATTTTACTTTACAATCTTATCAGTTACAATTTCATCTCAATTTGAATTGTAAAAGAATTCTCTCTCCAGTGAATCACATTCAAATCAATTTATTGATAAAATTTTCGTCTTCTTTGCTATCATATTCTTCTTCAATAAAAATAAAAAAAAATCATCCTTATTTTCTAATTTGGATCACGCTTCTTCAAAAAAAGGGGTACAAAAGTTTCGTCTACAATTATTTGACCTACTCTAACCATGGTAATGATTTTTGATTTATTTCTATGATTTTTTTGATGTTCAATCTTGCATCTAGTAGTTGATTCAAATGCATGATACATTGCTTGAAAAATGGCAGAAAAATGTCATCTACAATTTCTTGACTCACTCTACCCAATGTAACGATTTTAATCTAATTCTACGCTATTTTTCGATGTTCAATCTTGCATCTAGTGGTTGATTTAAATGCGTGATACATTACTGAAAAAGTAATTTTATTATATTCCAATATATCATAGTCATATTTAAGGTATTAATGCATAACACTAATGTTGTTGAATCATTTTCTTTGTGTATCATCAATCTTATTCACATGTAAGTTTTATAAAATTTTGTTCAAAGCATATGTTCAATTCATTTTTATAATGTATCTCCCCCTTGAAGTGCCTCGAGTGAGAGGAAGTTTTTTGTGTTACCAGTCATGTGCTTCGAGCATCCACTGTCCCCAAACCAACACTGACTGCTACTTCCATCACTCCCCTGCAATAAATATCACTTGTTAGACTTGGGAACCCATTTTAACTTGAGTTCCCAGTAAGCAGATAGAGGAGTAATCAGGGTGTTTCTTGCCCATTGAGGCAGTTTGGTATTTTTCCTTTTCAAAGACTTAGGAACCGGACCAGGTCCCCCTTTTCGTGCCCTTTTCTGTGTAGAGTAGACTGAGAAGTTTTCTTGTGACTCTTTCCAAGTGTGGCAGTCCTTTTTCAAATGACCATTTCTACAAAAGTGAAGACACAACAAATTATCTGACACATACACATACTTACTGTGAGGATTGTAGAGAGGGTGATGTTCAAGCTACCTAGACCCTTTGTTGTAATTGCTTTGACTGGTGATACTGGAGAGCAGTTTGGAGGATTTGGCCCATATAAGAGAAGTATTGAGTTCTTCCTTAACCTGGACCATGTCCCTCTCCAAATGATCATTTCTTTCCAATGCTAGAGCAAGTCGGGTATCAATAGTGTTTAAATTTGCTTACAGTTCAGCCTGTAAGCTTGTAAAACTCCTTCTTTCTTTTCCTAGATTTCTCAATCATTAAGTCCAATTTATTTTTGATTTCTAGTTTTTCAGATTCAAGAACTACTAGTTGTTCCTCAATGACAGACATTCTCATAGTCATCACGTCTCTATTCTCACTAAGATTATCAAGATTTACGTTCATAGAGTCCTTTTCGATGGTTAACTCTATAACAGAGTCAATCAAAGACATTTGCTAACTTTCTCAACCTTCTAACAGAGTAAGTATTCAAGTTTGCTTAAAGTCAAGGAGAGTTAAGTTATCTTCATCATTTTTTCCTCATCTGACTTGGCCATGAGTGCATACATGCCATCAAATACTTTAGCCCCATCTTGAATCACAATTATTGATGCATCTCAGGATAATCTGATTCTCCTGTATCACTTGATAAGCCCTCTTCATGCAACAATAGCTTTCTTCACTACGTAGTCCGCTGCAGTTGTTTTGGCATTTTTGTCAAGTACCAGGTCCTTTCTTTTGTCCTTTTCACCTCCGGGCCTTTGATACTTCTTGTTTTCAGCTTTGAGCATCGGGCATTCTTTTATGAAATGCCCAGCCTTCCCACATTTGTGACAGGATTCACTTGCAGTTACAGCTCGAGGAGGGTTCCCTCCTATTCTAAACCCTTTATTTTTCCTTATGATCTTCTGAAATCTCTTGGTAAGATAAGCCATATCATCTTCTTCACTAGACACTTCTCCAGGTGTAAATTTGAGTACTAGAGACTTGTCTTTCTTAGCCTCCTTCTTTGAGAAGTCTTGACTTTTATTCATTTCATGCCTCTTGAGATTTCCAATAAGAGATTCCATTGTCAGAACTTTCAGATCCTTGGCTTCAGTGATAGCAGCTACCTTGCTTTCCCATGACTTAAGAAGGATCCGAAGAACCTTCCTAACTTTCTTGCTAGTACTAATGAGATCTCCAAGACTTTGTTGCTCATTGGTTATAGAGGAGAGTTTAGTATAAATGTCATGAATGGTTTCCCCCTCTTTCATTGTGAAATTTTCAGATTGAGTAGTGACCATGTCTACCTTTTATTCCTTTACCTGATCGATACCTTTATGAGCAGTCCTCAGACAGTCCCAGATCTCCTTTGTTGATTCACAGCTGTTGTATTCTTCAGCACCTATACCACATACCAACAATTTCTTAGCCTTGTAGCCTTTCTCAATCTTCTTTCTTTCTGCTTCGTTATACTATTGGTGAGTATTTGGAACAACCCTAGTTATTTCACCGCCCTTCACTTCAATAGTTGGGACAAAGGTCCCACCCAACACAATTTTCCACCACTCACTATCCTCAGCCATTAGATAGTCATGCATTCTTGATTCCCACCATCTATAGAACTGGCCATTGAAGCGCGGTAGTCGTGTTGAAGATTGTCCTTCTTCTAGATTAAGTGGAGCAACCACTCTGATGCAGGAACCACTCTCTTGGTGTCAAATATCTAGATAGTACCTACTTTGATACTAACTGATAGAATACGTGCTTCAACTATCAGTCAACGGACCAAGTCCCTTGACATACTCGAAGTAAGAACAAAGAGTAAGTAAAGACAGAAAACAACAGAAGCAGTTTACGTGGAAACCTCCTTGCTCAAGGGAGTAAAATCACAACCTATCACAAAGAATTTTCAACCATTTTCACTAATCTGCATAAGAAAAAGTGAAACCAGATTACAACAATGTGAGAAGACGCTATTAATCTCACGAGCAATCAATAACTCTATATCTAGAAGAGCCTAAGCAGATGTTACTGTTCCCACTAAGCTATCACCACTAAACAACTAGGATTCATGTCACGATCCGCAAGTACACCCTAAAAGTTAGGGCAATCCTTGGGTCGACCTCTCGGAGGTCTTGTACAAGCCTCTTGACTTAATTACATAACATCATGCATAAATGGAGGGAATTTAATAACTTTCTTTAAACGCAAACCAAAAGGTATTTCATAATAGCAAAATGATCTCTAATAATATTGTCTCAAAAACCATCTAACTTTGACATGAATGAAACATCTTGGAACGCAGCCCTCATAAAGTCTAAAACATAACGAAAACATAAAGGAACATAAAGTTTCGTCCTCGAAGCTATGAGGACTCACCACTTCTTCTCTTCTTGGAAATCTTGGAACTCTACCCTTAAAAGCAACTCAACTTTCTCAAGACCCTACATGGACAACATGTGGGCAATATGCGTTAGTACGATATGTACTAAGTATGGAAACTATCATACCAAACATAAGATATCTCAAAGGGTTAGTCAATAATAGACATAATAATAAGAGAGAAATACATAAGCATTACATGAATATTATAATCATATTAAAGCATCATAAAGTACATAAGATTTCATACTTACTTCTTGTACTTCTTACTCAAGTGAACTACACCACAATCTACCTCCAAGTATACTAGTGCAAGGCTAAGGTATTATCCCATACTACTACCAAAGCTTAGTACATCTCTTTGTTCATCCATGATAATAATCAACATCCATAATTAAGACCTTAGTTCATCATTTCATATGAACGTTATGCCCCTAAGCCAACTCAAAATATACTTCTGCAATGCATGCGAATAATCCGATACTACCTCACACACTAGCATATCTTGAAGTCACCTAATGTTGTTTCATTAAGTCTCTAGTAGCCTCGCTTCATACTAAAGAGTACTACACTCTTATGATTCGCTCAAAACATGCTTGTGTAATGCACATAAGGCATCCCATACTACTCCATATACTAAGCCAATCTTGAGGTTATCCTTAACATGCCCACCTTCCATAGCCTTATCATTACTTAACTTCATTGAATAATATTATCTCATCTTTAGTCTACTTTACTAGGAAAGGCAACTCTAGTCCAATCCTATCTTCAATCTCTTCTTCTTTGCTTACCCTAGGTTATACCTTGTGCAATGCACTCATGATGTCCCATACCACCATTCATGCAAGATACTACTTTTGGATCCTTTCTTTATTACTTCTTACTTTAGAGCCTAGCCCTTATCTTTATCCTTTGAACACTATGAGATACTTTTTTAATAATGTCTAAGTTCCTTAATCATATGGATCATACGAGATACTTTTAAGGTATGTCTTTATCCCTTAATCATGAACACTACGAAATACCCCTTGGGGATGTGTAAGTTCATACACATATTATGAACACTACAAGATACCCCTTGGTCATGTCTAAGTTCATGTTTTTCTTATGAGCACTACGAGATGCTTCTCAAGCATGTCTAAGTTCATAGGATATGGAGATCTCTACAAGGATACCTTGACTCTACTACGTGAAGGACTCCCTCCTCATGAGACCTAATGGAATAGTCATCACAACTAAAGGTGTGACTCTCTATTCTACTTGGAGTCCATACCCTTGCTAAACCATCCGTCTCACTTTGCATATCCACTTGGAGTCAAGCATATACTCCAAGGTTTACTTGTGAAGCCTTGCTCAACCTTCTCTCATGGAGGGATATCCTAACAATCTATCCATGCTCAAGTGAATTCTATCACTTTCAGTCAATCATCCTAAATCTACAGACAACACAACCATCCTAAGGTTCATTATTCATCAATTCATTCTATATTCATTCATAGGTAGATTATAGAGCCTCTTAGCCTTAGCTTTGTTCTCACATTATTCAATACTAGGTGAATATATTCATAGTTCATACTTTGGGTTCAATTCAATCAATCCCAATCCCAATTAATAAAACCTAGTTAAATTCATTCTTATATGATTCAATCATGATCAATTAATATAGAATGTAATCAAGTTAAGATGAATCGACACAATTCCTTCATCTAATCTCTAATGGCCTAAGATCATCGCCAAACTCAATTATCATAATTCATTATGAAAACTCCATAAAAACAACATATAATCATCATATAAACATTATTTAATTCTACCCCCTAGTTTGGGATCACAATCAAACCTTACCCACAATGCAATCATATCCCTCCCTTGAATGGGGGTTTTTGGATTCACAATTGAAGGGATACTCGGGAGGCTTCATGGATGTAAGAATCCATGAATGGATAAGCTTCAAATACCTTATATTAGAGCCTTGAACCTATATTGAAACCTTGATCAACTCATCCTAAAAGCTGGTGCTATTTCTCTTCTTCTTCAATGGTGGTTTTGGGAAAATTGTGGGAGAGAAAGGTTTTGATTTGGATTCTAGGGTCTAATTGGCTATTATAATTCTTAAATACTCATCAAATACCTAAAATAACCTCCAATAATTAATCCCTAAAGTTCCTAAAAGACCCCTGCAACTATTAGACATTTTAACCAACTTATATTTGACGTCAAAACAACGCGACCAAATCTGGGCACTTACTGCGCGTCGCGGAGGCATTTTTTATTCTTGGTTCAGGAAAATAGTTTGGGATAGAATGGTTCGCGATGCCTCCGCTTCGCAAGGCAATAATTGCCCTTTTTATGTGATGTCTCCGCATCGTGCAACCAATGCCAGATCTAGGCTTCCCGACAACTTCATTAGCCTATGTTTGGGTCCTCCTCGTGGACCCTTAGACTGTTCATCGGGGCGTCGTTCTCGGACCTTTCGACCCTTTACATGTCATGATATGTATAGTAACCATCTATAATCAATTTCACCATCAAACCATCCTCCAAAACTCCACTACAAAATACTACGACACACTAGTTTGACATCGACTAGTTTCAGGACGTCTTGTACGTTCTTGGTTGTTTGACCTCCAAACACTTCCAAACTTTATATACTGACTCTTGACACTATGTTTAGTCATTTTAGGATATTATAAGCTCATGAAACTCATGTTAGGATCTAGCTACACCTAATTCGTATTTGGGGTCATAACAATTCAATTAAGCAACACGCAGGTTGCCCACTAAATCACCACGCTCCGCATGACCTACAGTTTGACCAAGCAACACACAAGGTTGCCACTAAATCAGTTGGACTCAACTAACTTAGAATTTTCAACAAACCAAAATATATGAATCCTTTATATACTTAAGAACATATTTATAATACATGTAATGAAGAAATAATCCTAAGACAACTAAGCTTCAAGCTCTTTCTGATTCGAGTTGATCTTGAGGATGCTTCTTCACTTCTTTGTTGAGTCTTTGCAAGAGTTCTTGAGATGTTTTTCAAGTTACATGAACTAAAGTTGTGACTATTGGACCTCATGCTTATGTAGAATAGTCACAATCTTTAAGGCGATGTCATTGACCGAGGTTCTGCCACTTCTGTCACTGTTGGAGACTGTGCACCAACTTTTTGTAATTTTTCCAGCCTGATAGTTTTGTGTATATTCAACTTGGGAGGTCCGTTTACAAGGTCCTTGAGTTTGTTATATCATCAAAACTACAAATAACACGTATTAATTTATAATAGCTACATTCCATATTTTAATTAATTAATTATATATATGAAATGGATCTGATTCTATGTAGAGTTTCTTCGGAGTATAGGATGGAAGGGGAACGAATAGCTGAACAACTTGATAATTGTTCTACTTCCGCAACAGAAAAAGCTATTGAGGCTGCTTATATCAAAACTGATCACCAATTCTTGAAACAGGTTACCACAATTTGCCCGATTCTTTCTCCAACTTTGTATTGAAAAATCCTACAAATTTTAGCTTTTTCTTTTATTTTTTCAGCTTTTCTAAGTTAAGTAGATACAATAGTACTAACTACCAAACAGTTTGAACCATCTTTAACCTTGTTTGCTTATGTGGAAAGTGTATTCCTTACTATTTAGCTTTCAATCAATTTTTTCTAGGGGTTGACCAGTTAATATATTTATTTTTCTAAAACAAATAGAGAATCTATTATAAACAAATGGGCACCACTGAGCTCCGCCCCTGGTTTGAACAATCTAAATAAGCAAATAATACTTATTGGGAATCTATTTAAATTTCAATGAAGGAAAATGTTGTTCCATGTCTCATGTCCACTTGCATTATGACTTGCTTACGTTGTCTCCCTAAGCCTAAATAAAGAATTATTCAATGTGGTTGGGATTTTGAGGCATAGTTGTTATTCATTTAACAATGTACGTACTCACTGAGATTTACAACAGGGTGTAGGCAGTGGTGCTTGCTGTGTGATGGCGTTAATTGAAGGAAATGAGATTATAATTTCAAATTTGGGAGACTGTAGAGCTGTTCTATGTAGAAATGGAGTCACCAAAGCCCTCACAAGAGATCATAGAGCTGAAAAGGGAGGATGAGAGGAAAAGAATAGAGGATAAGGTACCATTACTTGAATATAAAAAGAGATGGAAGATACATCTCTCGTCTCTCTTGATTCTGTATGTAACTTCACTTTTGTGATGCAGGGAGGATATGCAGAACTTCACAAAGGAGTTTGGAGGGTACATGGTGTTCTCACTGCGTCTCACAGCATTGGAGATGCTCAATGAAGGATTGGGTAACCCTGACACCAAGACACTCATTTGGTTTAATGATTCTGATGTAAGTTGTTGTTTAGGTGGGAAATCAGGAAGCCATTGATCTCAAATGCAGTCATGTCTGAGGGAAAAGAGAATGCAAGTGACTACTTCAAATGAAAAATAAGAAGACAAATTTGATTGTGTAAGTAGAAGTCCTTCACAAAAGTTACAACGAGTTTCCCTAATCAAGTCAAATACAGCGAAATGTCGTTCTCCATGCTGTAAGAAAACCGTCAACAACTGGATGACAAGTGAAGATGAATTTGGCAATGAAAATGATGGTCCACCGACAAAGGCTAGGCGAGTTTCAATGGTGAAGGAAAATTTATTGCTCAAATCAAGAAAACAGCGGTTTGAAGAAGAAGCAATATCCCAATGCTATTATGTCTGCTTGTAGAGAACTTGGAAACCTTGCTCTGTCAAGGGTAGTTCAGATGATATCACTGTAATGATAATCGATCTGACTCATTTCAAATCCAAGTATGGCAGTCATCCTTAGGAAGTTTCAGTTGCATATATATACCTCAAAGTTTAGCCCCGACTGTGATCGAGGTTAGATGTCGTAGAGAAAAAATTGATGATTCTTTAAATCATGAAGTACTCACGTATGAAATAATATTAACAAAATGAGAGAAGAGTCTCCGATAATTAAAGTTGTATTAGATATATGTTTACAGGCTAATTAATTTAAATGTTAGATTTGGCATGAAGAGTTTGTTTATCTGCAATTTGTGATATAATGAAGCTGAAGAGCAATACGGGAATTGTTCTGTCTTGAACTGTTTCATATCAAGAACATTTCTCATGCTCCGATTGAGATGTGTTTCTTTCAAACAAGATACATGGTCAAGAATATTCATCATGCTTCAGTGAAGTGTAGGGAAAAAATAGGCAAGATGGTCACGTTAATTGCAGGCACATGGAGGGACAAGTATGCATTAGCTAATTACCAAAAGAATAATGAAAACTCTACCCCGAAGGAATAAAACTGGACCAAGGATCAAGCACTCAAAGAAGGAGCCAACGAACAACATCAGTCTTTACTCCTTTACAAATAAATGTCATTTAAATTACTCATTCAATGCAAACTAAGAGGCAATGATTATTGCACACTAAAACCCTGAAAATTCACCCCTTCATGAGAGGACACACAACATTACTTAACAATTGTTCCACAAGTTACAAAGCAAAGTTTCAATATATACCTATTTTCTTGTCTATCATTTGCATTGTTCATCAAGTTTATAACTACTCCAGAGACTTTCCAATCAAGGATTCCTCCGGAATAAAGCTTCAAGGTAGCCAATTATGCGATTGCGCCACCTTTAGTTGATCAAGCCTGTTCTAGTGGCAGCACTACACCAGGAAATAAGCAGTCCGCAAGAGAAAGTGGGATAATTGTTGGGTTATGGGTCTTTTTTTTCCCTTCCTATGTGGATAAATAAAAGCCCAATTTGGACCAACCCATTTTTGCCCATAAGCCCATTCTTATGAGGCAAATATAAGCCTATTTTAGGTCTTATTTTCAGACACACAAGAGAGTTTTTCAGCAGCCAAAAGAGAGAAAAAGAGAGAAATTCGCAGTCAAAAATCCAGCCATAACAACCAACTTCAAATTGCGATTCCCGCTTCGTTTCTTGTCCGATTGAGCTGATTTTTGGACAGCATATTATCTTCATCTCAATCTTTGATTAGGAACTGACAGAGTTGGATTTGGTGGTCTGCAGCTTCAGTTTTGCTGTCGTGAACAGTAGCTGCGAAATTGGTGATTTTGCTCCTTTAATTCTCTAGATTTGGTGCAATCTTATTTTGTTGTTGCTCGTTGTTTGGCACTTTGTTTTGTGGCCAATTTTGGAGAACAATATTGTAACTCTTGGTGATTATAGTGGAGCTTTTGGTCCCGTGGTTTTTTACTCTTCACATCGAAGGGTTTTCCACGTAAATCTTGGTGTCTTGTGTGATTGGTTTATTATTGTCTTGTTATATTTGTTTGGTTGAATTACTTGCTGCCTTACTATCATATTGCTTGTGGTTGTTTGTCTTCTCTTGGTTCAAATCGAAAAGGGAAAGTATAGACTTGGGTATTCTTCCGCTGTTATCCTGTCAGGCATTCTTTGTTAGTGCCTTGTTTTTCCCAACAAAGTGGTATCAGAGCATTGGTTATTGTTGATTGTCGTTTTGAATGATGGAGGCAAATATGAGCAAAATGGTGTGTTTAAATGGTAGTAACTATCATATTTGGAAAGGCAAGATGAAAGATCTTCTATTTGTCAAGAAGATGCATTTACCTGTGTTTGCTTCTAATAAGCCTCAGTCTTTGAATGATGAAGAATGGGAATTTGAGCATCTGCAGGTTTGTGGCTATATTAGACAATGGGTTGAAGATAATGTTAGAAATCATATTGTGAATGAGACACATGCCAAAAGTTTGTGGGACAAGCTCGAGACACTTTATGCTTCGAAGACTGGCAACAACAAGTTGTTCCTATTGAAACAATTAATGAATATCAGGTATAAAGAGGGCACTCCTATTTCTGATCATATTAATGATTTTCAGGGTGTTCTTGACCAGCTGTCCGGAATGAGTGTAAAGTTTGATGATGAGATACAGGGACTTTGGCTTCTTAATACTCTGCCAGACTCTTGGGAAACTCTTCGAGTTTCTTTAACTAATTCTGCTCCCAGTGGTGTTGTAACCATGGAATATACTAAGAGTGGTGTCTTGAATGAAGAAATGAGAAGAAGATCTCAAGCCTCATCTTCTTCAGCTTCACACTCCGATGTTTTGGTTACTGAAGATAGGGGGAGAAACAAGTCCAGAGGTCAAAATGATAGAGGTAAAAGTAGAAGCAAGTCAAAGTCTAAATACAAGAATACTACATGTGACTATTGCCATAAGAATGGGCATATCATGAAATATTGTTACAAGCACAAGAGAGATATGAGACAACAAAAGAGAGAAGGCGATAATGAAAATCGTGTTGCTGTTGTTGCTAATAATGATCTTCTTGTTTCTTGTGATGAAAATGCCATTAATCTTGTTCGTGATGAGTCTAGCTGGTTTGTGGATTCTGGTGCTACTTCTCATGTCACGCCAAAGAAGGAATTATTTTCTTCTTATACTCCAGGTAATTTTGGAACGTTGAAAATGGGCAATAATCATGAAGTTGAAGTTATTGGCATTGGGAGAGTTTGTTTGGAAAGTAACAATGGTTCCAAACTAGTTCTTAATAATGTCAAGCATGCTCCAGATGTTCGCTTGAATTTGATTTCTGTGGGATATCTTGATGATGAGGGTTATGTTAATACACTTGGTGCTGGCCAGTGGAAGCTTACTAGAGGTTTGATGGTTGTGGCCCGTGGTGACAAGTTGTCTAACTTGTATGTATTTCAGGGCTCCATATCCAGAGACTCAGTAAATTTGGTGGAGAATGATACTTCATCAGAGTTATGGCATAGAAGGCTGAGTCATATGAGCGAGAAGGGGATTGATAGTTTGGCTAAGAAAAATTTGCTTTCTGGAGTGAAACAAGCAAAGTTGAAGAAATGTGTTCATTGCTTAGCCGGTAAACAGAAAAGAGTTTCTTTTCAGAGTCATCTGCCTTCAAGAAAGCTCGATTTGTTGGAGTTGGTACATTCTGATTTGTGTGGTCCTTTTAAGGTAAGATCTCATGGTGGTGCACTTTACTTTGTGACTTTTATTGATGATCATTCTCGCAAACTCTGGGTATTTCATTTGAAGTCCAAGGATCAAGTACTTGATGTGTTCAAGAGTTTTCAGGCCTTGGTTGAAAGACAAACAGGGAAGACATTGAAATGCATCCGTTCAGATAATGGTGGTGAGTATATTGGTCCTTTTGATAGATACTGCAGAGAGCAGGGTATTAGGCATCAGAAAACTCCTCCAAAGACTCCTCAGTTAAATGGTTTAGCAGAGAGGATGAACAGAACTCTAGTTGAGAGGGTTAGATGTATGCTTTCAGATGCTAAGCTGTCAGATTCCTTTTGGGCAGAAGCACTTAATACTGCTGCTTATGTTATCAATTTATCTCCTGCTGTTGCTTTAAATGGTGATGTCCCTGACAGAGTTTGGACTGGTAAGAATGTTTCTTATGATCATCTTAGAGTCTTTGGGTGTAAAGCCTTTGTACATGTTCCTAAGGATGAAAGGTCAAAGTTGGATGTTAAAACTAGGCAGTGTATCTTCATTGGTTATGGTCAAGATGAATTTGGCTATCGTTTCTATGATCCTGTTGAGAAGAAACTTGTTAGAAGCCGTGATGTTGTGTTCTTTGAAGACCAAACAATTGAAGATTTTGACAAAGCTGACAAGGCTGATTTTCAGACTAGTGAGAGCTTAGTTGATGTTGATCCAGTTCCTTTGACTATTGCACCGGAAGAAAATCTTCATAATGATGAAAATCAAGTTGATAATGAAGATGGTGATCATGTTCAGAATGACCAGCATGATGTTGTTGATGCTCCAGTGCAAGATGATGTGGTTGTCCAACAACCAATTATAGATGCTCCAGAGAGTTCTCTCAGACGATCTAGTAGAGAGAGAATTCCTTCATCTCGTTATTCTCCCAATGAGTATGTACTCTTGACTGACGGGGGAGAACCTGAGAGTCTTGATGAGGCCATGGAAAGTGAAGAAAAAGAAAGGTGGTTTGATGCTATGGAAGATGAGATTAAATCCTTGCATTATAATCATACCTTTGATTTGGTTAAGTTACCTAAAGACAGAAAAGCTTTGAAAAACAGGTGGGTTTTTCGGGTGAAACATGAAGATGGTAATCCAGTTCCACGGTACAAAGCTAGATTAGTTGTCAAGGGATTTAATCAGAAAAAAGGAGTTGATTTTGATGAGATATTCTCTCCAGTTGTGAAGATGTCATCCATTCGTGTGGTTCTAGGCTTGGCTGCAAGTCTAGATTTAGAGGTTGAACAAATGGATGTTAAAACTGCTTTCCTCCATGGTGACTTAGATGAAGAAATTTATATGGAGCAACCGGAAGGTTTTGAAGTCAAGGGTAAAGAGAATTATGTTTGCAAATTGAAGAAGAGCTTGTATGGTTTGAAACAAGCTCCCAGGCAGTGGTACAGGAAGTTTGGTTCTTTTATGAGTCAGCAGGGCTTCAAGAAGACTTCTTCAGACCATTGTGTTTTTGTGCAAAAGTTCTCTGATGGTGACTTTATTATTGTGTTGCTTTATGTTGATGACATGCTTGTTGTTGGTCATAATACTTGCAGGATTCAGAAGTTGAAGCAAGAGTTGAGTAAGTCTTTTGCTATGAAAGACTTAGGACCAGCAAGGCAGATTCTTGGCATGCAGATTGTCCGTGATAGAAAGGCCAAGAAATTGGTATTATCACAAGAGAAGTACATTCAGAAAGTACTTCGCAGATTCAGCATGGACAAAGCTAAGGTTGTCAGTACACCTTTAGCTATGCACTTCAAATTGAGCACGAAACAGTGTCCTTCTAGTGATGATGAGAAGGAAGATATGAAGAAAGTTCCTTATGCTTCAGCTGTTGGTAGTTTGATGTATGCGATGGTTTGTACAAGACCAGATATTGCTCACGCTGTTGGAGTTGTTAGCCGTTTTCTTTCTAATCCGGGAAGAGAACATTGGAATGCTGTGAAGTGGGTTATGAGATATCTCTGTGGCACTTCTAGTCTGAGTTTGTGTTTTGGTACAGGGAAGCCTATTCTTTGTGGTTATACTGATTCAGACATGGCTGGTGATGTTGATACTCGCAAGTCTACTTCAGGGTACTTGGTTACTTTTGCAGGGGGAGCTGTGTCTTGGCAATCTAGGTTGCAAAAATGTGTTGCTCTATCTACTACAGAAGCTGAGCTTATTGCTGTCGTTGAAGCTTGTAAAAAATTGCTTTGGATGAAGAGATTCTTGGGGGAACTTGGTTGTGCTCAAGAGAGGTATGTGCTTTATTGTGACAGTCAAAGTGCTATACATCTTGGCAAGAATTCTACGTTCCATGGTCGGTCTAAACACATTGATGTGAGATACCATTGGATTCGAGATGTGTTGGATTCTAAATTGCTTGAGCTTGAAAAGATTCATACAAATGACAATGGTTCCGATATGATGACTAAAGCTCTGCCAAGAGGGAAGTTTGAAGATTGTTGCATGGTCGCCGGGATGGCGGTCTCCTCCACATAGTCGTGAGGGGGAGAATTGTTGGGTTATGGGTCTTTTTTTTCCCTTCCTATGTGGATAAATAAAAGCCCAATTTGGACCAACCCATTTTTGCCCATAAGCCCATTCTTATGAGGCAAATATAAGCCTATTTTAGGTCTTATTTTCAGACACACAAGAGAGTTTTTCAGCAGCCAAAAGAGAGAAAAAGAGAGAAATTCGCAGTCAAAAATCCAGCCATAACAACCAACTTCAAATTGCGATTCCCGCTTCGTTTCTTGTCCGATTGAGCTGATTTTTGGACAGCATATTATCTTCATCTCAATCTTTGATTAGGAACTGACAGAGTTGGATTTGGTGGTCTGCAGCTTCAGTTTTGCTGTCGTGAACAGTAGCTGCGAAATTGGTGATTTTGCTCCTTTAATTCTCTAGATTTGGTGCAATCTTATTTTGTTGTTGCTCGTTGTTTGGCACTTTGTTTTGTGGCCAATTTTGGAGAACAATATTGTAACTCTTGGTGATTATAGTGGAGCTTTTGGTCCCGTGGTTTTTTACTCTTCACATCGAAGGGTTTTCCACGTAAATCTTGGTGTCTTGTGTGATTGGTTTATTATTGTCTTGTTATATTTGTTTGGTTGAATTACTTGCTGCCTTACTATCATATTGCTTGTGGTTGTTTGTCTTCTCTTGGTTCAAATCGAAAAGGGAAAGTATAGACTTGGGTATTCTTCCGCTGTTATCCTGTCAGGCATTCTTTGTTAGTGCCTTGTTTTTCCCAACAATAATTGGTACTCATTTTCTCATCTAAAGTTCAGAAACGTAACTGATATATAAAGAGTCAACAAACTAAATCCCAAGGCAGTGGGATGTATGGTCTAGTAAGGGCTACAACTGTTCACTTAGCTGGACTTTGATTTTAAAATGGAAGCTACCATGGATGAACCAAACTTATATCAGTATATGAGCATGAAACCTACAGAAAATTATGGATTCCCGATTCAGAAAACACCATAATCAGGAAACAAAGTTAAGTTGTCAGGAAGTACATAATCATGGACTAGGAATTCAAACGTGGAAAGATAAAATAAAAAGCCTAACCATTTTTCACTTCTTAACCCAAGCAGCAGCTATACTTTAAGCAAGCTTCCACCATTAAATTGATTGAATCTCAGATTTGATAGATAATACACGATTAAGAACATCTAAACGACTAATTGAGCTTTTAAGGGGGAAAGAATCTTACGAATTGAGTTGCTCGAGTCTAAATTTATCCAGCAGCTCTTTTGCCGGTCCTCTTGATGTGGATAAATTGTTGTTAGGCCAAGGATTTGATAATATAGTTATGAAGTTACTTGAACTCGCAAGTAACTGCATGAAATTCACTCTAGATCAAAGTCCAACAAGGCAACAAGTGTATCAGACTGTTGCTGCGATTGCTAGAGTCCATGACCAAACAGGAGACTCTTGAATACAGTTGCACTTGAACTAGAAGCAGGGGTTCAGGAGCCACCAATGGTATGAGCTTTGGTTCAAACTATATGTTTGGTATTTTGGTGACAAACCATAACTTTAAACACCACCACTATTTACACTGTTACACTGTTATAGAACATGATGTATCTGTGAAAATATATATTGGAAATCTAACCTCTTTTTCCTGTTTTCGCAATAGGCAATCATGACATCTCAAAATGATGAGAATCTGCCCGCTTCATCTTCTAATGTTATTTCCTTAGAGGTTGAGAGTACGAGGCCTTCCCAAATTGATGAAGTTGTTATACCGAAAAAAACAAAGAGATATTCTGAAGCGTGGTAGCATTTCAAGTTGGTGTATGTTGCTGGAGTTCCGTATGGTCAGTGTAAGTATTGCCATTCTCGATATAAAGATGTTAAAAATTGTGGATGCCGTCTAAGTGGGATCATTTACACAACTGTTCTAATAAGCCAAGAAGTGAGGGAAATGATGAAGGACACTATTTTTGATCAAGTTGTTTCCCGTAAACAACTTGCACATGCCATTATCTTACACGAGTATCTACTCTCCATAGTTGATCATGTGGGATTTTTAGGAACTTTGTTGCGAGTCTCCAACCTATGTATAAAATGGTTTCAAGAAATAAGATAAAAAATGACATACTGAATTTTTTTGACAATTTGAAATCAAAAACTGCTAATTTGTTGGATAAAGTCACGACTAGAGTTGCAATAATAATTGATATGTGGACTTCAAATAGCAACAAAAAAGGATTCATGGTTATTTCTAGACATTTTATTGATGATTCATGGTGTATTCGAAGTCATATTTTTAGGTTTGTTTATGTTCCCGTTCCACATGATAAAGATGCGTTATGTAGTGCTTTCGTTAATTGTTTGTTTGACTGGACTCTTGAACAGAGAATATCAACTACCACAATTGATAATTCTACTACAAACAATGCAACGATGAGAACCTTATTGGATGAGAAACTTAATAAAAGAGATCTGTTATTGGATGACCAAGTGTTTCATGTACGTTGTGCCGCACACATCTTAAATCTGATTGTCCAAGAAGGGTTAAAGGTGATAGGACTCAATATCCCACTTCCAGTCAATACTCTACAAAAGTTTGTGAAATTAAGCAGGAGTTTGAAGATTGGGGAAATGCTTTAATCCTTTGATTAGGTCTATGGCGTCTACTATATTGAAATTTCAAAACTATTGGGATGAAGTGCATGTTATGATGGGTATAGTTGCAATCTTTGATCCAAGATATAAGATAAAGTTGGTATATGGCTCGTTATCTCTTAGCTATTATTGTGTCTACTGTTGCTTCTGAGTCAACATTTAACACTAGTGGGACGTTGATTAGTCTGCATCGCAGTAGATTGCATCCTACTACTTTGGAAGCTTTAATGTGTGTTCGCACATGGTTATGGAATGAAATGAATTGTATGCAATTTATATTGTTATCTTAATAGTTATTCAATTCTTATAATTCTTATAATTTTCTTTTCCAGTTTCACTTCAATCATAATAAAGTGTCATGTCCAACATTGATTGATGAAGAGGGAGAGCCTAAGTTCAGTTTCATGCCCAATGTTGATTGATGAAGAGGAAAATGTGGAGTCAAGATAATAACAGGAAAGAAGAATAACTATTTGTAACAATGAAAGGAAAATGACAACTTTCAATCATATTCTGATCATACCATTTGACCTTTTGCACCAGACAGTACTGTCGCATTGCATCTTATAAAGGTGAATGAATGTAGTTTGACCAGGCATCATAAGGGGGAAAACAATAGATGAATGAGTAATACAAGAATTTTCGTCGTAGCTCTCACCATGGGGAAAATAGTTGCAGAGGAATATAGTAAAGGCTATAGGGGTGTAACTTCTCTTGCTTTGGACATTTGGTTGAAATTTTTTGGTGATACAAATGTTCAGACACAGACGAGCTGCTCAATATTGACATAAAGAAAGAAAATTCGTGTTTAGTTCTATTGGTTCTTTTGTAGCTGAACTTTTAAGATTTTTAGTTTGCTTAATTCATATATCGCTTTTTAGAAATTACTATTATTACACAATCCTATTATTATGTACATAGAGGCCATCTGGAAACACTTTGACAATAGAATAATAAACAGTCCTCTGGAAGCACTATATTGGTGTTTAAAAATGAGTACTCTTCTAGTGAATTCAAGATGTGCGGCAGTACAATTTGGATAGATATATCTACGTGTACAATGTCCCAATTGGTGTTGTAAATGGGGCAGGTCATAATGGGGCGGGGCAGGAAAATTTTATTTGAAACATATTAAATGGGGCAGGGTAGGTCAGATCAAAATGTTAATAGGTCAAGGATTCCCCCGCCCTAACTCGCCTTAACGTGCCCCTTTACGTCCCTAAATCGTAAATCTGCCGTGATCGACTTTGCTTTCTGTAGATCTTGTTTTTTTGACATCTATTATAATTTCCAATCATGATCTAGTGGGGTCTGTTCAACAGAACTGTTAGGGTTTTGCACTGATTTTCTTACCTTATTTGAAATTTATTTTCTAAATGTTTTTACTTTTTCTAAAAGGAAAATATAATATTCTTCCATATTAGAGTTATTTTTTCCTTAGGAAGAAAAGTTGGAACTGTATAAATTGAAGACCCATCTTCTCACACAAGACTACAATAACATCCACAATATACTCTTTTACACACTTTTGTTTATGGGGAGATTTCTTCTCTCTACAATATTAATGTTTTTCGTTATATTAGTTTTGATATAATAATATTTTAATTTTTAGTATTAGTTTTTCTCATCTAATTTTCAATCATATGATTTGCAAATTATAATCTTCCGCATGACGCCCTAATCAACCCTTCATAACCCAACAAGTGGTATCAGAACACATGGTCCAACGATTATACGGTTCAATGATCCAATGGTTCAACAAGATTGCAGAAAGGTTCAAGCAGTTTCAAATCAATTTATAAAAAATTGATGATAATGAAGGTTTTGTCAAGCTAAATGTGGAGAAGAAGTTTCAACCATATTTTCAATATTCATGTTGCTGCATTTTTTATTAATAAAAAAATATTTTAAAATCATTTTTAACCTATATATTTTAAACCATATTTTTAATCCTATCAAACAACAATAATGAAGATTTTGTGATGAACAAGATTTATCAAGCATAGAAGAAGGTGGGTCAAATTTTGTCAAGAAAATCCAGCCAAAAGGGGAGATTTGTTGGGTTTTGCCCTGATTTATTACCTTATTTGAAGTTTATTTTTTTCTATAATAAAAGAAAAAATATTACCATAAATGTTTTTATTTTTTCTGAAAGGAAAGTATAAATATTCTTCCATATTTGAGTTATTCTTTCCTTGGATAAAAGTTTGGAACTCTACAAACTGAAGGCCCCTCTTCTCACACAAGACAACCATAACATCCACAATATAGTCGTTTAGAGACTTTTGATATGAGGATATTTATTCTCTCTACAGTTTTAATGTTTTTTTATATTAGTTTTGATATAATCATATTTTGAATTTTAGTATTAGTTTTTGTTATCTAATTTATCAACCACATGATTTTCAAATTATAACCTTCCACATGACGCCCTAATCACCCCTTTATAACGCAACAAAACAACATCTGAGAAAGACACCTATTTCCGGCTAAGAGGATTTGGTTATTGTCTCGTTCTCTTCCACCAACTTTTGGAGAAGTCTGGTAAATTGTTATATGGTGCTTTCGATTAGTATTTATTTTTCTGAGTCCATTTTTATAATGTAGTTTGCGTCTTCCTGAAGTTTCAACCAAAAATATGGAAAGTACAAAGTTTTGTTCCATTGGTCAAAGATTTGCATTTGACCTTTATTACATCCAGGGGTTGTTTGCTCTTTACTAAGAAATTCTGAATTCTGAATTGATCTCTTTCAAAGAAATATTTTTTGGGGATAAATGTTGCTACTACTTCACTAATAGAATTACCAATAAGAGAATGAGTTTTGCTCCTACTTATCGTTCATCTTTTGATAAAATGATTATGATTCGAACACATGATTTGTAAAATTATCTCAATATCTAGAATCATTGAAGAAATTTACTTTAGCTACTGCATTTGCTAATACAGATGAAACATGTCTTGTCACCTTTTCAAATAAATGAGTGACTAATTTAGGTGCCATAAATCATATGACTAGTCATTTTGATATTCTTCCTATATTTCAATCACACAAAGATCTCTCTAATCACTATAGTTGATAGGTTTACTTGTACTAGTGTTGGACTTGGGTCTCTACTTATGTTAAACTCATCTTGTACTCTTTCATTTGTATCCCTAGCCTAATTTTTGACATTAGGTGCCAATTGCACTTCTTGAGTTTGGGACGCGTGACAAACTTTGTATCAAAGCAATGTCGTATTCTAGGTAGTCAGTAAGCTATGTCAAGTACAATCTTGTTTATAAATGTGTTGTGGACCACATTCTATACGCATGAAGCTACATACATTATTCAGAAAAGTTAACCTTTATTTCGCTTATATCGTGCTATAGAGCTGAGTCATAAGGATCGAGCTCTTTGGAATACAAATTTTATTGAACTTGCATTAAAGCTGCACTTAGTGCAGGCAAATGAGCCCATATTTTGATAACCCGCTCAACCAAACATATTTAATGGGTTGGGTGAGTGAATTTTTTCATGAGTAAAATATGGGTTCATACCCATATACAATCCATAAAAATATAGAAAAATATTGGTAAAATAAGGATAATGTGGATAAAATATGGATTGGCCATATGAGTTAGGCTTCCAATTTTTATTTAGTCAAAATTCATAATATTACCAAATATATTGTAACTTCTTTTCCTTTTATTTTATTCTGTAAAAATAATTATTTTTCTCTATAATTGAAAATGTGAAGTCTTTGTCCCTCCAAAAATATCTATTTTAAATGTACATTTCTTTTGTTGATTATAATTATATATTTTTATTTGTTTAATTTTATATTGGATGATAAATAATAGTTTAAAAATAAGCAAATCATGTACTAGTATTAACATTTCTTAAAGTGCATTAAGCATGTTGTTAGGACTCCATAACATGCTATTCATATGACCAAGAGGTTTATATAAAAATATATAGTCCATTCAAGGGCCAAAAGGGTTCAGGACAGAGGGTCAGATCAGTAATAGAGTCATATGTTTTACTACGTTCGGGGGAGCATTTAGTTTTGGAAGTGGGAAGAATCACATTTATGCATCGACAGGTATATTGACCTTTTTTCTCGCTCTATCTGTTCCTTGTTTGATTTAGATTCTGTATTATTGTATATTCCTTTATTAATTGTTGGAGAGGTTTCTATAGTACCACAATCATTGCAAGGACCTTTTGTTGTATCTATTCTAGTTGACGACTCAATTATGCCCAAGAGGGTTTATCGAGGTTGTATAGTAGAAATTGTTGGTCGGCAGACCTCTACAGACTTGATAGAACTAGAGATGTTATACTATGATTTTATTATGAGCATGGATTGATTGATATATTTTTACTCCAATATCAACTGTCGTGGTGGTTGTTCCCATTTTGTTTCACCCATGTTTTAAATAATTATAATTTTATATAACATGGGTCAAAATATTTTTTTAAAAAAGGAAAGAAAAAAATTAAGAACGAGTCAAAAGATGAATTTCAACTCATTAATTATTAATCTAATTTGTGTCATTTTTGCTCAATAAAAATAACTAAAGCAGCCATTGCCTATTTCTCTAGAGTAAGAATTTGTGGGATAAATATGATGTGCTAGTCCCTTGTTATGGATGAGTACCATCTTTGAACTTTCCCTTTTTTAACATAGAATGCATACTTAAAGTCAAACTTTAACCAATGATACTACTTAATAAATTCAAAATTTTTCCTACTTTAAGAAATTTTACAATCTTATTTTGTCCTAGTGGTATTTATTTTTGTTTACAAAAAAAACCGAGTTTTACATACAAATTGAAAAAATAATAATCATAAAATAAACTGAAATAACATATAATTGAAGAATTTAAAGAGAGCTTACTGCTTATATATTAAACCAAAACTTTCAGCGTAACACAAATAATAATTTCAACATAAACCAATTTAAATTCGCTAACAAATCATAGACTAAAAAAAGTAAAAATTGTCCTTGAACAATATGACATAGAATAAAAATGTCTTCCATTGATAGTTTGATCTAAAAATGCTTCTGTAATCACTAGTTTGGTTCAAAGCTACTTGTTCCTAATAACTTGGTCCAAATATGCCCAATTAATGAGTCAAAATAATAGTACTTTATTTCTGATAAATATATTTTTTTTCTTTTTAAGCATATTTTATTCCTAATAAAAATATTATATTAAAAAAGATCATTCTTGTTTCTTTTATTTTTTATAATCACTTTAATTAATAAATAAATAGGAATTATTTCATTTCTTAATATTTTTTGAATTGAACTAGGACAAGTATTTGCTAGTAAAAAGAGTTGTCATTAGAAATTAATTGTGTTAAAAATAAAAAGGAATATGTATATTTGAAAAGGGATATTTTTGACTGATTGAGTAACAATAAAAATATTATTAGTTCAAACTAGTGACTATATGAATACTTTTAAACTAAACTATTAAATATTGACATTTTTGTTCATGAATTTCGCATAATAATATTTTATACCAAACTCTGAATCATAAGAATTTCAACAAATATACTTGGATGCTTGCACTGAAATTGCTCACCAATTAGTTGCACGAATGAAATAACTTGTGAAATTAGCCCCTTGCTAGATTATTTTTATTATATTATTATTGTCACTACAATTTCTTCAACAAAACCATGACACACAGGCCTATCCTTCTAATATTGGTACATAGGTAAAGTTAATCGCTATATTTAGCTTTGTAATCACTCCAAAGTTGATCAACTGTCTTTCCTAGTAAGTAAACAAAAAACTGATTAGTATTATCATTTCTCATTTTTTTTAATTAAGTTGTGCCACAAATTCCTTTCTTAAACTGTGGCAATAACTAAGAAATTGAGCAGTAACATCATAGCTTGGTCCCAATGATCACCCTGACCTGGTTTCACCCAATGGCTTGGTCCAAGGCCAGCTTTCAGTTTCACATAATTAGCAATCCCTTCAATTAATCGTCCAGGAGTCTTACCATTACCATTCCACTTCCAAATGTGAGCACTTTCGTGGTATAACACACATGTGATATCTCTCTTTACATCCCAGAGTAACCTAGGATATACCTGAAAACACAAATGTGATGTTCAAAATTGAATAGTACAACAATTAGTATTTTTATTGATGATTGGATGCAATAACAAAAAATAATAAAGAAACTTATATGCCAAAACAAGAAGTTATTTTATAATTAAACTTTTGAATTAAAATGAAATTTTTTCTAACGAAATTAGAGCTTAGGTGGCCAAGATTTAAAATAAAATAGACAAGTCATATCACATAGCAAAAATGAGGATATGGGAATCGAACTTGATTGATCTATAAAGAGAGGTGAATCCAGGAAAATTACGTTTTCAACTATTTATACTTAAAGCAAAAACAGTGAAAAAAGGCTTCAGCAAAATTTAAATCCTGGTCACATGGATTGTTCCTCTAGCTTATACCAATATCTCTCATATGCTTTCCTTGCATGTACGGTTAATTATATTCTATTTTTTGTCAAATTTTCAAGCTACTTATTTACATGAAATTAACATGTGCACGTATACCCCACTTACAAGATTGGGTCCGCCTCTGCTTACAAACTTAATAAACATACATGGACATCATACAACTAGCTTTGTGCACATCTTTTCTACTTAGCCATAACTAATTAAGAGAGTTATATATAATATAAATTAAGATTTATATTTTCTAAAGGTGCATGTATATATCGATCAATTAATTTTTTATATGTATGTTTGAGACATGGGCTTATTTCTGTGTACCTTGCACTAACATGAATCTCATTATTGATAGCAAAAGCTACGCCGCTGATGTCATCGATGAACAAGCTTACTTTTGGAACATTTTTACAGTCAACTGGACAATCTGTTGTTGGAAGTTATTCCATATGTAAGATGTGGCAGCTGTCAGTGTTTACTAAGCATATTGAGCTCCGATATCTCGGTTGAAACGGGCACCTACAAGGGTGTTTGCTGCCGTGTTCGTCACTGAATAATCCACAGCACGGATTTTCTGGCTCATTGTTGATTTACTCATAGTTTTTCAATATACTTCAACACAAACTTAACTCAAAAAAGGAATGAGATTAATTAAGACCTTGTTTGGATAAGCGTTTCTAAGTCAAATAACATTAAATGATTTTTAACTTTAAAAAAACTTAGGGGACTTTTAAAAAAATAGATTTGATCAACTTTTAAGTCAATTCAAATAAAATCTAAATTAGAATCATGCATCTAAAAACAAATTTGACTATCCTTTTTTAAAAACTTCATAACTAAATTTAGAGTGTGAATTTTATATTTAAACTATCACTTGAAAATATATCTAAGTGGTGTGTGTAAAATACCACTTGGATGATGGGGGGTGATGTAGGAAAGAGGGGGGATGAAGCTAGTAAGATTTTTTTAATAAAAGCATTATAAAAGAATTTTTAACTTTTTAATATAAAAAAAAAGAAATTGGGTCTTTCTGTGGGTGGTACGATGAGAGGAGGTGGCTGAGTGATGTAAGAAACATGTTTTATATTTTATTTTTTAAGAAAAAATAATTTTTAAATTTTAACTAATACTAATAATTTTTTTTTTATCAAATGAAATATTTTGCCAGTAGAGAGTGTAATGTAGCAATTTTTTTAAAATAAAATAGAGTATAGTGCACACACCATCAATGAAGTATAATGATAGTGAGAAGTGTGTTTCTCAAATTAAAGACTCGAATTTCAGTTATTAAACTCAAACTTTCAATAAACTAAAAAAAGTAGATAGCTTAAGTGTGTTATTGACACTTCACTCCTTAAATTAAATAAACTTTTCATCACGTTCCATTATAAAATTTGGAAAAATTAATACATTTAAACTGAAAATGGTACATTTAAAATTAAAATTATATTTGATTATATTTAGATTATTTTTTATTTTTTTGTGAATAATTTAAAGTGGAAAAAGTGAAACATCTTTTCGATGTTTTCAAATTTTTGGAAAGTTCTCAAATTTAACTTGGTATTGAATTTCTAAATTTTATAAATAAATATATTTTTCAAAATTTAATTAGTAAACCGAATAATTTAAGAGACCTTACGATATTGTACTTACCTTCCTGATTTTGAGTGTTTGGTAACAATTCATTTCACTTATTAATTATTAATATAAAAAAATTATATTCTGACAAATTTGCCCTCTTCAAAATTCTATTGTTAAAAAAAATTCGTTGATAATAAATTTATTTTCATCTTTCATTGAAATCTATTTTCTTTAAACGAATCTATTATTTTACGTAATTCACGATTGAATTATTTATAATAGTGTCAATAAAAATATAATATTTTAAAATGACTTAATTATCGAAGAGGAAAAGAAAATGATCAAAATTAGAACAAAATGTATGTTAATTTGTTTGCATTACAATCAATATAAAACTTGAGATATTCCATTTTTCAAGTTTCAACATTTGATACAAAATTCTTCATTTTCAGTAAAATCCAACAAACAAATCAGTGACATCAACTCTAAAATAGGTTTAGCAGAATGGATTAATGGAAGATAAAAATATTCTTAATGAAAAGGAAATTTTTAATTAATAATATTTTTTAAAATATTTTTTTTTACAAAATAGGATATATTAAAAAGGGTAAATTAGTCATATCATTATATATATATATATATGTATGTATATATATATATATATATATATATATATATATATATTATATATATATATATATATATATATATATATATATATATATATATATATATATATATATGTATGTATGTATGTATGTATGTATATTAATAATCAATAAATTAAATGAATTGTTATAAAAAAACTCAAAGAAAGGGATGAAAGTATAACATAACATTGTAAATTACAAGGAATGTGAGTGTTACGAAGCTAAAACTTAGGAAGGCCTTTGAAACTATATATATATATATATATATATATATATATATATATATATATATATATATATATATAAAGCAAAAATTAATTCGTGGCCAAACTCCCGAAAGCTGCCAAAGTGAGAGAAATGAAAATTTTCAATGACTTCATTAGTTGGTCATGAGTCATTGGTTAAGTAATTAAGTCCTCTAGGAGCCCCACCATTACAATTGTTACTGCCAAACTCTAGTAATTAATATGAATATTATAATAAATATTCTTTTCATAGTATTTTTATATGCATATTAAAAAAGCATAAATAACATGTTTTAGTAATTTATTAAAAAAGAATTCTTCAAAATTTCACAAATAAATGTGAATATTCTAAAAAAAAAAAAATTAATTGCAAGGATAATATAGAAAAATTTAATTAGTGTTTTTTTAATAGTTAGAGCGGAGCGAGAAATGAGAGAGAGTGAAAAAATGTGAACTGCATATGTATGTAGGTCAGATAAATTGTTTATATGTACATGGTATACAAATGTATTTGTATTTCTGGGAGTAAGATTGAGAGAGAGAGAGAGACAGAGGAAAGATATGAACAAGATTGGGAGAAGAAGGAGAGAGGCGAGAGAGGGAGAAAAAAGACGAGAGAGGCGACAAAAATATAGCTAAAATTTAGTTGTGAGCCATAATTATTTCAAACTATAGCTATGTTAACAAATTTAACTAGTATATGTTTTCTTATCCGCGTAATTTTTCCTTAATAGTAAAGGTAAAATAGACACAAAAGGATAAATTATTTCTTAATTTTTCAAACTGGACAGGTATTATTGAATAACTATTTTTTAGTATATGAGACAAACAAAAATGAACGAAACTAGTAAAAATTAGTGGCTTCAAATTTTAATAATTAAATTCATAAATTTTAAAGTGTGAAAGTACTATTTCTATTCTTATTATTCCACGCCTTTTTTGCAAATGCACTTATTCAACTAGTTATCATAGCTTTTATTCCATTTAACCTCTTAATTCGACACACATTTCCGAAAAACTTCAATATTATATTCATCATAAAAAATAATAATAATCACTTTTTATTAGAATCTTTGAGATTCATATTCCAAAAAAACAAATGAATAGAGGAGTTAATATGTTCAAAACAAGACCACAATACAAATTCAGACTAGCCTTAAAAAATAGGATATGTTAACATTCAATTTTAGCCACCCACGATTTGATTTCTTTAAACTTCTTGAATTTTAGGCAATTGAAAATAATTATTTTTTGAAAATCTTAAAATGCTTTCAGGCTTGATTTTGTCTTGTTTTTAGAAGCAATTATATATTTCTATATTTATATACATATAAGTTTTGTATAGAACTTAGAATTTTATATAATTTAAGATTACATAATTACCGAATAGGAAATGAAAAAGATAAAAATCAGAACAAAATGTATGTTAATTTGTTTGCATTCAGTTTGATATGAAAATTTAGATACTCCATTTCAAGTTTCAACATCTGATATAAAATTTTTCATTTTCAGTAAAATTAGACAAACACATTGGTGATATCAACTCTAAAACAAATTTAGCAGAATGGATTAATGGAAGATCAGAAAAAATTCTTCATGCAAGTTGAAAATTTTTAATCAATGATAAATTTTTTTTGGAAAAGAATTTTTTTTTAAAAAAAGGATATATTAAAACGGGTAAATTAGTCGTATAATAATATTTTTATATTAATAATCAATAAATTAAATGAATTATTGCCAAAAATTCAAAGAAAGGGAGGAAAGTATAACATATACAAGGAATGTGAGTGTTACGAAGCTAAACCTGACGGAGGTCTCTGAAATTATGTATATATATATAAAAAAAAGTAAAAAACAATTCGTGGACAAACTTCTAAAAGTCTCCTGAGTGAGACACATGAAAATTTTCAATGAATTCATTAGATGGTCATAAGTCATTGGTCAAGTAATTAAATCCTCTAGTAGCTTCACCACTACCATTACTATAGCCAAACTCTAGTAATTAATATGAATATTATAATAAATATTCCTTTCATAGTATTATTTTATAGGCATATTAAAAAGATTAAACAACATGTTTTAGTAATTTATTCAAAAAGAATTCTTCGAAATTTTACAAATTAATGTGAATATTCCTAAAACTGAATTAGTTGCAAGGATAATATAGAATTTTTTTTTTAATCTTTAGAGGTGAGCGAGAAAGGAGAGAGAGTGAAGAGATGCGAACTGCATATGTATATTTGTCAGATAAATTATTTGCATATACATGGTATACATATGTATTTGTATTTTTGGAGAGTAAGATTGAGAATGAGAGAGGAGAGAGACGAACAAAAATTGAGAGAAGAAGGAGAGAGCCGAGAGAGAGAGAGAAAAAGAGGAGAGAGGCGACGAAAATATAGCTAAAATTTAGTTGTGAGCCGTAATTATTTCAAACTATAGCTATGTTAACTAATTTAACTAGTATATTTTTTCTTATCCGCGTAATTTTTCCTTAGTAGTAAAGGTAATATAGACACAAAAGGATAAATTATTTCTTAATTTTAAACTGGACATGTATTATTGAATAACTATTTTTTAGTATATGGGACAAACAAGATTGAACAAAATGAGTAAAAATTAGTGGCTTCGAATTTTAATGATTAAATTCATAAATTTTAAAGTGTGAAAGTACTGTTTCTATTCTAATTTATTCCGCACCTTTCTTGCAAATGCACTTATTCAACTAGTAATCATAGCTTTTATTCCATTTTGCCTCTTAATTCGACAAACATTTCCAAAAAACTTCAGTATTATATTCATCAAAAACAATAATAACAATAACTTTTTATCATAATCTTTGAGATTCATATTGCGAAAGAATAAATGAATAAAGGAGTCAACATATTCACAAGGAGTACAAAATACAAACTCAGACTAGCCTTAAAAGATAGGATATGTTGACATCCAATTATAACCCTCCACAATTTAATTAATTTTTAAGCTTCTTTAATTTTAGACAATTGGAAATAATTGATTTTAAAAAATCTAAAAATGCTTTTAGGCTTGAATATATATATATATATATATATATATATATATATATATATATATATATATATATATATATATTAAGATTACTTAATTACCGAACAGGAAAAGAAAAATATCAAAATCAGAACAAAATGTATGTTAATTTGTTTGCGTTCCAGTCTATATGAAAATTGAGATACTCCTTTTTCAAGTTTCAGCATTTGATACAAAATTATTCATCTTCAGTAAAATTAGACAAACAAATTGGTGGTATCAACTCTAAAATAAATTTAGCAGAATAGATTAATGGAAGATAAAAATATCCTTAATGAATGATGAAATTTTTAAGTAATAACAATTTTTTTTTGGAAAAGAAACTTTTTAACAAAATAAGATATACTAAAAAGGGTAAATTAGTTGTATCATAATATTTTTATATTAATAATCAATAAATTAAATAAATTATTGGCAAAAACTCCTACAAAGGGAGGAAAGAATAACATATACAAGGAAGGTGAGTGTTATGAAGCTAAACGTGAGGGAGGTCTCTGGAATTATGTATACATATAAAAAATTGAAACAATTCATGGTCAAACTCCTAAAAGTCGCCAAAGTGAGACAAATAAATATTTCAAATGACTTCATTAGTTGGTCTTAATTTATTGGTCAAGTAATTAAATCCTGTAGGACTCCACGACTACCATGGTACAACCAAACTCTAGTAATTAATACGAATATTATAATAAAAATTTCTTTCGTAGTATTATTTTATATGCATATTAAAAAAGCATAAATAACTTGTTTTAGTAATTTACTCAAAAAAAATTCTTCAAAGTATCACAAATGAATGTGAATATTCTTTAAAAAAAATTAGTTACAAGGATAATATATGAAAATTTATTAATGTTTTTTCTAATAGCTAGAGGGGAGCGAGAAAGGAGAGAGAGTGAAGAGATGCGAACTATATATGTATATATATTATATAAATCGTTTATATGTACATGGTATACATATGTATTTGTATTTCTGGAGAGTAAGATTGAGAGAGAGAGAGAGAGAGAGGAGAGAGACGAACAAAAATTTGGAGAAGAAGGAAAGAGGCGAGAGAGAGAAAAAAAGAGGAGAGAGGCGACGAAAATATAGCTAAAATTTAGTTGCGAGCCGTAATTATTTCAAACTATAGCTATGTTAACTAATTTAACTAGTATATGTTTTCTTATCCGCGTAGTTTTTCCTTTATAGTAAAGGTAAAATAGACAAAAAAGGACGAATAGTTTCTTAATTTTTCAAAATGGACAGGTATTATTGAATAACTATTTTTAAGTAAATGACATACAAAAATGAACAAAACGAGTAAAAATTAATGGCATCGAATTTTAATAATTAAATTCATAAATTTTAAAGAGTGAAAGTACTATTTCTACTCTAATTTATTTCACACCTTTCTTGGAAATGCACTTATTTAACTAGTTATCTTAGATTTTATTCCATTTTACCTCTTAATTCGACACACATTTCCAAAAAACTTCAATATTATATTCATCAAAAGCAATAATAACAATTACTTGTTCTTATAATCTCAGAGATTCATATTGCGAAAAAATAAATGAATAAAGGAGTCAACATGTCCACACGAGTCCAAAATACAAACTCACTAGCCTAAAAAATAGGATATATTTATATCAAATTTTAACCCTCCACAATTTGGTTAATTATTAAGCTTCTTGAATTTTAGACAATTGAAAATAATTATTTTTAAAAAATCTAAAAAAGTTTTTAGGCTTGATTTTGTTTTTTTAGAAGCAGTTATATATTTCTATATTTATATACATATAAGTTTTGTGTACGACTTTGAATATTTATAAATATTTTAAAATGACTGAATTATTGATAAGGAAAAGAAAAAGATCAAAATTAGTACAAAATGTCTGTTAATTTATTTGCTTTCCAGTCGATATAAAAATTGAGCTACTCCATTTTCAAGTTTCAACATTTGATACAAAATTCTTCATTTTCAGTATAATCAGAAAAACAAATTGGTGATATCAACTATAAAACAAGTTTAGCAGAATGGATTAATGGAAGATAAAAAATATTCTTAATGAAAGATGAAAATTTTAATTAATAACAATTTTTTGGAAAAGAAACTATTTTAAAAAATAAGATATACTAAAAAGGGTAAATTAGTCGTATCATATTATTTCTATATTAATAATCAGTAAATTAAATGAATTGTTACCAAAAACACGAAGAAAGAGAGGAAAGTATAACATACCATTGTAAATTACAAGGAAGGTGAGTGTTATGAAGCTAAAACTGATGAAGGTCTCTGAAATTATATATATAAAAAAAAAAGCAAAAAATAATTCGTGACCAAACACCTAAAAGCCGTCAGACTGAGAGGAATGAAAATTTTCAATGACTTCATTAGTTGGTCATAAGTCATTGGTCAAGTAGTTAAATTTTCTTGGAGCCCCACCACTACCATTGCTACTGCCAAACTCTAGTAATTAATATGAATATTATAATAAATATTCCTTTCATAGTATTTTTTATATGCATATTAAAAAAGCATAAATAACATGTTTTAGTAATTTATTCAAAAAGAATTCTTCAAATTTTCGCAAATTAATGTGAATATTCTAAAAAAAGAATTAGTTGCAAGGATAATATAGGAAAATTAATTAATGTTTATTTTAATAGTTAGAGGGGAGGGAGAAAGGAGAGAGTGAAGAAATGCGAACTGCATATGTATATCTGTCAGATAAATTATTTATATGTACAAGGTATACATATGTATTTGTATTTCTGGAAAGTAAGATTTAGAGAGAGAGAGAGGAGAGAGACGAACAAGATTGAGAGAAGGCGGAGAGAGACAAGAGAGAGAGAGAGAGAAAGAGGAGAGAGGCGATGAAAATATAGCAAAAATTTTGTTGCGAGCCGTAATTATTTCAAACTATAGGTATGTTAACTAATTTAACTAGTATATATTTTCTTATCCGTGTAACTAACCTTAATAATAAAGGCAAAATAGACATAAAAGGTTAAATTATTTCTTAATTTTTCAAACTGGACAGATATTATTGAGTAACTATTTTTTAGCATGGCTTCAAATTTTAATAATTAAATTCATAGACTTTAAAGTGTGAAAGTTCTATTTCTCTTCTAATTTATTCCGCACCTTTCTCACAAATGCACTTATTCAACTAGTTAGCATAGCTTTTATTCCATTTTACTTCATAATTCGACACACATTTAAAAAAAATCAATATTATATTCATCAAAAACAATAATTGCAATTTTTTTAAATTATAATCGTTGCGATTCATATGGCGAAAAAATAAATGAATAAAAGAGTCAAAATGTTCACAACGAGTCCAAATTAAAAATTTATATTAGCCTTAAAAAATAGGATATGTTGACATTCAATTTTAACCCTCCACAATTTGATTAATTTTTAAGCTTCTTGAATTATAGATAATTGAAAATATTTTTTTCGAAAAATCTAAAAATGTTTTCAGGCTTGATTTTGTTTTGTTTTTTTTTTTTGAAGAAATTATATATTTCTATATTTATATACATATAAGTTTTGTGTACGACTTTGAATTTTTATAAATATTTTATGATGACCTAATTACCGAACATGAAAAGAAAAAGATCAATATTAGAACAAAATGTAGGTTAATTTGTGTGCATTTCCAGTCAATATGAAAATTGAGATACTCCATTTTCAAGTTTCAACATTTGATACAAAATTCTTCATTTTCATCAAAATCAGACAAACAAATTGGTGACATGAACTCTAAAAAAAGTTTAGCAGAATGAATTAATGGAAGATAAAAAATATTCTTAATGAAAGCTGAAATTTTTAATTAATAACAATTTTTTTGGAAAAGAAATTTCTTAACAAAATAGGATATACTAAAAAGGGTAAATTATTCGTATCATAATATTTTATATTAATAATTAATAAATTAAATGAATTGTTACCAAAAACTTAAAGAAAAGGAGGAAAGTATTACATATACAAGGAAGGTGAGTGTTCTTCTTTTTAATTTTCAAAAAGTTGAAGGGTAAATTTGTCATTGTAAACAGTATCACACAGGTAGCATAAGCTGGATATCCTAAAATTATACGTGAGATTTGTAAAATAACTCCAGTTGTCAACGTTAGCATCCTCTGTATATGTTAACCTTCTCACATCTAATCATCATCTCCATCTTTAGTCCTTCACAATTTCTCTTTCTCTTTAAATTTCTAATTACCCATCTGTAATGGATTTTCAGCAACTACACATTTTTTCCTTTCATAAGATATAATACAAGTGAAAGCTTGTAAGTGATACATATGGTCATGCTTTCTTAATGGAAAAGTAGTAGTAAATAATATAAACTAAACTCCTCCTCATTATTGCATGTAATTTCTTTTTCGGGAGTTGATTTCTCCATTTTCTGATATTTTTTCTTAATTTTATCTCTGATTTCTGTTTGACAGATAGTTGCAATGGAGCTTCAAATTTACCTATTAAATTGTTGAATTTTGAATTATTATGGGTAGATGGTCTCGAGTTTGAAACAATGCAGAGGACGAGAAATATGAGCTAGTGTGATATTTGCAGAATTTGAATCTTCCTTGTATTTTTACTCTGCACATCAATTCATAAAATTTATATAGATAACATGTTTAGGTTAGAGGAATCATAATTAGGAGTTTTGTGCTGGAAGCGGTAACTGATTGTTTTGTAAAATAATTGGGTTGTGCATAATATATGTTAATGACTATAGTAGAAGTTTGGTTGAATAAAGCTGCTAAGAGCTCATTCTAGCAAGAGCACAAACTTAGTTCGCTTTGATTTAACTTTGTTTGCTATGTTATGATATTGTGATGAGACAACTAGAATCTAACAAAGTTTTATTGGAGATTTTCTAGAATTTCAGTAATTAACTATCGAGTAATTATGGATAATAAGATATATACCAACACCACTAATTCATGTTCTATTTATGAAAAAAAATGTAGCGACAGACATTTTTGCGCTCTCTTGTTAATGTTATCTCTATTTGAAATGAAATTGCAAAGATTATCCTCTTCATTCAAATGTAAACTTAAGAGGCTCTTGACACAATCTAATTACTGATGTACCATGGTTTCACTGTACTTTCAATGTTTTTCCTTAAGATTGGTGTATGTCTAGAGTCTTTTTGTAGAATTTTTAATATGTTTTTATCTTTGTTTTGTAGGAAAGGTGTCCAAAATCAAAACGCAAAAGGCAACTGAGATTTAGTGCAGAGGTGACCCACAAAGGCCATCGACGGCCCGTCATTTTATCGACGGACTGTAGATGGTGATTGTCTACTGGAAGTTCAGGCATTTGGAAAAACTCGGGGAAATCTGACCAAGTGTGGGGCTACGGAAGGATCGACGGTCGTCGATTGATCAACGGTCCGTCCTATTAAACCGTTGATTTGATCAGAGAATGTCCTAGACTTAATAACTAGGATAAGCAGGGGATATATTTAAATATATATGTCATGTGTGAATCCTTTGTCATGTTGAGCTTCACTGATCCTTTTTGGCTTGTGTATATTTTGATAGTATGAATTGTTTTCCTCTATAACACTAACCAAAAGAGTTTTATTTATTATTTATCATATAGTTTTTCCATGTCATCATGATGTTTCATCAGATTTTACTCTATTGAGTGTAAATTTCACTTGTAATAGTAAAGGGTGCCTTCTCTTGTTTTGTCTGCGTACTGTTTGGATGGTTTGTATATATTGTTCAGCATACTGGTTGATTTACTATAAACCACACTATCAAACCATGTGTATAAAGCTGCAACACAAAGGTTATTATTTTGTTGTGTTCATTGATATGTAGGATATGAAAATAATTTTCCTTCAAGATTTTGTACATATGCTGCACTATGCTAAGTGATCTATAATCTGTATTATTGTGTACAAAGTACTTGTGTTACTTGTGTACAAAGACCCTTCTACATTTACTAAATATTTGAGATTTCATCATTTGAATTAGGCTACTTTGTGCTCTTTTATTTTTGAGGTTTCTCTAATTATATATGTTTAACTAAGTATTCAACTTTGAACTAATATATTTCTTTCTTTTTTCACAGTTACTTTTTGTCAGGGTGATAAGCGATAAAAATGTATCACTACATAAATGATACACATTCAATGTAAATAGAGTAGCCAGGATCTTATTTTATGCATTTAGCTCAGAAAATTTGTTCAATGCTGGGCCCGTACTTGTACGAGCCATCTCTACCTAGTATATATATATATATATATATATATATATATATATATATATATATATATATAAGGTAAAAAACAATGCGTGGCCAAACTCCTAAAAACAGCCAGAGTGAGAGAAATGAAAATTTTCAGTGACTTCATTATTTGGTCATAAGTCGTTGGTCAAGTAATTAAATACTCTAGGAGCCCCACAACTACCATTGCTATGAACATTATAATAAATATTCCTTTCATAATATTTCTTTTATATGCCCATTAAGAAAGAACAAATAACATAATAATTTTAGTTATTTATTCAAACAAAGTTCTTCAGAATTTCACAAATTAATGTGAATATTCTAAACAAAGAATTAGTTGTAAGGTTAATATAAGAAAAATTTGATTAATGTTTTTTAATAGTATGACGGGACCGAGAAAGGGGAGAGAGTGGCGAGATGCGAACTGCATAAGGATATATGTCAGATAAATTATTTATATGTACATGGTATACATATTTATTCGTATTTCTGGAGAGTAAGATTGAGAGAGAGAGAGAGAGGAGAGAGCCCAACGAGATTGGGAGAAAAAGGAGAGAGGTGAGCGAGAGATGTGCAAAGAGACTATATATATATATATATATATATATATATATATAAAATTTAGTTGCGAGCCGTGATTATTTCAAACTCTAGCTATGTTAACTAATTCAACTAGTGTATATTTTCTTATCCGCGTAATTTTTCCTTAATAGTAAAGGTAAAATAGACACGAAAGGGTAATTATTTCATAATTTTTCAAATTGGACAGGTATTATTGAATAACTATCTATTTTTTAGTATATTGGACAAACATAAATGAACGAAAAGAGTAAAAAATAGCAGCTTCAAATTTTAATGATTAAATCCATACATTTTAATGTGCGAAAGTATTATTTGTATTCTAATTTATTCAACACCTTTCTTGCAAATGTACTTATTCAACTTGTCATCATAGCTTTCAATCCATTTACCTCTTAATTCAACACACATTTCCAAAACACTTCAATGTTATTTTTATCAGAAAGAAAAATAACATTACTTTTTATTATAATATTTTAGATTCACACTGCGAAAAAATAAATGAATAAAGGAGTCAACATATTCACACCGCGTCCAAAATGCTAACTCAGACTTGCCTTAAAGTAGTATAGATTGTCTATATACACACCTTTATTTTTCATAATTTTCATTATTCCCTACCATTTCAAAATATTTTCAAAATTCTTTATTTTCCCCTAATTTTCAAGTCAGTCGGATACATAAGTGTTCATCCTTACCAATGTTTACCCTTCCTTTTTTCAATCCTTTAATCTCTTTGTAATTTTACTCCACAATCTTATCAGTTATAATTCATCTCAATTTGAATTGTAAAATAATCTCTCCACTGAAACAAATTCAAATAAATTTATTGGTAAATTTTTCGACTTCTTTGTTGTCATCTTCATCTTCCAAAAAAAAAAAAAATTCATCCTTATATTCTAATTTGGATCACGCTCCTTATAAAAAGTGGTAGAAAAGTTTCGTCTATAATTTCTCGACCTACTCTAATCAAGGTAATGAATTTTGATTTATTTCTATGATTTTTTTGATGTTCAATCTTGCATCTAGTAGTTGATTCAAATGCATGATACATTGCTGAAAAATGGATAGAAAAATTTATCTACAATTTTTTGACTCACTCTACCCAATGTAACGATTTTTAATCTAATTCTATGCTATTTTTTTATGTTCAATCTTGCATCTAGTAGTTGATTCAAATGTATGATACATTATTGAAAATGTAGTTTTATTATATTGCAACATATCATATTCATTTTATGTTATTAATACATAAAACTAATGTTCTTGAATCATGTTCTTTAATGTATCATCAATCTTATTCAAATGTAAGTTTTATAAAGTTTTGTTTATAGAATATGTTTATTCATTTTTATAATGTATCTTCTACATTTTGTAGGGCTTGTGGGTTGTTTGCAGTTGTGTTTGCTAAATTCCTTAGAGTTAATGGTTTTTGATTCGATTATCTCCACTCAAGATATGAAACTTTGCTATGAAATACGACAGTGAAAAGGCTGAAGCAAGATATGTCATCATGCCAGCATGCCTTTATACTTCTGGCAGGTTTATTGGGTTCTTTCGATAAGGAGTATACATCGGACCCCACATTTAGCGCATGTGGTTTTATTATCAGTTATTAGTAGCTTCCATAGTTCAGTCAAACTTTATTGCATTGACCATATTTACAGTTCAGTTAGTATTCAGTCTCAGCATGTTATAAATTTGGTCATTGCATCCAGTTAGCTCATAATTCAGTAATGCTCAGATTACTATACTTGCTTTTGTGCTTGTTCAGTTATGTTTTATATGAGCTTTAATCTATCTTACATGCTCAGTACCTATCAAGTACTGACGCACATGTGTGCTACATCTTCTCGTGATGTAGGTTCAGTTCTCAGTATCCAGATCACACTTAGGTTGTTTTTTGATCCCTAGTTCAATAGAATTAGTGGTGAGTCCATATTCTTTGAGGACAATATTCATGAGTCATTTCTAGTACTGTAGTCCTTTAGTTTCAATTTTTTCTAGACTTAGCTGGGGCATGTACCAACATTTCTAGTCAATTATAGGCTTATTGCAGACTAGATAGTTTTAACTTAGTATTGAGTTAATGTTTTCTTTGTATTTAACTCATCTGTTATCAAATATTTTATCTATCGTATATGGGTATTCCCGATCTTTTCATTTTAAGATGATTTAGTTTACTCATCAGTTTATATTCTTTAGTATGCTCATGATCATGCCAACAGGGTTAGCTTGGAATCACTTGTGGTCCTAGCTCCCGTGTCCGCGTCTTGGGGGTAGCTCGGGGCATGACACACTTTGTATTAGAGAACTAGGTTTAATTGTCCTAGGATATCTGAAAAGCAGCATTTCATAGGTGTGAAGTGCACCACATCTAATGAAAGGGAGACTACAAAGTGTTTTAGAAAACTTCACTTTCTTGTTACTCTTATCGTGGGTAAGATATGATCTAATTGCATTCTCACTCGATGTACTACGTTTCATGTCATGCCTCCTCGTAGAGCTAATGCCACGAATGCAAATACAGCTCCTTCAGTCCCAGATCAGGAGGTCTCTAAACCTGAGTTTAGGAACGCCATTCAGAAATTGTCTCAGCGTGTGGACAACCAGAACAATCAACTTCAAGCTCCTTTGAATGCAAATGGTGGATCAGTGGTAGCAAGGGTCCATGACTTTGTTAGAATGAATTCGCCTGAATTCTTAGGCTCACAGACTCTTGAGGATCCCCAGAATTTATTGAATGAGATCAAGAAAATCTTTGAGGTGATGCAGGTAACTAGAATTGATTGGGTTGAGTTGGTATCATACCAGTTGAAAGATGTTGCTCATACCCAGCACACTCAGTGGAAGGAATTAGGGGTACAGATGCATCTCCTATTACTTGGGATTGCTTTAGTGAGACCTTTATGGATAGTTTTTTCCCAATAGAGTTGAGAGAAGCAAAGGCTCAAGAATTCATATACTTAAGGCAGCAAAACATGACGGTCCAAGAGTATGATCTCAAGTTTGACCAACTCTCCAGGTATGCTTCTCACATGGTTGACTACTCCAAGGATCAAAAGAATAAGTTCTTGTATGGAGTGTCCGGTTTGATGAAAATTGAGTGCAGAAATGCTATGTTACTGGACGATATGAACACCTCTAGGCTTATGACTCATGCTCAACAGGTTGAGGGTGATAAGCTTAGGGAACAGTCCAAGGAGAATAAGCATGCTAGTATTGGGAACTATGACTATCTTAGCAAAAATCGGGTGGTGGAAATTGCTCACAGAGTCATCAGAAATTTTCAACCCCAGCCCCTTCATCAACTAGTGTTCCATCCTCTAAGAACAGGTACAATAAGAAGGTTAGGGCACCAGGCCATAAGTTTTAGGAAAGTGTTTCAGGCACCAAGACTTACCTCATTTTCCCTAAGTGTAGTAAGAACCATCCAGGCGAGTGCCTCGTAGGAGACGAAGGATGTTTTTAGTGTGGTCAGTCAGGTCATAGGTTGAGGGATTGTCCTTCTAGACAAGGTCAAGGAGGTTGTAATGGTAGAGCTCAGTCTACAACTTCAGCAGCACCAGCAAGTTGCTTGACGTAGCAAGGTAACTCATCTAGTACAAGTGGCGGTTAGTGCCAGAACAAGTTGTAAGCTCTTTAGGCTCGCCAGGATCATGAAGGTTCTCCTGATGTAGTAGTACGTTACGAGTCTTTGACTTTGATGTTTATAAATTATCAGATCCATGGGCTACTCTTTATTTTGTAACTCTTTACATAGAAATCCAATTTAGTTTCAATCCATAAACTCTCTCAGAACCTTTCTCAATCTCTGCTCTAGTCGGTGACCCAGTTGTAGCAAATAGATATACAAAAATTGCTCTGTCACAGTCGCTGAGAAATTCACCTCAGCAGACCTTGTAGAGTTAGAAATGGTAGACTTTGATGGTATTCTAGGCATGTATTGTTTACATTCCTTTTATGCCTCAGTCGATTGTAGAACAAGGATTTTTCACTTTCAGTTTCCAAATGAACCAATCTTAGAATGGAACAGTAGTAGCTTAGCTCCTATGGGACAATTCATTTCTTACCTTAAGGCTAAAAATATGATCTCAAAGGGTTATATCTATCATTTAGTTTGGGTTAAGGATTCTAGCTCTGAAACCCCAGTTCTTGCGTCAGTTCCACTAGTAAGTGAGTTTCCAGAAGTGTTTTAAGAAGATCTTTCCAGAGTTCCTCCCAAAAGGGAAATCAACTTTGGAATTGATCTCCTTCCAGATATCCAAACTATTTCTATTCATTCTTACAGAATGGCTCCAAAAAAGCTTAAGGAACTGTAAGATCAGTTGAGAAACCTTCTAGATAAGGCCTTCATCAAACCTAGTATTTTACCATGGGGTGCACCAGCGTTGTTCATAAAGAAGAAAGATGGTTCTCTCAGAATGTGCATTGACTATTGACAGTTGAATGAGGTCACAATAGAGAATAAGTATCCCATTTCCATGATTGATGACTTGTTTGACCAACTTAGGGTGCTAGTCACTTCTCAAAGATAGACCTCATATCGTTTTATCATCAGCTAAAAGTCAGAGATAGTGACATTCTGAAAATAGCCTTCAAAACTCGGTATGGTTATTATAATTTTATATTTATATCATTTGGACTAACCAATACTCATGCATATTTCATGGATTTGATAAACACAATGTTCAAACAATAGTTGGACTTGTTCGTTATTGTCTTTATTGATGATATCCTCATTTACTGTAGGAATGAAGAAGAACATGCGAGTTATTTGAGAGTTGTTTTGTAGACTCTCAAGGATTTCTAGTTATTCGCTAAGTTTAGCAAATGTGAGTTCTGGTTGCAACCCGTTGCTTTCCTTGGTCACATTGTATCTAGCGAGAGGATCCAAGTGGATTCGTAGAAGATAGAAGAGTGAAGCAATGGCCCAAACCTACCTCTGCTACAAATATAAGAAGTTCTTAGGTATAGCGGGTTATTATAGAATGTTCTTGGAAGATTTTCATCCATAGACTTACCATTGACTAGGTTGACCAGAAGATGGTAAAGTTTCAATAGTCAGATGATTGTGAGAAAAGCATTGTAGAATTGAAAACTAGATTGACTATAACTCCTGTCTTGACTCTACCAGAGGGTTCAGATGGTTATGTGATCTATTGTGATGCATCCTGATTTGGCCTAGGTTGCGTGTTGATACAGTGAGAAAAGGTTAATAGCTTACGCTTCTAGACAACTTAAGGTACATGAGGAGAACTATCCAACTCATAACCTCTAGCTTCCAGCAGTGGTGTTTGCACTCAACATTTGGAGACAGTACTTTTATGGTGTTCATGTAGATGTGTTCACTGACCATAGGAGCCTTCAATATGTGTTCACTCAAAAAGAGTTGAATCTTTGTCAGAGGAGATGACTTGAGTTCCTTAAGGATGATGATATGATGTGCATTACCATTATGGTTAGGTGAATGAAATAGAATATTTTTTAGTAGATTATCTATGGGTAGTGTAGCCCATATTGAAGGATGTTCACAGGCTTGCTCGCTTGGGAGTTCGCCTTATGAACATATCAAATAGTGGTGTAACAATTCAGAATGGGGCAGAATCTTATTTGGTAGTGGAGGTTAAGGAAAAGCAAGAAAGTGATCCAATCTTGATTGAACTTAAGGGTGCATGCTATAATTAGAGGGTGGACGTTTTCACCCAAGGAGGAGATGGTGTACTTCTCTACCAGGGTAGATTTTGCATTCCTGATGTGGGCAAGTTGAGACAACATATTCTTGCAGAATCCCATAACTCCAGATATTCTATTCATCCAAGGTGCAACTAAGATGTACCGCAATCTACGCAAAGTCTATTGTTGGAATGACATGAAGTGGGATATGGTAGATTTTGTGAGTAAGTACCCCATTTGCCAGCAAGTCAAGGTAGAACATAAAAAACTAGGGGGTATGACTCAAGATATTGTCATTCTACTTGGAAGTGGGAAGTGATCAATATGGATTTTATCACAGGGTTACCGCGTACTTGAAGACAACATGACTATATTTGAGTGATAGTTGACAAGATGACTAAGTCTTCTCGCTTTTTGGAGGTCAAGACTACAGATTCAGTAGAGGACTATGCCAAGCCTTACATTAATGAAATCGTGAGGTTTCATGGGGTTCATTTGTCTATCATCTAAGATAGAGGTCCTCAGTTTACCTTTCATTTCTAGAAGTCATTTCAAAAGGGTCTTGGTAATCAGGTTAACCATAGCACAACATTTCATCTGTAGACGAATGGACAGGCAGAGCGTACCATTCAGACCGTATAGGATCTGTTAAGAGCTTGTGTTATTTGTTTCAAGGGTAGTTGGGATGATCACCTTCCTCTTAGTGAATTCGCCTACAACAATAACTATCATTCCAGCATTCTTATGGCCCCTTAAGAGGCAATGTATGGGCATAGATGTAGATCTCCTGTTGGTTGGTTTGAATTAGGTGAAACAACTTTGATATGGCCAGATTCAAACCTTTATGCAATGGAGAAACTGCAACTCATTAGGGATAGACTCAACACAACCCAGAGTTGTCAGAAATGTTATGCAGCTATAAGGAGAAGGGAATTAGAGTTCCAAGTTGACAATTGGATTTTCTTGAAAGTGTATCCTATGAAAGAGGTAATGAAATTTGGCAATAAAGGGAAGTTCAATCCTAGATATGTAGGCCCTTAGAGGATTTTGAAAAGGATTGGAAAGGTGGCATGTGAGTTAGAGTTCTCAGCAGAACTAGCAGCACTGCATTCAGTCTTCCACATCTGACTCTTGAAAAAGTCTGTGGGTGACCCAACCTCTATAGTGTCATTAGAGAGTGTGGCAGTGAAATATAATCTTTCTTATGAGGTTTTCCCAATTCAGATTTTTGACCGTCAGGTTTGAAGGTTGAGAAACAAAGAAGTCGCTTCAGTCAAGGTTTTGTGGAGGAGTTAAGTCCGCACAATGAGCTACTTGGGAAGAAGAAGCAGCCACGAAAGCCAAGTATCTTCATCTCGTTCCTTCTGATTCCGCTCCAGCTTGAGATAATAGTTCCTCATCAGTTTTTTAGTCACTCATTTATGAATTCAACCTTAGAATCATGTTCCCTCAGTTTGTACTTGCACTTTCACCGTTTTTGCATGTTCTTGGAACGAAATTCAGTCAGAAACTCAGTCCTTAGTATTTAGTAGTAAGGATTGTACCTCTATCCCTCTATTTCAGCTAATTTAGTCTTCATTTGAGGACGAATGTTCCCAAGGGTAGATAATGTAACACCTAGTATACAAAATAGACCATAGATCAGATTTTCAGAAATCTGCAAGTGCAATCAACGGTCACTATCGACGGACCTTAGTCTGATCAATGACCTGTACTGCGCATACATCGTTTTCCCTGAAACTCTCCCAAAACTCAATTCAGAAAAATTGGTTAAGTCTCAACCCACGGACAAACCTACGGTTCGTAAGTCAAACTACGATTCGTAGTCTGTATCTGTGGATCAAGACCCCATTTGCCCAGCCTCTGACATGAACCACGATTGACAAGTATGGTCTCTAGATGGACCTACGTACCATAAGTGAAAGTGGACAATCAGTTAAGGTAGAAATCTTGTTCGGTCAACTTCAAATGATGATAAATCTAAGCACAAAATAAACTAGGTGTCCCATGACCTAATAAATGATAGATAATTGAATTATCTTTCCATAGCCACAAAGTTTGCTAAAATCCAACCTTTGATTAAAAAGTTATGACTGTTTTAGTAAAGACTTATCGAGCAGACCGAAACTACGGACCCAAATGAGGGACAAGGGCTAGTTTTAGTAAAGGTCTGGCAGTCAGTTAAGTATTCTTAGTTTGCATGTTAAGTTTTTAGCTATCCAGTACTTACATAAATTCAGTCATATTGTCTTAACTACTGAATTTTTTGGGAGTAGCATAATACCGAGTTGGACTAGGGTTCAGCGTACCCAAATAGTCCCAGAACTACTAGCCAAGTAGATTGTAAGTCCTTTCTGGGTATCAATTTAGTAATGATGTCATCATGCCTTTATACCTCTGGCAGGGTATATTGGGTCCTCTAGATTGGGCATATACATCATACTCCACATTTAATGTAACATTCCGGAAAACTTACATGTCTAATGAAGAGCCCAGTAAGTCTGTAAGAATGCATATTGGGGGTACATAGACATTCCAATGCCCAATATTGAAAAATATTTGGCATAGTATAGAAAATTGGTTAAGGGGTATTAGCCAATTTCTAATAACATAACGAAATATGAAATATATTGGGCATATTAGAAAATATTGGCTTAAAGGGTGTTAGCCAATTTTTCTAAGTATTAATAAGCTTGTTTAGGAAATTTACCTGCAATAAAGACCATAAGCTAAAGAATATATTTCATCCAACTCACAAAAACGTATGAGTCATCCAAGTGTCAAGCCTAGATACCATCGCACATGATTAATTAAAATGATCATGTAGATTAAGCAGTGCCCAAGGACATAGTGAGGATCCTTGGGACAATAAGTAAACATTCCCAAATGAACCATAAATAATAGTTTATTTAGGAAAGTACAACCAACCCATGTGCAATAACATATTCAATACATGTGAAGAAGCGGCCAAAGGAGGGGACCGCCCTTACCGAATTCTGTTAGGGTAGTTAGGGGAAAAACGTGCACAAGGGACCACTCCATGTGGGGCCTAACTTTCTAACTAATTCTAGACTCTAACCTACTGCCCTTACTAGATAACTAACCTAGGACCAAATGAAATAAACTAATTAGTGCACCCGACAATCTAAGATTAAATCGGGTTGACACTAACCTAGTACTAGTTGAAGAGACAACATAGTCCCTAACCTAGTTAGGTCCAAAGAGTTAGTTAATGTCCTAACAACCTAGGGATACTTTAGTAATTACCCTAAGATACTTAATTAATTGATTTAGAAACTTAATTAATTAATTTAAAGGGGCAAAACCGAAATAACAAAGCAATTTCTAATTTTTTTTAAAACAAGAAAAAGACAACCTAGTATTTAACCTAGGATGTTTCAAAAGATAGGTTATGATCCTAACGGCTTAACGGTACTTTATTAATTACCTTAGGTAACCTAATTAATTAAATTAACAGTTTAATTAATTATTTAAATGGTCTAAACGAAATCCTTACACTAACCTAGTATAATTCAACAAACATCCTAGTACTTAACCTAGGATGGTCCTAAAGGGTTGATTTTTGTTCCAAAGACTTAGGGGTACTTTAGTACTTAAACTAGGTCCCTAAATTATTTAAATTAAGGATTTAATTAATTAATTTAAAGTCAAAATGTTTGCCAAAACCATAGTAATCCCCAATTTCTAGATTTTCGGTCAAGTCAACATTCTCCTATGTTTAGTCAACTTAGGAGGGGCGTTTTGGTAATTGACTAATTAGTTTATTATATTAACTTATATCTAAATTTTATAATTCAAGATCAGTTCCTAAAACTGAAAATTATGATCAAAACTTTGAGACTCACGACGCTAAGGCATTAGGCGACAAACCGCAAGAAAACGTAGAATGCTAAAGATTTCTTAGGTGAATAGAAGGTTTTCTTCAAGGTTTTATGAAAGGTGATCTTCTTAGATTAAATTATACATAAGGTATGGGTTTATTTCCTGGACTTCTTTATCCAAGAGAACTTTCTTTCAAATGATTCAAAGATCTTGAAAACTAGGGTTGTTTCTCATCGTTCTCATCGAACTCCTTTCCTTAGTATCCTTGAACGATTTTAATGATTAAGTAGGTTAGAGATCATGTTGTTGGTATGTGGTGTTGGCTGATATTATGTGTAATTTTCTTGAATGATGAATGTCGCATGAACCTATGAACTTAAAAGTCATATAAAGCTAATATTTACAACGTGAATTAAGAACCAATCATATGTTAGTTACCTCTGTAAAAGTCAAGTGTTGATGTGTGTGTGTCGGAATGTTGACTTGCTATTTTTAATGTTATGAAGATGCTAAATTCATCAAATGTTAATATGATTCTGTCCAATATGTCCTAAAAATGTTACCCTAAAGTCATGAACTAAGATTGGTTAAGAGAATGATACTATGTTAAGATTTGTCCAAAAATATTATGTATGAAGATGATTATGGTCTGTTGTGCATACCTACTGTTAATGTAGCTTGTTCATGATGTTGTGTTCGTAAAATGATCATATTATGCTGTCCAACATGTTGAAAAATGTTATGCCTAAATTTATGTTATAAGGTTGGCTAAAAAGATCTCCATGAAATCTTCATTTTAGTGAATGTTTGGCTTATGCCAATAAAATGGCTAACAAAAATCTTGTTCCAAATTTTATTGGGAATTGAGTATAATTCTAAATAAGTAAAAGATTAACAAATGTATAATGTATCCCAAATTGAGAATTATCGAATGAAACTTTGGCTCATGACAATAAAGAAGGTATGAAGTCTATAGCCAATTGCTTATACCAATATTTGTCTTAAGCCAATCTTATATAGCCAAAAGATTGAAATGATAACTCAAGTACTTCTAAAGTAATTCAATGAATGTAAATGGCTATAAATTTATGTTTTAAATGACTAAAAATATTGGCTAATGGTTCATATATATTAATTTAAATATGAATATACGTAAAATTGATATATGCCAACAAAAATGATTATGTAGTTTAATATCCAAGTGTTTAGGCCAAAACTAAGCATATGTCAATCTTGTGTAGTTAGAGTATCAAACGATAATATAAGCACTTCTAAAGAAATTCTTGAATCCATAACCAAGGGCATGCCATTCATTGGACAACTCCCAACATGCTCTAAAAGAATGAACTATGAACATATATAACTCATTGAAAGAAGTGCTCATCGTCCATAGACGATGAAATGAAGCTACTACACTAAAGTAAGGAAGTAACGTAAGTTATAACATAATTAAAGGGGTATAATTTAAGTAAGTGACCAAAATGGGGTGTTAAAGGAAGTGAGACAAGTCTTACTTACACCTAAGTTACTATGTTACAAGAATACTCACGAATGAAGGTGTTAGAATGTGTGAGGCCAGTCTCATTAACACCTAAGGATGATATGTTAGGAAAATTCACATTTCATCAATGTAAAGTAAGGATGATATGTAAGGACAATTCACATTTCATCAATGTAAAGTAAGGATGACAAGTCATCAAAAGAGTAAGTAAATCGCAATCTAGAAGCAAGCTTCCATAATGCTTGAGTCAACTCTAAAAAAAGATAAAGAAGATAATGAAAGTGAGCACAACACTAATAGACTAGTTATGAGCATGTGCTTGCACGTGTAAGTCTCATAAGACGAGACTATAACTGAGGTGGATAATTAGTCTCATTAAGTCCCTAGTCTTCGAACTATGTCTAGCCAACATAGGAATTAGCCAGTGGTTTCCACCTAAGCGAGCTAGGTTTGTTCGGTTACACTTTGGACGGTGATTCCACATTTTTTGGTGTGGAAAAGACACTAGATTTCATGTTTAGCTCACATGATCTATCTCATTTAATGCTCACGATATGTTGTTGGTTCACTATAGCAGTGAGCCACTCCTTTTTAGTGTGTAGTGAACACTTGAGATGGATTCGCCTTAGCCGGGAATCACCCCTTTTTGGTGTGGGGCAGACACTGGATTTTATGAGTAGCTCACATGATCTAGATTCATTTTAACTGGTGAATCACCTCTTATTGGTGTAGTGAAGACACTGGATTTCATGTTAACCTCGCATGATGTCATTCTTAATAATGTCACTATGAAAGTGAGAACGAATGATGATGATGGAATGTATGTTCAAAGTGAGCAATGAAGAAGAGTTTAAGAATGTCAATTGCTAATATCACACTCATGAAGTTTCAACAAATAATGGCTTATTATATGATGCCAATAAAGGAAAGTAGAAACATAATGTTAACTAAATACCTCACAACTTCCCTAACATGAAAGTAATGAAATATGTGGCATAGCCAATAGAGATTGGCTTATGAGATGTTAATTAATATATAAAGTAATGAATGACTCATCGTAAGATTGTGAAATCATTCCTTAGTCCTTGGATTACTTACATCGATTCATTGTGGGTATGAGACTAGAATGAATCATTGCACTTGTAAGTAGAACATAGGACCAAAAGAATTATTGAACTATACAACAACAAGAAGAAAAAGACTGAAAAACAAACTAAGTCCCCAAAAAGAAGCTCTCGGGTTTGGCATGATCAAAATCTCAAAACTTCGCCCGAGTTGTTCTAAATTATGTTGATGATACTAAAGTATTGTAAGCATATATAAAATGAGTTGTGTGCTTTGAATGAATTAAAATACATCATAGTCATACCACAATTCACAACAAACGAATTAGGAAAGTCTAGTGATGTCACTTTCCAGAAATGGCATGTTGTTTAGGAAGAGCTTTCCTTGATCATGCATAGCTTATGTATATGTGTGCATACAACCATACTTAGTACAAGTGGTGTACTAACCCTAAAAAATTTACTATTTTTATAGGTGGGGGTCAGAGGATAGATTGACGACCCTTGGAGCGGTTTGGACTTCAGCGTTTCTCCAGACCATTTGGTAGGTCCTCTTGATTTCGAGGATGCTACAACTTAGCGTTAGATATAGACATAGCTAGTGGATGTTGTCCCTAGCGTTTCCTTCAAAGTTTATTTCGAAGATTTTTGTAATAAGGCCAACTTTGGTAAACGTATTTATGATATATTCATATTATGTTTCAAATTGATTCTTATGGTTGATGGTTGTTTCATTTACGTTGAGCTTAGCATATGATGCAATTAAGTATTAACTATATGAAGTCAATGAAAACTTCATACTTATAAATATTTTAAATTTTTTGTTAAAATTAACCATATGAATGTGATAAATGCAAGAAGAGGCTTCTCTACGACCTCTTAGAGGTTAACGACACCGATGGCGATTCGGGTTCCAGAATCTGGGTCGTGACATTTAGATCATGTGGTTATATTATCGGTTATTAGTATCTCCCATAGTTTAGTCAGACTCTATTGCATTAACCATATTTACAATATAGTTAGTATTCAATATCAGCAAGTTATAAATTTGGTCATTGCACCCAATTAGCTCAGAATTCAGTATATTATGTTCAGATTACTGTACTTGCTTTTTTGCTTGTTCAGTTATGTTTTATTTCAGCTTTACTCTATCCTACATCCTCAGTACCTTTCAAGTACTGACACATACGTGCGCTACATTTTCTCGTGATGTAGGTTTAGATTATCAGTATCAAAATCACTCTTAGGTCGATTTCTAATCTCCAGTTTAGCAAAATCAGTGGTGATTCCTCATTCTCCGAAGACAATATTCATAAGTTATTTCTAGTCTTTTAGTCCTTTAGATTCAGTTTTTGCTAGACTTAGCTGGGCCTGTCCTAACATTTCTAGCCAGTTAGACGCTTATTTCAGACATAGTTTATTTCAAATTAGCATTGAGTTAATATTTTCTTTGTATTAAACTCATCTGTTATCAAATATTTTAGCTATAGTATATGGGTATTCCCCATCTTTTCATTTTAAGTATGATTAGCTTCCACATCAGTTTATATTCTTTAGTATGCTTATGATCATTCCAATAAGGTTAGCTTGGGATCACTTTTGTTCCTAGGTCATGTGTCTGCGTCTCGAGGGTAGCTCGGGGCCTGACAGCCCACAAAAGTTACTGTTTGTTGTTAGATTTTCATCTGCATTTTCTTCCTTCATGTTCTTAGTCGTCTAGGTTGTCAAGCCCCGAGCCTACACCCTAGGCGGGACTGGCACTCGAAGACCATTACTAACCTTGAGAGAACCCTTGGACTGACTTACTTAACTCAGCGAAAGACAATAATCATATCTATAAAATCAATGAACATGACTAAACTGAAAAGGGATGTACTAACTCTAAATGTTTAAAATTAAAACATTCAACCTGCCCAAAACTGACAACGCAAGTCTTAACAGTAAGAGATAATACTGAAAGACTCAAAGGACTAACATTTCACTGTCTATGAAGCCTCTAACATCACTAACATAGATGTTGGGACAAACCCCACAACATCTCAATGATCTAATACTAGAAAGCAAGTAAAAGATTCCCTCGAAATGGAATGAGGCTCACCAACTGACTATAGAATGCTCAACTAGATCAACAGTACGTTGGATGCCAATCCTCGTTACATGCCTCTGCATCATAATACTATGCAGGTTAACTGACATCATTTCATTGAATGTACGAGTATGCGACTTGCAATTCTAAACAATACAGACATAGGCTTGTAAAGATAATCTGAAGAACTTACTTGACTCAATTCAACTCTACAAGTCTGAACTCATTTCAATATAAAGTAATTTAAAAGAAATGTAATATAAAGAAAATCTGTTTAAGACATGTTATCAACTCAATATGTATGCAAAGATATGATATAACTTAGAAATGTATGTAAAAATACAAATAACTATGCATATTAAATACATTTAACTTCCGTGGGAGTTTCTCTAACCGACAACCATCACTTAAGAGTTATAGTGATGATACAATGTTTTACCTCACGCTGCCAAGGCCGTCCTATACCTTGCCATTGGTGTAGAACCTGAATTACTAAGTGGATCCACTAGACTATGTTAAGAAACACTAAAGGAATCATCTAAAAAGTATGATCCTTTTCTACACATGGTGGCTACATGGTTTATGGGGGCTGTGAGTTATATGAAATTTCCCCCATATCAATGCTCAATACTATACCTAAAAATATTATTATACTATATCTTATATTCTTAAAACATACTTACTTCTACGGTTTGAGATAAGTTCCAAAAGCATAGCTCAAAGGCTCTTTGAAATATTAGTTTCCATGTTTGCTTAGTTTAGAAAACTATTACTCTTTTCAAAAAATTATCCCGAAGGGTCTTTGGAAATCTCAATTTTCATTATTATTAAATGTGAAAACATTTTATACTCCTTTTGGAATACTTAGTCCCAATATACTGCTTTGAAGAAAATACTTCACTTTAATCTAAACTGAACTCAAACTAAAGTCTTAAAACGAATTTTATGCATTTGTTAAAAGACATATGAAACTTAAAATGAAATTCTTCTCCTCATCTTTACTCTTTAATCAACTTGATCTTTAAGTATTAATAAAAAGTTAAAAGCATTGGTAAAGACTTCTTGAAAACACTCTAAGAACTTTCTACACTTGGCTCTTAACTTTCCTTAAATTTGAATTGATGGATTCAAGGTTGTAATTCATATTTCTAGATGATTTCTGTATGTTTAGAAGTCATTTAGAGTAGCTAGAATTATTAGGAAGTGTAAAACACATTAGAAAGACTTAAACGTACTTAATTACAAAAACTAGGTGAAAACGTCGATTTGGGCGCGTCCGGGGTGCTCCGCACCCTCCTTAATGTCCAAATGCCCCATTTGGGTGAACTGCAAGCCACCCCTTAATTTCTTTTGTTTGTGATGGTTTTCAGGCTTCTTCACGTGAAACATGGGTTTGAATTTCAAGAACAAAGTTTAACTCTTTTCAAAATGATCACTCCCTAAGGCAGCCAGAATCAACTTCTTCAATACATGTTGCAGCCTGACTTCTTGACATCCATTTCTATACAAATTTTAATCAAGAAAACATGCAGTCATTCAAGAACATTTTCAAATCATCATTTTGAAGAGTGTCAAAATCTCACTCTAAGCGGAAAGCTAAGCATCAATCCAACTCAAGATCAAGATACTCACCCAAAAATCAAGGTGATATTTGAAAGTCTCGACTCAAGTGAAGCTCAAGAAAAGTTGCATAGCTAGGAGTTCATACATTTATTTTCCTTTTGAATATTAGTTTTTATTTTTATTTAAGAGTAGGAACCGCGACCTGGAGCCTCGATTGAACCTCACTCAACTTTCAACTCATTACCTCATCTTGCCTTATAACCTGAGGTATGTACGATGTCTAAAACTAAGACTCTGCCATACACTTTTTTCCTTCAAATATCATTTTTGTCAATATTTGTCACATTATCTACTTCTTTGTTTGAAAATTCTTTGTGTTTTCAATTAAATAGGGGCAAACTGTACACACGTAATTTTTTACCGAACTTAAAGTTTTACACCACTTTAGTAGTTGAATATTTCTTTTATATTTAAATTAAATACTTTTATTTTATTATAGTTCAGTATGTTTATTGTAAAAATATTTGAAAGCTACCAAAAGACAGTCTCCAGAGATGTCACACCCCTTTTTGCGCTCCGGCGGAAGGGATTTTTGAATTTCAAGTGACGTTATTGATTAGGAATTATTTTAATTATTCAGAGTCTTCACTTAGAATCAAGTTATGATATTTCAAGTCACCTTTTTATTTACGGAAAAGGGCCTAAAATACCCTTAAAGTATTGAAAATAGTACAAAATTACCCTCCATCCACCTATTTGCTCCAAAATGCCCTTTTCATCCACCTATTGGCTCCAAAATACCCTTGTCATCCACCTTTGGGTTCAAAATTGAACACTTTTTTAATTGTTTTAAAATTTAACTCTTTAAATATTTTTTAAAATACTTGGCGTTCAACTATTGATTATAATTTTAATTTATTAATATAATTTATAAATCAATCCTCTACCCACTCATTACTAACTAAACTTTACTCAATTAATGATTCAATTATAATATCAAAATCTTCATAAGCACTACTAAAACACGATGAAATTATAGATTCCTTAAAATGACATGCAAAATTATTCGAGTCCGAATCGAAACCCCAATTAAATTTAGGTTGAGCCGCTTATTTAGGAGGACACTTTCTTTCAAAATTGAATTAGAAATTTATGATTAAAGGTAAACAAGTATACATCCCGAATTAATTAATGCACTTTTTTTAAATATACTTTTTAAATATTTATGATTTGTTTTAAAACCTTTAATATATTTGAAAAGAAGTTATCTATGAAGTAACATCACATAATTGAAACGTAAGAATAATTAAGATGAACATAATCAGAATTTTAAGTTTATCGGTGATTTTTATTTAGCCACTTGAATGTATGATAATTTACTTGTATAATTTTTAAAAACAATCAATTGGCAATAACTTGCATTAATAATGTGACGGTTTATTAAGAGGAATTTAATTAGTAATGGGTGGGTAATGGATTGATACATAAATTATACTAATAAGTTAAATTATAACAAATAGTTGAGCACCACGTATTTTAAAAAAATATTTAAATAGTTTAAATATAAAATCGTTAAATAAGTGGTCAATTTTGAACCAAAAGGTGGATGACAAGGGTATTTTAAACCCAATAGGTGGGTGGAAAGGGTATTTTGGAGCCAATAGGTGGATGGAGGGCAATTTTGTACCATTTTCAATACTTTAAGGGTATTTTAGGCCCTTTTCCGTTTTATTTAATCCCAAATCAAAAGGAAATCACTCTTTGTTTGGTCTGCGAATCAGAATTTCAGGTAAAGAATTCTGTTGACTGAGGTGAAGGTATTAGGCATCCCTCGAGTCCCGTGGTTATAGCACGATCGCTTTTATTAACTTTTGCTTATTTTTATTGGTTTTGGGATAAATTGTGTCTAATGCCATGGTTTTTTCTAAAATTATTTTCTGTACTGTTGAATTTTTATTAGTCTTAAATTGATTGCATAACTGCATTCTCGATCTTGATATTTGGAGACACAACGGTCTTCCCCTTGAGTTCATCACATCAAATAATCTCATTTACACCTATTAATTTAAATCAATGAAAGATAATTATTAAAATAATTTAATTTGACCAATATACGCAACCACATCCTTGAGTTTCTTTTAGTGTCTCAAAAAGATGTGTGACCACATTCGTAATTGAGACAAATATTTTTAAAAGGTATATAAAAGTTTGTATAACGTTAAAAATAATTACTTTCATTTATAAATACAAACCAACTTATTCAATGAAAATAATTATTAGTAACTCCGACTAAATTTCTATAAGGTCCAACAAGTAAATTTAAATAGTAAACAAAAATTGATATGATTTATGATATAAGCTCCTTTAGATTAAATTTATGAAATGTTCACACTAAAATAAATTGTATAACAATAGTAATTCAATTAATATTCAATATATCTTAATCCAAAATTATTATTTTCAATAAAAAAAAAACTCAATATACTAACTCTAAATCCTTAATTAATTTTTCATATTCAGTGAAAATCTACATGACATTAACTAGAAACTTATTTAAAGCATCAAAATTGTACAACAATAAATAATAACAAATATATTTAGTTTCAAATATATTTCAATCAAATTATGAATGAAACAAGACTATATAAAAAATGTATCATAATATTACACCACATTCCATAGATAAAGTAAAGAGACAAGATAATGTTTAACCTTAAGTAAAAAGAATGTGTACCGCAAAATCTTGACTGAAGCTCGATTAAAAAATCCACTGATCTTTTGTTTGGTGTGTGGTATTGGATTTTGATAGTGTGAGGCTAGAAAAATATCCATTTTTTTCTAGCCTCACGCTATCAAAATCTAAAACTACACACCAAACAAAAGATTAGTGAATTTTCTAATCGAGCTTCAGTCAAGACTTTGCGGTACATATTTGTTTTACTTAATGTTAAACATTATCTTATCTCTTTACTTTATCTATGGAATGTGATGTAATATTATGATACTTTGATGTGATGTAATGTTATGATACATTTTTATATAATCTTGTTTCATTCATAATTTGATTGAAATAAATTCGCAATTAAATATATTTGTTGTTATTTATTGTTGTACAATTTTAATGATTTGAATAAGTTTTTAGTTAATGTCATGTAGAATCTCATTGAATATTGAATATTAATTAAGGATTTAGAGTTAGTATAATGAGTTTTGTTTATTTAAGATAACAATTTTTGGCTTAAGATAGGTTGAATCATTAATTGAATTACTATTGCTATACAATTTCTATAGGTGTTAACATTTCCAAAATTTAATCTAAAGGAGCTTATATCATAAATCATACCATTTTTTATTAACTATTTAAATTTACTTGTTGGACCTTACAGATATTTAGTCGGAGGTAATAATAATCATTTTCTTTGAATAAATTGGTTTGGATTTATAAAGGAAAATAATTATTTTTAACGTCAAACAAACTTTTATATACATTTTAAATATAGTTGTCTCGATTAGAATGTGGTTACACATCTTTTTGAGAAACTAAAAAAAACTCAAGGACGTGGTTGTGCACCTTGGTCAAATTAAATTATTTTAATATTTAACTTTCATTAATTTAAATTAATAGGTGTATATTGAGATTATTAGGTGTGATGAGTTCGAGAGGAGAAGATAGTTATGTCTCCAAATATCAAGATCGAGATTGCAGTTATATTTTCGGATTAAGAATAATAAAAGTTTAATGATAAAAAGAACAATAATAATTTTTGTAAAAAAAACATGGCCTTAGACACAATTTATCCCAAACAAATAAAATTAAGCAAGAGTCAATAAAAGTGACCGTACTAGAAACACAGGACTCGAGGGATACCTAATACATTCCCCTCAGTCAACAGAATTTGTTACCTGAATTTCTAATTCGCAGACCAAACAAAGAGTCATTTGCTTTTGATTAGGGATTAAATAAAAAGGTGACATGGAACACCATAAATCATTTCCAAGTGGAGACCCTGAACAATTAAAATAATCCATAATCAATAACGTCAGTTAAAATTGAAAAAACTCTTCCGCTGGAGCACAAAAAGTGGTGTGACATCTCTGGCGACTCTGACTTTTGGTTGGTTTTAAAATATTTTTACGATAGACTTACTGAAATATGATAAGATCAAAATATTTAATTTAAATATAAAAGAAATATTCGACTAATAAATGGTGTAAAATATTAAGTTCGGTCAAAAATTATGTGTCTACAAGTTATACTCGACGTTCTGGACTTAATAAAATCGCAAAAACACGAAGCCCAAGTCTCTTTGACCGTACATCTATAAATATCACAAGAAGCTAAATTATGCCTAGAAGGCTTAAACATGCTCGGGACCTCTCAAAAAATTAACCACGTCCTCAACTAGGCCTAAAATCATCCCTCGAATCCAATAAAACTCTCAAAATTCAGATCCAAGCATATGTACCCCGAATATTGACTAAAGACAACATAAAGACTAAAATTTCAAAATTTCACAGCTTAGAACCTCAAATGCTTAAAATTACTTTAAAATAGAAACAAAAATCTTTCATGGAAAAGATTTCACATTCTAAACTAATGGAATTGATGGAATCTCATTATGATACTCGAAACTCTAAAAGTCACCGAAAATTACTTTTTTAACAACTTAATCTTTCAAACTCAAAACTTACCAAATCGTTAGTATTTAACTCAAAGTTTAAAATCAACTTTTAATACTCAATCATAGAAGAATCCGGATCAATATTGGGAGGGAAACGTTATAAATGTATGAAACTTTCCAAAAATAACAGACTAGTTCATTACAATCTAGGTGACATCTTGATGAATATAGTAGCGCAAACTATGAGATTCTACCAAAATATTCTGGATCAAGTGACCAACTCGAGCAACAAAAATCATTCCTCTAAAACTAGTACACCTCCTATATCGAAAGTGGCATCTTAGGTCTCCCAGACAACACCTTATTTATGAGCTTAATCAAATCCTCATCCTCATACTTCTTAGCCTTAATTTTCTCCATAAAGGTGAACATAACCTCAATACTAACACCCCACCCTTCTAAAAAATGCTCAACTACATGAACTTAGACTCAAAGGCCTGAATCTCTCTAGCCAAGGGTCACTTAGACACTTACAAGCAAGTCAAATTATCCATGCTAACAGTTTTCCAATTTCATGTGTCTGCCACCACATTGACCTTCCTTGGATCATAATGAAGGATCACATGATAATCCTTAAGCAATTACATCCATCTCATTTTTCTTAGATTCAATTTTTTTAGAGTGAACACATGTTGTAGACTATGATGATCATTTATTACCTCACACTTTGCTCCATAAAGATAATGCCACTAGATCTTAAAAGCAAATGCTATCGCTGCCAACTCTAAATTATGGGTGGGGTAGTTCTTCTCATGGACGTTCAGTTGTCTGGAAGCATAGGCTAGAACATTGATGTTCATGATCAACACAACATCGAATCCTGAATTTTAATAATCACAATAAATAATGAAATCCTTACCTTCCACCAAAATGTCAAGATATGTGTTGTAGTCAAAAGATTCTTGAACTTTTAAAAGCTCTCGTCATACTTCTCTAACTACTCAAATGGATGGTACATCCTTTATAGTCAAGATGGGAAAATGCATAGCAATAGAAGCAACGTTTTTCATAAACCTACGTTAGAAGCTAGAAGACTATCCCGATCTGGGCCTATTCACCGGACGCGACACAACGTACTCGACCCTGAAGGGGTCATATACAAGCCTCGTAGCTCATTCATTGCATAGATAATAAAAATAGTACAAAATTAAAACTTTTTATTTAAAACCATAAGATTCAAAATATTAAAGACATTTAAACGCTAGTGGAAGTCTATATCTCACATGGTCATCTCAGACACAATCTTGAAGAATAGTAGGGACACAACTTTTTACAATAGAAATCTAGAATAGTCTATTACATGAAAAGGAAAAGAACTTCTAAACACTTGTCCTCAATCTATGGGACATACCCAAAATGTCTTGGAGAACTCTAATCCAAGCTTTACTAGAGAATGCAATCACTTGCCGGAACTTACACTTTGTAGTAAAACGTAGAAGAAGAATAGGTTAGCATAATTAAGTACTAAGTATTATAGTCATTCAAAAACATGCTTAAATCAGACATTTTATTTTAAAGTCATGCTTTTATGCCATTTTAATTAAATTTTGTGAACAATCGAAATAGAGGCATAATATATGTAATAACCAACATACCAGTCATTTCATCACAATAGAGGCACAATCAACATACATGACATTGCCTTCACATTGAACCCTCACCTCAAGTAACACTAAGTATACCCAGTGCAATGTATGGATAACGTCTTATACCACTATCTACGCTAAGGTACCAGCTTAAGGTCACCAAAAATGAACTTTTTATTCGACCTTTCCATCTTAACACATTATTCACACATAAGAGACACAAACATTACATTAGACATATCAGTTCTTTAGGACCATCAACTAAGACAATTCTAAATCATACTTGTGTGATGTCCAAGTAGCATCCCATACTACTACTCCCACTAAGTACTCTTTTGAAGTCACCATAGGCAAGGCACCTTCACATTCAATAAGTCACAACAAGGAAGTAACACATAATAAAATCCCAAGTATAGCATACATCTTCACATTTAGAGAAATAAGAGTCAACATTCTCCAATAGATTCGTTTAGAGAACTTTCACACATTTAGAGAAATTTCACACATCGTTCCCTCCAAAATAGTTCCCTCACTTTTCATATTCTCTCTTTTCTTTTCCCATTCACACTTGCTAAACCCAACAATCCCCCACATGAATGGGGAAGGCTATTGTTAAAACATATGCATGAAAAAACTTGTGTGTCTTGTAGGTAAAGGTTAATCGCATCTGGATAAGTAGGTTTCCCTTTAAAATTTCTGTAGTGAATATATATCGGATATATTCGATCAATTGGTAGATTTGATATCTTTGAACCGTCAAGCTTTGGTGTATACCTAAACAACATATGTCACACAATCAACCCTTGAACTGTTCTTAGTTCTCATTGTTTTGTTCTGATTGAACTGTTCTTAGTTCTCATTGTTTTGTTTGTTTCAGCCATGAATACATCTTGGATAGTAAGTGTTTAAAGAACTGGCCTGTACCGGATTCTCCTTGAAGCGGCTTACACTTCACACTTACATAGGTGACCCAGTAATCCAATTTGCATCACTATATCCCTCAAGAACGGCTGAATATTTGTTGTAATGTAAAGCATAGTTTGAGTGTCATCTAAGTATCCCAAAACTCTCTTCATTGCCAAACAATGACTTTGATTAGGATTACTTATGTATCGACTCAGTTTACTTATAGTGCAAGCTATGTCTGGTCGTGTACAGTTCATGACATACATTAAGCTTTCCAATATGCTAGCATAATCCAATTGAGACTGACTTTCCCTTTATTCTTTGCAAGATGAAGGTTTACATCAATTACAGTCTTTGCCCTTTTAAAATTCAAAAATTTAATTTTTTTAAGTATCTTTTGAATATAATGAGTTTGAGACAATGCTAGACCGTTAGGAACTTTAATTCCTAATATCACATCAACAACTCCTAAATCTTTCATATCAAACTTACTAGCGAGCATGCACTTTGTAGATTTTATATTTGTCAATAGTTTCATCATCTTTCATCTTCCTTTTAGATCCATTTTGAACCCAAAGGTTTGTTCCCTGGAGGAAGATCAACCAACTCCCAAGTATGATTGCTTAAGATTGATTCAATTTCACTATTAACAGCCTCCTTCCAAGAGGTTGAGTCGCTAGACAACATTACTTCCTTGAATGTTTGAGGCTCACTTTCAAGAAGAAATGTTACAAAATCAGATCCAAATGAAGTAGATGTCCTTTGACGTTTACTGTGTCTTGGACTTTGTTCATTGGGTTCATTCTCTTTTGGTTCTTCTCTGGGTTATTTAGACCCCCCACTAGATGACTCAAGTCTATTTTTATACAGATAGATATGTTCAAAAAATTCAGTACTATCTGATTCCATACTGTATTATCATGAATATCCAGATGTTCGGACTTATGAACCAAAAATCAACATGCCTTACTGTTTGTGGCATATCCAATGAATACACATTCCACAGTCTTAGGCCCTATTTTTACTCTCTTAGGAATAGGAACTTGGACTTTGGCTAGACACCCCCACAATTTGAAATATTTCAAGTTGAGTTTTCTACCTTTCCATTTCTCATATGGAATTACATTTGTCTTTGATTGAGGCACTCTGTTAAGTATTTGATTTGCTATAAGGATAGTTTACCCCCACAAGTTCTGTGGTATACCTGAACTTATAAGTAATGCATTCATCATTGGAGTGTAGGGAGCAGTAGTTTCATGGATTATTCCATTTTCTAAACATATATCGTCAAATGGAGATTTATATTCTCCACCTCTATCACTTCTGATCATTTTGATCTTTTTATCTAACTGATTTTCAACTTCAGTTTTATATTGCCTAAATGCATCTATTGATTCATCCTTACCATTTAGCAAATAGACATAACAATATCTAGTGCAATCGTCAATAAAAGTTATGAAATACTTTTTCCCACCACGTGATGGTGTTGAATTCATGTCACAAATATCAGTGTGAATCAATTCTAAAGGATTTTAATTCCTTTCAACAGATTTATAAGGATACTTAGCATACTTAGATTCAACGCAAATTTGACATTTTAATTTATTGCACTCAAATTTAGGCAAAATATTTAAGTTAATCAGTTTTCGCAAGGTTTTGTTATTAACGTGTCCCAAACGTTCATGCCATAAACATTTAGACTCAAGCAAGTAAGAAGAAGCAAAATCTTTATTCATATCAATTGCAATTACATTGAGTTTGAAAAGGCCATCACTAAGGTAGCCTTTTCCTACAAACCTATCATTCATGCTTACTACTACTTTATAAGAAAGAAATACACATTTGAATTCATTCTTTGTCAGAACCAGAATTGAAACTAAATTCTTTCTCAATTCAGGAACATATGAGACCCTATTCAAAGTCACCACCTTGTCTGATGTCATCTTTAATAAGACTTTGCCAGTTCCTTCCACCTTTGCAACAACAGAGTTTGCCATAAATAACTTCTCATCTGTAGGTGCTGGAGTATATGATGAAAATAATTCTTTGTTGGCACAACAATGGCATGAGGCAAAAGAATCTATCTACCATATTTCTTGGATTTCCAACCAAGTTACATTCTGAAAGCATTGCACAGAGATCGTCCATTTCTCCTTTGGATTCAGCCAAGTTTGCTTGATCCTTCTTTTTTTTGTCCTTCTTAGGACCCTGGAATTCAGTAGCCCTACGACCATGTTTACCACAGTTGAAGCAGTTTCCATTGAATTTCTTCTTAGGATGATTGCTTTTTGGACCAGGTGCTTTCTTTCTTTTCTTTAATTTTGTGGGATCTTCTTCAACAAAATTTACTCCTGATATTGCTGAATTACACGTGACATCTTTTCTGCAGCCTTATTATCCTCTTCGATTCTCAACCTTACTATGAGATCTTCAACAGTCATCTCCTTGCGTTTATGTTTCAAGTAGTTTTTGAAGTCCTTCCACAATGAAGGTAACTTTTCAATAATTGCAGCGACTTGAAAGACATCATTCACAATCAATTCTTCAGCAAGGAGATCATGGATTATGACCTGCAGTTCTTAAACTTGGGTGACGACGGTCTTACTGTCTATCATCTTATAGTCTAGAAATTTTGCCACAATGGATTTCTTCATTCTGGCATCTTCTGTTTTGTACTTCTTTTCTAAAGCATCCCAGAGTTCTTTTGAGGTTTTGACATTGCTGTACAAATTGTACAGATCATCTTATAGGCCACTCAGAATATAATTTTAACACAAAAAATCTGAGTGTGTCCATGCTTCTGTTACCAAGAATCGTTCATCAGGCGCAGTTTCATCTGACATAACAGGAACATTCTCATTAATGAACTTCTGCAGACTCAACATAGTGATATAAAAGAACATCTTCTGCTGTCATCTCTTAAAGTCGACTCCAAAAAACTTTGCAGGTTTCTCAGCCGGCGCTAAGGCAGTATTTGAAAGATTATGTGCAACCGATGTTGTTGCAGCACTTACTGTTCCAGCATTTGCATGACTTGAATTAGTCATTTTTCTTTTTTCTCAAACACGAAATGTTTTCCTGATCTGCATAAATTTTTTCTCTCAAACAAATCAAAGGGTCAATCGACTGAGTCTGTGTGACTTGTTGTTGTTCTGAAGTTCGCTGAAGTTAAAGAAATTTGAGGCTAACGTTATAATACAGGTTGAATAACAGAAGGTACATTTAGTAAACAATTCCTTCTTTAGTGCTTCAAAATTTTTTAATTTTTTTAATGTAATGTTATTTATTAGTTTTGAATAATTGCAGTCTATTTAATATATGAATTAAAAGATAAAAGAATATTCATCATTTTGTTTTTCACTAAATTGACGAATAAAATTTTACATGTCTACTATTTTATAGGTTGCTAGGACTTTTCATGTCATCAAAGATCTTGTGGCTTTAAATTTATATATTTTCTTTAACATTAAAAATAAAAAGTTACCCTTAGAAAAATTATTAACCAATTTGTTATACAGTATTTGTGTTATAGTGGATGTCTATCATGTGGAGTCCTTTTTAGGATATAGTTAAAGAGTCCTACTTGGGGACCAAGTTAGATTTCTCCTATAAATAGAGTGCTCCTCTTCATTGTAAAATCATTCATCAAGAGATATAACAAGTCTTCTCTTATTTTCTCTCTAGTTTCTTCTTCTTATTCTATAGTTTTATAACACGTTATCAGCACGAGACTCTATTTTATCAAAAGTGAAGGTTAGATTTGAATAATTAATAAAGATATGGATAATTCTAAGAACATATTATCGAAATATGAAGATATTTGTTTGATTGATTCTTGTACAACACATACGATATAAGAATATTTTTCTCATTTAAGTATGGGTAAAATAAGTGTTACTACAATTTTTTGTTGTACTAATATGATTGAGGGTTTTGGTAGAGCCATTGTAATTTTGCCCAAGGGAACTAAACTCATCATTAATAATGCTATTTTTTCTCCAAAATCTAAGAGAAACTTGTTGCGTTTTAAAGATATCCATGAAAATGGTTATCATATCCAATCAATGGATGAAATAAATCTTGAATATCTTGGTATCACCAAGAATGTCTCTAGGCAGAGATGTGTTATAGAAAAATTCCCTGCTTTATCTTCTAGCTTGTATTGGACAAAAAATTAGTGCAATTGAGGCACATTTTATAGTAAATAAGAAGTTTACTGATTCCAATACATTTGTACTTTGGCATGATCGTCTAGTACATCCTGGGTCAGTAATGATGAGACGAATTATAGAAAATTCGAATGGACATCCACTAAAAGACCTAAAAGTTCTTTTAAATTGTGAATTTTCTTGTACTTCTTGTTATCAAGGCAAGTTAATTGTGAGACCATCACCAATGAAAGTTAAGATTGAGTCCCCTGCGTTCTTGGAACGTATACATGGGGATATTTGTTGATCTATTCACCCACCTAGTGGGTCATTTAGATATTTTATGGTTCTAATAGATGCTTATTCTAGATGGTCTCATGTGTGCCTATTGTCATCTCGTAACTTGGCATTTGCAAAATTATTGCCACAAATAATAAGGTTAAGGGCACACTTTCCTGATAATCAGATTAAGTCCATTCGTCTTGATAATGCTGCAGAGTTTTCATCCCAATCATTTAATAATTATTGTTTAGCACTCCGTTGCTCATGTTCATACTCAGAATATGTATCGCAGAGTCATTAATTAAACGTTTGCAATTAATAGCAAGACCATTGCTTATGAAAACTAAGTTTCCCACTTCTGTGTGGGGACATGCAATTTTGCATGCTGCAACACTTATTCGTCTCAGATCGACAAGTTATCATAAGGTTTCACCATTGCAATTGGTTATGGGTCAAGAACCTAATTTATCCCATCTAAGAATTTTTGGAAGTGTTGTACATGTGCCTGTAGCACCACCAAACGACACTAAGATGGGCTCTCAAAGAAGGTTAGGAATATATGTTGGGTTTGAGTCACCCTCCATTATCCACTATCTTGAACCATTGATTGGAGACATGTTTATTGCTAGATTTGCAGATTGTCGATTTGATGAGACATTTTCCCCAAAATTAGGGGGAGAGAATAGTAAAATAAAATGAGAAATTTTATGGAATAATTTTATCATTGTCTCATCTTGATCCATATTCTTCTACTTGCGAACAAGAAGTACAAAAGATTATTCATCTGCAGAAAATTGAAAATCAAATGCTAGACGCATTTACAGATTTGAAAAGGATTACTAAATCACATATTCCTGCAGAGAATGTCCCAATTCGAATTGATGTCCCTAAAGGACCATCCACTAGTGTCATAGCTAATGAGTCAAAAACACACCTAAAGTGTGGTAGACCATTGGGGTCTAAGGATAAAAATCCTAGAAAAAGAAAGATTAAATGTCAACATGACACTCTGAAAGAATCTCATATGGAAGTTCAAAATTTGAATAAGTCTGATATTCATGAAAGAATCAATGAACTTTAAACTCAAGGAAATAATGAACTATCCATAAATTTAAGAGATGTTGAAACTAATATGAATCGATCAAAAATAGTGGTTGATTTGAAGAGATCAAACTTACTTCTCAAATAAGAAGTAAAGCGGTCATGTCAAGTAAATAACCCAACTAGTGAGGTTGGGATCGTTCCCACGAGGAAAATAGTCAAGACTTAACTTCAACTTTTTATTACTATTGCTTGGTCAATGACTTCCTTGGAAAGTAAAAAACATAAAAAGGGGGGTTTCTATTTCTAAATGAGTGGAAATAAATAACAAACTTGTAAGAGACACTTAATAGCTTTGACAGTTGGATTTTAATCAATTAATATAGGTAACTAGGGTTTACGTGTTCCCCACAGGTTCATAACTTGATAATTCTAACTATAACAATTATTTCCTAGTATCTTGCATGCAAAGTGATAAGTTATGTATTTCTAAATCCTTGGTCCGGCATCTAGAAAATCTTACTCCGCACCTTGGTCCGGCTATGTGTGTTGCTATTCTAACCCTTATCCTTACCTCATATTAAGCATCATATTCGATATTTGACTAACTTATTACCTCGTACCAATCAATACTAGCCTATTAGATAATATACACTAAATCTATGTTAATAATTCTTTTCCTATTATCTACCTCCTTGGTCCGGCAAGTAGCATTTAGGCGAGTTCTAACGTTGGTCTTCCGTTAAAAAGACTTTTAAGCGAAAGAATTAATAATACATGCAAGACACTAATCTAGAATTGTTATTTTAGTTAGGGTTTATCTCATTATCTGCCTATGGTTCCCACAACCCTAGTTATGCAGTTTAGTTACTCATAGCCATAAACACAATATTCAAATATATTAAATACGAATTCATGTACTTACTTCAATGAGAAAGAATAAAATCCAAAGTTTGCTTTATTAATATCCAAAAATCACTTGCAAGAATCTCAAAATCCAACACTAATACACAAAGTCTAAAAATCTGATGTCTAATCTCATAGAGTCTAACAATACGGAGTCTAACCTCAAAACGAGGTTTTTCAAACTATTTATAAAAATAAAAAAAACCTAATGAAACATGGATTCTAATTGCTTGAAATCTGCCAAAACGCGGCTGGGTCGACGGACCACGCGACGGACCGTCTTGGTCACGACGGACCGTCATGGACTCCGTCGTCCCATACTTGTGCAATTTCTTCTGCTGCTATCTTCATTCCCCTCGACGGCAAGTATGACGGACCGTCATAGGAACAACGGTCCATCGAGGGTCTCGTTCCAAAACACTTCAACTCTTGGAATCTAGGTACTGGGATCACTTCTCTGAACTTCACGACAAACCTGCAGGACGGACCGTCACAAGCTTAATAATCCCACACTTGGTCAGACTTCCCCATCTTCCTTCAGCAGCTGCACTACGCTACCACTCACGGACCGTCACAAGCACGACGGACCGTCATCAGCTCCGTAGGTGGTCTCTTCTGCAATTCTTCACTCAAAATCTCCGCATTAAGCTTTGGACAGATTTCCTGCAAAACAAAGAGAAACTTATATAAAAATTAGCACAAAAAGGCTTTTGGACACACTAAACTTAAGGAAAAAGTATTAATAATACAGTGAAAATTTGATACGCTCAAACTCACTTCTCAAATAATAAGTAAAGCGGTCGTGTCAAGTAAATAACCCAACTAGTGAGGTTGGGATCGTTCCCATGAGGAAAATAGTCTAGACTTAACTTCAACTTGTTATTACTTTTGCTTGGTCAGTGATTTCCTTGGAAAGTAAAAAACATAAAAGGGGGGGTTTCTATTTCTAAATGAGTGGAAATAAATAACAAACTTGAAAGAGACACATAAAAGCTTTGACAGTTGGATTTTAATCAATTAAAGGTAACTAGGGTTTACTTGTTCCCCACAGGTTCATAACTTGATAATTCTAACTATAACAATTCTTTCCTATTATCTTGCATGCAAAGTGATAAGTTATGTATTTCTAAATCCTTGGTCCGGCATCTAGAAAATCTCACTCCGCACCTTGGTTCGGCTACGTGTGTTACTATTCTAACCCTTATCCTTACCTCATATTAAGCCTCGTACTTGATATTTGACTAAGTTATTACCTCGTAACAATCAATACTAGCCTATTAGATAGTATACACTAAATCTATGTTAATAATTCTTTTCCTATTATCTCCCTCCTTGGTCCGGCAAGTAGCATTAAGGCGAGTTCTAACGTTGGCCTTCCGTTAAAAAGACTTTTAAGCGAAAGAATTATTAATACATGCAAGACACTAATCTAGAATTGTTATTTTAGTTAGGGTTTATCTCATTATTTGTCTATGGTTCCCACAACCTTAGTTATGGAGTTTAGTTACTCATAGTCATAAACACAATATTCAAATATATTAAATACGAATTCATGTACTTACTTCAATGAGAAAGAATAAAATCCAAAGTTTGCTTGATTAATATCCAAAAATCACTTGCAAGAATCTCAAAATCCAACACTAATACACAAAGTCTAAAATGTGATGTCTAATCTCATAGAGTCTAACAATACGGAGTTTAACCTCAAAAACGAGGTTTTTCGAACTATTTATAAAAAAACAAAAACCTAATTAAACATTGATTCAATTTGCTTGAAATCTGCCAAAACGCGGCTGGATCGACGGACCGTCGTGGTCACGACGGACCGTCATGGACTCCGTCGTCCCATACTTGTGCAATTTCTTCTGCTTTTATCTTCATTCCCCTCGACGGCAAGTATGACGGACCGTCATAGGAACAAAGGTCCGTCGAGGGTCTCGTTCCAAAACACTTCAACTCTTGGAATCTGGGTATTGGGATCACTTCTCTGAACTTCACGACGAACCTGCAGGACAGACCGTCATAGCCACGATGGACCGTCACAAGCTTCGTAATCCTACACTTGGTCAGACTTCCCCATCTTCCTTCAGCAGCTGTACTACGCTGCCACCCACGGACCGTCACAAGCACGACAGACCGTCATCAGCTCCGTAGGTGGTCTCTTCTGCAATTCTTCACTCAAAATCTCCGTATTCAGCTTTGGACAGATTTCCTGCAAAACAAAGAGAAACTTATATAAAAATTAGCACAAAAAGGCTTTTGGACACACTAAACTTAAGTAAAAAGTATTAATAATACTGTGAAACCACGGTATATCAACACCCTCAACTTAAATTCGTTGTTTGTCCTGAAGCGACGCACTATGACTCACTACACAATCTTTGTACAATAGTTTCCATGTTTTATCCTTTGCAATCATTTGGCTATCAATCCCGATTAATCTCATCACATCTATGCATGCTATCACTGTTAGGCTTGAATTTTGTGGGATCAGAACATGACACAGACTCACCACGCACTAACACCTATCCTCTTCAATTTCTCACCGAGGTGCTAACAATTCTGGTATTGTGACTAGTCTCCTCACTTTAAAACAAAATCCTCCTATTTCACACAATGATTTCAGTTTGAGTATAAGTATTACTTTTCAACACTCACTCTCAGAACAAAGTCACACTCATTCATACCTTTTGCCATAAGCTTGCCCTTATTTTCACTGCCTTAAGTTCGCTACACAACCCTTAGGATCACGATAGGACTTTTTTAGCTAGTAACATAGGCTCGGGGTCAGGTAAGGTATATTTTAGTATACTTTGGTGACTTTTTGCCCTCCTTGACATATCAGCTAAACCTTCCACTGTCTCTCGTTTCATCTTGCCCAGTTTCTCATATTCTTTCACCTTGCTATTTTCTCTTCTTTCTTCATTTGTGTAAGTGACTCTCTTCTTTTCTTGCTTGTATTTCTTGTGTATTTTTCTTTTTCTTGACTTTTCTTTTCATCTAATTCTTGAGTCACTTTGCTTTTGTTCTTTCTCTCTCTTCGTTCTTTCAACCCCACTTTCCAGAGCATTCCTCACAGTAGCCACCCTCAACTCATGGCTTTGCCATGAGTCAAGGTACACAATACCCAAAGTCGGGTAAGGCCATAATGAAGGTTGCTTTTGGCATAAGCTGAGGTGCACATGTCCAAGGAGGGACCAGGGCCAACACATTGTTCCCAGAAAAGATTAGTTGGGGTGAAAAAGAAAGGTCAAATTTTAAGCTCAGATTATTTGGATCAAAGAATGATAAATTTCATTTGGTTTCTTTTCTTTAGGCTAGAAATGGGCTATATTGAATAAGGGCCTATGATCCTTTCATAATTGTCTATTACAGCTTACTTTTAGCAGGACTAACCAGGCAAGTTCTAGCTCAATACCAATAGTGGACTATTCAAATTTCCTCAGACTCACTTCACATCTCATCACTATACCAGATTATCAGACACCTAGTTCGAATTTAAGATTTAGGGTAATGCAATGGTGTAACTCTGTTTCATGCTTAGAGCCACACAATTATCAGTTACTATGACTAGTCATGCATTATTTTCCAGTTTATCAGGATATCATTTTAGCCATCATGCTTCACAATTAAACTATGTACAAAAGATATAAACATGCCAGTTCAACAGAAAAAGTAATCAGTCTTTTGGGGAAAAAGAACACAGGCAAGAAAACCCCAAAAGAGGATAGTGAATTCGGCTACTCAGACTTCACCCTAACACTCACTATCCATTTATCCTACCCCCAAAAAAAAGCAATGCAATTGTCCCCAATGCATTAAAATCTAAATACAAGAGTGGTAGGTAAAGAAAACCTGTGGCGCAAAGCACCGTCGATCAGTAAGATGGTGGGTCCGGTTCCCCGGAACCCACGTCCTCTGCAATCTGGACACCCTCAGTGGTGTCTTCAGCAACAACCGCACCATCAGTAGTGCCTCCTTCTATCTCCACAGTGTGGGCGCTAGACGCCCCAGCCGCTAACTCAGATGCTCTCATGCAGTTCGCCTCCTCCTCAGCAAGGGCGGCTCTCCGCGCAGCCTCCATCTCTCGGCGCTCCTTCTTCCTTGCTCGCGCCTCATCCTCTGCTCGACCCTTACGCCTCTTGGCACTCTCTCGAGGGGGAGTTGGTGGAACTTCTGAAATAGCAAAAAGGGCTGCCAACACGGTGTCCTCAGCAGGCTCGACAGAAGGGGCCTCACGATCCGGCACCCTAGCCTCTAAGATCGTGTCGATGTCTGCACGAAAATTGTCGACTGCATCCTGAAGAGTCTACACATCCACCGGAGGGGCTGGTCGGGCTAGCACTCTCAACTCAAAGGCGTCCAGACGTTGGTTAACCTCAGCGATCTTCCGCTCTATAAACTACATCATCTTCCTCTCTAGATGTTCTTCGGACTTAGTGATCGACCTCTGCATCCACGGCTGGATATGATGCAGAAGAGTGGCCATTTGTGCCTCTAGTTTTTGGACCCTTGCAAGCGGGACCAGTGTCAGTAGAGGGGCTGTGCGAGAGGAGCTCGGGGCTGTGCTACTACCCGGGATAGACTCAACCGGGGTAGTGTCAGTGGACGCCTGTGTAGCTGTGCGGGCCTGGGCAACCGTATCAGCAAGATCATCAGCAAGTGGGGGCAGCTCTGCACGGGGCCCTCTGCGTGGAGACAACTCATTGGCTTCGTCTCTAATGAGGCCGACGTCTACAGTGCCCTGCGGGGTCTTAACCTGATCTACGTGACATATGGGCACACTTGCGGACCTACAAAGGGCAAAGATCATACACGGGAAAGGGTAGGTAGTAGTGACCTTGAATGCCCTCTCGTGCATGATTGCCTTGAGAAGCCATGCGAAGTCCACCTCGAATCCGGCTATCATCGCCGCCATCAACACTGCTTGATCCCAGGTAACTATGTTATCAGCAGCTGTGGGGGAAAGGCAGTGACGGACAAGCAGCCACAGGAACTTTGCTTTGAATGTGAGGTTGGCCTTCTTGATGGCCCCCTTCGGCTCAGTCACCCAATCGACACCCTCTCCATCTACTGACAGGTGCAGGGCCATCCACCTCTTGGTGGTCTCTCTCAGTGTTGGCTCGCGCAAGAACTGTCCATCCTTTACTATCTGCCAGCGGTAGTCAAACTCGGCAGTGATGGGGGTCCGAGTAGCATCTGCACTCTCGCCGTATAGAAACTGGCGGATGGCAGGCAAGAAAATGTCAACCTGCACACCACGGACTCGAACCTGCTCCAGTGGGGCTTGTTTATCGGGGGCAGCCAGCCTATCGATCTGTGATTGGAGAGTCGCTATGTAGGATGCGTAGAACTCTCGGACCATTTCCTCGCTGTATCGTCCCAACGGACGTGCTGTCCACTCTAAGCGATGCCTGGTGAAGAGGTTGTGGATCTCCGGCATCGTTGGGAGACTCCCTGTAAGTACCCGCCGCTCCAAGGTGAGTGTTCGAGTCATCACTCCTTTATCAGTCAGGAACTTGGCGTCGGAGTAGACTTGAAACTGCCCGTCGACACACCACTGGTTGGGCTGGTTAGTGGCTAGAGTGGGGACCTGAGCTGGTGCGCCGGATGTAGAGTCTGAACTGTCAACCTCATCAGACGAGGCCGACGCTGCAGAAGTGGCGGGGACGGGAACCTCGCGGGGTCAGAGGCTTCCTCGGACTAGGACACTCCCAAGGAGCCAGACGCTTCTTCCTCATTTGTGGCTGACCCAGAGGGTGTGCCGGTTAGTGTGTGCTCCTCATCAGACTGGGAGGAAGTGACTACGCGGACGCCACCTTTTTGGGTGTGGCTCTGGGAGCACGTGCAGCACGGGAAGGTGTGGAAGTGCCTGGGGGGCACATACTCAGGGTCTCGCTCATCATCAGAGCTGATGATCATGCGTGCAGACGAAGCGACAGACTTTGATCGCCCGCGTGCATAGCTTCGGTCTTGCTTGGGTGCCATAGTAGATAGTACCTGCAAAGGATCAATATGAGTACGAGTAGTGGCAAAAAAGACAAGCGAAACCATACGAAATAAAACATTAAAAATATTATGTCATTGATGTAGAAGCAGTGACATAGTCGTGTTTTACTTAGACTATGTATATATAGAGAACCCTGAAGGAGAGTCTCTGACTTGCATGACGGTATGTTCACGATGGACCATCCCAGGTACGATGGTCCGTCGTATATGTCCATCGTAGGACATTTGAGAAAAAAATGGAGACCCTTAGAAGAGGGGTCTTTGACCGTTGTGACGGTCATGTAGGATGGACCGTCATGGGTACGACGGTCCGTCACATGTGTTCTTTGAAGGACACTTAGAAAAAAATGAGAGACCCTTAGAAACAGGGTCTCTGATAACCAGAATTGTTGTGCAGGACGGACCGTTGTGAAGACGACGGTCCATCACATGTGTCCGTTGGGGAACACTTGGGGAAAAAATGAGACCCTTAGAAACAGGGTCTCTGTCTAGCATGACCGTTGTGCAGGACGGACCGTCGCGAGTACGACGATCCGTCACATGTGTCTGTTGGGACAGGGGTGCTAGGGCTTTTGAAACGGACCCTATGACGGTCTGTCGTAGGTACAACGGTCCGTCATAGGTACGATGGTCCGTCATCGGGATCTCGTTCTGAATGACAGTGACAGAACTAAGGGTACCCTAAGCATCCCCGATGAACCCACATCAACCTTGTAGTGTTTTGGACTTACATGTGACTAACCCAACTACCTAGGAAACTAACAAGCCAAAATCATCTATGTCTAGGGTGGTAAACATGGCAATTTCGAACATTTGTGACCTAGGTTAGAGAGAATAGTCTAAAGTAAACAACATACGATGAGGAACTAAGCATAATACTAACTAGTAAACAACAAGGAAAGATAAATGAGTATAAATTTAGAGACACATACCTTAGAAATGGAGAAAAACAAATGCACACATACTCGGTGGCAAGGTAGACACACACAGCAGCAATTTCCACTAGTAGATAACACGTTAGAGCTTTGGAGAATTGTGAGAGGGCAATGATCGGTGGATGAGAGAGTGTGGAAGTTGAAAAGAGAGGGGAGATAGGAGGAATAAGGAAGTAATGGGGTAAAATGAGGATTTGGGGGGGGTTTAAACGTTCTAATTTTTAAAAAGGGTTCTACCGGGTCGGGTCGGGTATACCTCATTAATCACGCGACGGTTCCCCGACGACGGACCGTCGCAGTTGTGAGGACCCGTCATTGGTTCTGTCGTGTGTGCCCTAGTTTTATATTAACATAAAAACGTACCTGGTACGATGGATGCATACAACGGTCTGTCGCTAGCGCGACGGTCCGTCGATGTCTCCGTCAGTGACTGCTGCAGAGTAATTTTCTGCAGAATTACCTGGTGATGTGCCTGCAAATTTAAAACCCATTAGTAGAAAAATGCTACCCTTACTAAAAAGATGATAAGTATTGGGTTGCCTCCCAACAAGCGCCTGATTTAATGTCGTGGCACGAGTGGGACCCTTGATTACTCAGACTTCATCAAGATGGTATGCCTCTATCACTTCATTTGCCAATTCAGCATGCCCGAAATAGATTTTGATGCACTGTCCATTCACCTTGAACCGCACACCCTCCTTAGTTTCCAACTCAACTGCTCCATGAGGGAATAGTTGGGTAACCAAGTAAGGACAAGTCCATTTGGACTTGAGCTTGCCCGAGAATAAGCGCAACCTGGAATTGAATAACAACACCAAATCCCCGACCATAAACTCTCGCTTTTCAATTTTGTTGTCATGGTACTTCTTCATCTTTTCTTTGTATAGTGCTGAGCTTTCATAGGCTTTTAGGCGAAATTCATCGAGTTCATTCAACCCATTTAACCGTTGCTCTGCAGCTTCGCTCCAATCCATTTTTAACTTCTTCATAGCCCACATGGCTTTATGCTCTAACTCAACCAGAAGATGACAAGCCTTCCCATATACAAGTTGGTATGGAGACATACCTATGGGAGTCTTATATGCTGTCCGGTAGGCCCAAAGAGCATCATCAAGCCTCCTTGACAAATCCGTTCTACTAGCATTCACTGTTTTTGACAATATCTGTTTTATTTCCCGATTAGACACTTCAACTTGCCCACTAGTTTGAGGGTGGTAAGGAGTGGCCACATTATGGCGAACCCCGTATTTCTCCAATAACCCGTTGAACAATCTGTTGCAGAAGTGGGAGCCCCCATCACTAATAATGGCCCTTAAGGTGCCAAAACGAGAGAATATATTCTTTTTCAAGAATGCAGTGACACTTTTTCCTTCATTGTTTGCGAGGGCTATGGCTTCGACCCATTTAAATACATAATCGACTGCTACTAGAATGTACTTCATGCCATGAGAACTCACAAAAGGGCCCATAAAGTCAATACCCCAAACATCAAATAACTCAATCACAAGAATGGGGTTTAGAGGGAGCTCTTCCATTTTTGAAATACCACCATCTCGTTGACATTTGTCACATGCTTTAGCAAACCCATGAGCATCTTGATGAAGAGTTGGCCAATAGTAACCACATTGTAATATCTTATGCGCGGTTCGGATACCACTGTGATGTCCACCAACAGGTGAGGAATGGCATGCCTCTAACACACTCAACATTTCACATTCTGGCACACAACGCCGAATAAGCCCGTCGGCACAACTCCTATACAAGTATGATTCATCCCAAAAGAACTTCTTCACATCGTACATGAACTTTTTCCTTTGATGAAAGGACAAGTCTGATGGAACAATATCACTAGCGAGATAGTTCGCAAAATCTGCGAACCATGGAATCAAGTCTTGTGAAGCAGCCAATACATGTTCAACGGGAAAAGTATCATCAATGTAAGTCTTATCCCCAAACTCTCTCATAGCTTCATCCTCTAGACAAGACAAGTGATCATCAACTTGATTTTCAGTTCCTTTTCTATCCAGCACTTCAAAGTCAAATTCTTGTAGTAGTATTACCCAACGAATAAGCGTAGGTTTCGCATCCTTCTTCGCCATCAAATATCTCAATGCTGAGTGGTCAGTATGCACTATAACTCTAGTACCTAGCAAATAGTAGCAAAATTTCTCAAAAGCAAAGACTACTGCAAGGAGTTCTTGCTCAGTCACTGTGTAGTTCTTCTGAGCTTCATTTAGGGCTTTACTAGCATAGTAAATGGGATGAAGGATTTTGTTTTTTCTCTGTCCCAATACTACACCAAGAGCCAACCCACTAGCATCGCACATTACCTCAAATGGACTGTTCCAAACATGGGAAATAATGATAGGCGCAGACACTCAATTTTCTTTTAGCTCACTGAATGCTTTAAGACAGGATTCATCAAAACAAAATTTACAATCTTTCTCCAGCAGTTTGCACAATGGGTGTGCAATATTTGAAAAGTCTTTGATGAATCTCCGGTAAAAACCTGCATGCCCAAGAAAACTTCTCACACCTTTCACAGAGATCGGTGGGGGAAGTCTCTCTATTACCTCGACTTTAGCTCGATCAACCTCTATGCCCTTTTCTGAAATGCGATGACCCAACACAATACCCTCTTTCACCATGAAATGACACTTTTCCCAGTTTAGTACCAAATTGCAGTCTTCACATCTCTTAAGGACCTCAGATAAATTGGTCAAACACCGCTCAAATGAGTCACCAACCACAGAAAAATCATCCATAAAAACTTCAATAGTATCCTCCACCATGTCAGAAAATATTGACATCATACATCTCTGAAATGTTGCGGGTGCATTGCACAACCCAAATGGCATTCTTCTGAACGCAAAGGTCCCATATGGACAAGTGAATGTGGTTTTCTCTTGATCTTCTGGTGCAATAGAAATCTGATTATACCCCGAATACCCATCAAGAAAACAATACCACCCTTTTCCTGCAAGTCTATCCAACATCTGATACATGAAGGGCATAGGAAAATGATCTTTTCCAGTCCATGAGTTCAGTTTACGCTAATCCATACACACCCTCCATCCAGTAACTGGTCTCATTGGAACAAGTTCATTTCTTTCGTTGGGGACCACAGTCATTCCCCCTTTCTTAGGTACACACTGAACCGGGCATACCCAACTACTATCAGCGATTGGATAGACTACTCCGGCATCCAACCACTTAATGATTTCCTTCTTCACAACCTCTTGCATAGGAGGATTCAAGCGTCTCTGATGCTCAATACTCGGCTTATGATCAGGCATGAGTTGGATTTTATGAGAGCAAATACCAGGAGGGATCCCAATAATGTCCGCAATAGTCCACCCTATAGCTCTTTTGAACCTTTTTAGAACCTACACCAAACTCTGGACTTGTTGTTCATCCAGGTCTGATGCAATGGTTACCGGCAAAGTGTCACCATTTCCTAAGAATTCATACCTGAGATGAGGTGGGAGAGCTTTTAGTTCTAACTTTGGAGCCTCCTCTATAGATGGTTTTGCGGGTGGGGACTCGCGATTCTTCATATAAAGCTCAAATTTCTTCGGTTTAAATCGGACATCACCTCGGTCAAGAGCCGCGACTAATGACTCATACTCTTCAATGCAATCGCTATCAAAGTTCATTATCACTGCCTCTAATGCTTCTACATCAACATTTACCACTTTATCAGTATCTTTTGTCACCTTATTCTCATTAGATGGCCTAGGTGGGTCAATAGTTTTCTTGCCACTGCGAGTAGTAATTGCCATACAATGTCTATCATTTTTTGGATTTTGGACAGTGTTGCTGGGAAGAGTGCCCGGTTGCCGTGTGTTCACAGTTGCAGATAATTGGGCCAATTGTAACTCAAGTTGCTTAATTGATATTGCATGTGTATCAACTTTTTGCCCAATACTCGCTAAATCATTCCTCAACTCTTTATTGTGCTCATCATTAGCATTGAACCTCCTCATCATTTTATGCAACATATCCTCAACTCGCGACATACTACCTCCACCATCCCTAGGAGTAACTTCACGATTTTGAGGAGGAACATAGGGTCCATTCCTGTCGTTTCTATTACCATAGTTACCCCTGTTGAAGTTGTTGTCGCGATTGTAGTTTCCATCTCGAACATAATGACCCTCACGATTGTAGTTACCATAGTTCCGACCTTGGTTCCCTTGACCTTGGCGCCAATTCTCCTGATTAGAGCCTTGGGCACTTGGTCGGAAACCCCTCATCTGTTCATTTACTGCATAGGAATCCTCCTCATAATAACACTGATCGTTTGGAGTTAGTGGTTTAGCCAAGTATTTGACTGCATTTATCTTTTCTGCACCCCCCAGTGACATGTTTTAGTACCAACCCAAGCTCAGTTCTCATCTGAGCCATTTCTTCCCGAATCTCATCTGTGGCTGGGTTATGAGTGGACTGCACTGCGAAGGTGTTTCTTCCTGTATCGGACTTCCTAGTACTCCAAGCTTTGTTATTTCGGGAGATTTTCTCTACTTTTTCAGCAATCTCAGCATAAGGGAATTCTCCATAAGATCCACCTGCTATAGTTTCCAACACCGCTTTGTTGTTATCATCCTGTCCCCGATAGAAGTATTTCTTCAGTGACTCATCATCTATACGGAGATTTGGAACACTTCTCAAGAATGAGGTGAATCTATCCCAAGAACTACTAACTGACTCTCCTGGCAGTGCCACAAAGTTATTCACTCTGTCTTTGTGGTTTAGTTTCTTGGAGACTAGATAGTAGCGTGCCAAGAAAACATTCCTCAATTGGTTCCAAGTGAAGATTGAGTTGTATGGGAGCTCAATGAACCATATAGCAGCCTTTCCCGTCAGTGAGAGAGGAAACACTCTGAGACCTATTACATCTTGATCCAAATTCGGCCTCCCCACGCAACTTTACACACTGCCCTTACCTTAGCTATATGGGCATGTGGATCCTCAGAAAGTAGCCTTGAAAACAAACCTCTGGAAGTGAGCATTTGCATCAGGCTACTAGTTACCACAAAAGTGTGGCCTGTGGGTAGAGGGGGCAAGGCAAGTGGACCATCCAACTCTGCTATGTTATCATACCCTCTGTAGTATGCTTTGGGCCGTGGAACGGGATTTTGTCCCCTCTGTTGATATTCACCCGGAGCATCGGGTAACATCTGACCATGAACATCAACCGGAGCTGGAATGTTCTGGTTCAGATCCTCATCATTTATTCCCAAGTTTCGATTCATATTGCGCAGTGTACGCTCTAGCTCTTGATCGTAGGGAAACAAGGGTTCTCTTCCTCTCCGTGTATTTGGCATACAAGGAGGATAGTTCTGAAAAGAAATCAAAAATAATAAAACAAAGTAAAATCAAGAAAATATCAACTAAACTATAGTAATAAGTTCAAGTAAATCTAAAAGCTATAATCCCCGGCACCGGCGCCAAAATTTGATACTCTCAAACTTACTTCTCAAATAAGAAGTAAAGCGGTCATGTCAAGTAAATAACCCAACTAGTGAGGTTGGGATCGTTCCCACGAGGAAAATAGTCTAGACTTAACTTCAACTTGTTATTACTATTGCTTGGTCAATGACTTCCTTGGAAAGTAAAAAACATAAAAAAGGGGGTTTCTATTTCTAAATGAGTGGAAATAAATAACAAACTTGAAAGAGACACTTAACAGCTTTGACAGTTGGATTTTAATCAATTAATCAAAGTAACTAGGGTTTACGTGTTCCCTAAAGGTTTATAATTTGATAATTCTAATAAATAACAATTATTTCCTAGTATCTTGCATGCAAAGTGATAAGTTATGTATTTCTAAATCCTTGGTCCGGCATCTAGAGAATCTCACTCCGCACCTTGGTCCGGCATCTAGAGAATCTCACTCCGCACCTTGGTCCGGCTACGTGTGTTGTTATTCTAACCCTTATCCTTACCTCATATTAAGCATCGTATTCGATATTTGACTAAGTTATTACCTCGTACCAATCAATACTAGCCTATTAGATAGTATACACTAAATCTATGTTAATAATTCTTTTCCTATTATCTACCACCTTGGTCAGGCAAGTAGCATTAAGGCGAGCTCTAACGTTGGCCTTCCGTTAAAAAGACTTTTAAGCGAAAGAATTATTAATACATGCAAGACACTAATCTAGAATTGTTATTTTAGTTAGGGTTTATCTAATTATTTACCTATGGTTCCCACAACCCTAGTTATGGAGTTTAGTTACTCATAGCCATAAACACAATATTAAAATATATTAAATACGAATTCATGTACTTACTTCAATGAGAAAGAATAAAATCCAAAGTTTGCTTGATTAATATCCAAAAATCACTTGCAAGAATCTCAAAATCCAACACTAATACACAAAGTCTAAAAATCTGATGTCTAATCTCATAGAGTCTAACAATACGGAGTCTAACCTCAAAAACGAGGTTTTTCGAACTATTTATAAAAAACAAAAACCTAATTAAACATGGATTCTAACTGCTGGAAATATGCCAAAATAAGGCTAGGTCGACGGACCACGCGACGGACTGTCATGGTCACGACGGACCGTCATGGACTCCGTCGTCCCATACTTGTGCAATTTCTTCTGCTGCTATCTTCATTCCCCTCTACGGCAAGTATGACGGACCGTCATAGGAACAACGGTCCGTCAAGGGTCTCGTTCCAAAACACTTCAACTCTTGGAATCTGGGTACTGGGATCACTTCTCTGAACTTCACGACGAACCTGCAGGACGGACCGTCATAGCCACGACGGACCATCACAAGCTTCGTAATCCCACACTTGGTCATACTTCCCCATCTTCCTTCAGCAGTTGCACTATGCTGCCACCCACGGACCGTCACAAGCACGACGGACCGTCATCAGCTCCGTAGGTTGTCTCTTCTGCAATTATTCACTCAAAATCTCTGCATTCAGCTTTAGACAGATTTCCTGCAAAACAAAGAGAAACTTATATAAAAATTAGCACAAAAAGGCTTTTGGACACACTAAACTTAAGGAAAAAGTATTAATAGTACCGTAAAACCACGGTATATCAATTATGTATTTGCATATAATGTTGCAACAAATATCATGCAAGATAATGCAGATCATGAACCTCAATCTGTTATAGAATGTCGACAACGAAATGATTAACCAAAATGGCAAGAAGCAATTCAATCAGAGTTGAATTCACTTGCCAAGCGTGAAGTTTTTAGACCTATAGTTCAAACACCTAATGGTATTAAATCTGTTGGTTACAAATGGATTTTTGTGCAAAAAAGAAATGAGAAAAATGAAATACAAAGGTATTAAGCACGCCTTGTCGCACAAGGATTTTCTTAAAGGTCTGGCGTCGACTATGAAGAGACATACTCACCCGTTATGGATGCAATAACATTGTGTTATCTCATTAGTTTCACAGTCGATGAGCAACTTGAAATGCATTTGATGGATGTGGTTACAGTCTACCTTTATGGATCACTTGATAATGAGATATACATAAAAGTTCCTGAAGGATTTGCGATGCCTAAATCATGTAATTCAAAATCTTGAGAAATGTATTCAATTAAATTGTAAAGATCAGTATATGGTTTGAAGCAATCTGGGCGCATGTGGTATAACCGTCTTAGTGAGTATTTAATTAAGGAAGGTTATACAAATGATGCAATTTGTTCATGTGTCTTTATAAAGAAAACAATATCGGAATTTGTTGTACTTGCTATTTATGTCGATTACATAAATCTTATTGGAACTCCAATAGAGCTTTAAAAGGCAATTGATTATTTAAAGAATGAATTTGAGATGAAAGATCTGGGAAGGACAAAATTATGTCTTGGTTTGCAAATTGAGCATTTGACAAATGGTATTTTTGTTCATCAATCTGCCTACACAGAAAAACTGTTGAAAAGATTCTGTATGGATAAAACACATCCATTAAGTACTCTGATGGTTGTTCGTTCACTTGATGTGAATAAGGATCCATTCCTACCTCAAGAAAAGGATGAAGAGATTTTTGGTTCTGAAGTACCATATCTTAGTGAAATTGGTATACTAATGTATCTTGCTAATACTACGAGGCCTGATATAGCTTTTGTTGTTAACTTGTTAGCAAGGTATGTTTCTGCTCCTACTAGGAGACATTGGAATGGGATCAAACACATTTTGAGATATTTTAAAAGGACAACTGATATGAGCTTATTTTATTTTGTTGATTGTAGACCAAATCTTGTTGGTTATGCTGATGCAGGATATTTATCTGATCCATGATATTTATCTGATCCACACAAAGCTCGATCCCAAACAGGCTACGTGTTTATATGTGGGGGGACTTCCATATCTTTGAGATCTACAAAGCAGTCCATCGTAGCCACTTCATCTAATCATGCTGAAATAATAGCTATTCATGAAGCAAGTAGAGAATGTGTGTGGTTAAGGTCTATGATACATCATCTCATTCGAGAGAAATGTGGTTTGGATTGTGATAAAGTACCCACCACTTTATATGAAGATAATGCAACATGCATAGCACAACTTAAGGGAGGATTCATAAAAGGAGATAGAAAAAAACACATTTCACCGAAGCTTTTCTATACACATGAACTTCAAAAGAACGGTGATATAAATGTGCAACAGAATCGTTCAAGTGACAATGTGGCTGGTCTATTCACCAATTCTCTACCAACTACAACTTTCAAGAAGATGGTGCACAAGCTTGGAATGCGAAGATTCAAGTCTCTGAATTGATGTTCTCATTAGGGGGAGTTAATACGCGTTGTACTCTTTTTCTCTTACGAGGTTTTGTCCCACTGGGTTTTCCTTGTAAGGTTTTTAATGAGGCAGCCTAGATGCGTATTAATAGATATGTGTACTCTTTTCCTTTACTAGAGTTTTTTTTTCTTAAAGTTTTTTTTAGTAAGGTTTTTAACGAGGCACATCATCTATGAATTAGACATTCAGGGGGAGTGTTATAAAGTATTTGTATTATAGTGAATGTCTATCATGTGGAGGCCTTTTTAGTATATGGTTAAAGAGTCCTACTTGGGGACCAAGCTAGATTTCTCCTATAAATAGAGTGCTCCTCTTCATTGTAAATTCATTCATCAAGAAAAATAACAAGTCTTCTCTTCTTTTCTCTCTAGTTTCTTCTTCTTATTCTATAGTTTTATAACACAATTTAAAATTTTACATATTTTTAACATTCAATTTATATATTATTTTTTTAGAAATTTCCGCTATCTAAATTTTAAAAAAAAATCCCACAACCCCTCACCCACATCCCCATTTCCTCATATAGGTAATATACCGTTTAAAAGTAACAAATATAATATTCAAAACATTTAAACAAAGCCAAATAATTAGAGAAGGTGGTTTAAAATTTATAAAATTATTTTTTTTTAATGAAAATCAGTTGTTTAGTTATGAATTTTTTGAAATACTGCACAATTTTTTCTTTAGTATATTTAAGCATGATCAGAAAAATCCAATATTATATAATAGAGTATTTAGTTGTACATAAAATACTAGATAGGAAAAATACTAGGAATATTATAGTATTACAATTACAATTTTTATATCATATCTATCTATGTATATTATCTAAAGTAAAAATTGTCATGTGTAAGCACCACAAAAATTAACAATTATAAAATTCAAAACAAAATTTAAAAATAATTTTAAAAATAAAAATGATGATACATTCATTATTAAAAAAATTTAAGAGGTATTATTAGTCTTTAATAATTTCAAATTTAAAATAAATATTAGATGTGAGATTTTTAATTTCAAATTATTAGTTTAAAATTCAAAAAATAATAATCATGCACGTTAATTAATGGAGATTTTTAAGGAGTGAGTATAGTGGGTAGTTATTATTTTAAAAAATTTATATATATATATATATATATATATATATATATATAATATATATATATATATATATATATATATATATATATATATATATATATATATATATAATAGGAGAGGTAAAAATGATTATGTGTCAGCATAGAAAAAATAATTTACGAATTATTAAAATTAATTTAAATTATAAAAATTTATCTATATATTGGAGAAGTGAAAAGCGTCACATGTCAGCACCATTAAAAAAAATAATAAATTATTAAAATTAATTGAAAATATAAAAATCTTAACATAAAAATAAAATTGCAATCCCTAAAAAACTTTTTTTAACATCAATTAGCTCTTTCAAAAAATCAAATTTGAAAATTGAATAATAAGTTTATTCTTATCGGTTGAGGTTATTTAATTATTTAAAAATTCTTAAAAATTACTGTTTGGTAAAGTTGTAAATGCAAAAGTCTATCTATAATCTATAAAGTAATAAAAGCATGAACAATTTTTTTGGTTTATCTGGATAAATATGTTTACCATTTTTTTAAAATTATATTTTACTTTAAAAATGCTCCTAAATTATAGGCACACATTAAAAGAAGTGCAACTTTCACATAAATAAAAAACTCATATTTGTATGATATAGCAAAGTTTGTATAATTACGTTCCATAGCAAACATAGAAACTGTGTAATTCGCTATACATAAACAGTTGAAGCAAATTGTATAAAACGAAGTGTATAAAACAAGAAACAAAAAGACACTTGGACAGAGAACTGTATTAAAATGGAGTGCATAAAACGAATTGTATTATTATAAGTGTATAAAACGATTATATTGAATTTGTATAAAATGAGAAAGAGAGAATGACAAAAGAGACTTGACAAGGAATATACAATTGAATCGAATTATATAAAACGAGAAAGAGAGAATTAGATACAATTTGAAAATTGTATAAAACGAGAAAGAGAGAAAGACAAAAGAAACTGGACAGGGGAGTATTTTTATTGTATAATTATAACGGTATAAAACGAAAATATATGTACTTGCATTTGTATATACAATTTTCTCACGCTTTATACAAACAGAAACACAATTTATACATTTCGCTTCTGTTTGTATAAGTGAGAAAGGCGAGGGTGGAGAGATTCGGGAGAGTGGCGAGCGAGATTCGGGAGAGCGAGATTCGGGAGAGTAGCGAGCGAGATTCGGAAGAGTGGCGAGCGAGATCTGGAAAACTGGAGAGAGGGGAACAAAAATATATGTATTTATACAATTTTCTCTGCTTTATACAATTAGAAACAATTTTTATACACTTGTGTTTGTATAAAATGTGAGGAAGCGAGCGAGAGATTGGAACAGAGTGGCGAGCGAGATATTTGGGAGAGAGGCGCCTGACAATTTTTTGCAACCGTTTGCTATGGAGCACAATTAAATTAAACCCTAGCTACTCCATTTATTTTAGGTTATTAGTTTGCTATTATATATACAATTTTTCCTTAAAAGAATAACTGAATTATCTATCTCTATTCAAATTCAATTAAAGTTACAACTTCCCCATTTTTACACAATTATAGGGATTTTCAAATTCAAACATCTATATCTTTATATATCTATACAGGAGGATATCTTAGTTCGTAGATCTGAAAAACCTTACATCTAATGGTGGAATCTACTCGGCAAATTGTACGACAAAGAAAAATAGATATCATTTATGATTAAAATTTTTACATTTTTAGATACCACGGTAATAATTGAAATCAATTTATTTTATGTTCAATTGTTTTGAAACATTTATGAAAATATTTCTATAGTCTCTATCGATTTAACCTTTTATATTTTGTATCCTACAAGATGCTTTTGAAAATTTTCATATGAATGAAACTTTATAGATTTATACGATGTATATCAAGGCAGAATGTTGTGATAGGAGACAAATTTCTATTTGATTGATAATTTCTTTTGATAAATTTTTCTATAAATAAAGTATATGATCATCTATTTCAATTTGATCGAAATTTTCTAATCATTCTCTATATTAGAGAATGAGTTGACACAAATATCAATTTTACAAGTTCTTCCAGTTATGGTCTGATCAACATGTTTCTTTTTGAAAAGTTTTCAATACACTCATCGTTTTTTTGGATGCTTCACATATTAATTTTTGCATAATTGATGTGTTGCTGATATGAATATTTGGCTATTAAATTGATATGAAGCTTACCATTAATGTATAAATTGTTTTCTAACAATAGCCTAATATATAGCCACCTAATAAATTCTATTTATTTATTTTTTTGCAATTTCATTTATAACCTTCTCAATTCCTTCCCTTTCGATTCACCATTTGTTTCTTCACACGAAAGTAATAGTTATCATGACATAAAAATGATTAAAATTTGAAGATTGTCATTGTTAAAGTTTGCTTCTTCATCAAATTGTATATAAATTGTTTTTTGATAAATGAAACTCTTTTTGAAATCAAGCACATATTTTTAACTTGATTTTTTACACTATTGTAATGTGTTTGTTCGCATAGTGTTCATCACCATGAACTAGATGTAATATGCAGTTGATTTTGCAGAACGAAAAAGTTGGAATTCATATTTTACTATCAAGTGATAATATCACGGTTTTACTTTTTAATATAATAGTGTGTGAATTTAATGTTTGGTGAAAACACACCATCTCGAAACAGTTTCTTTTATTTCTATCTCTGGATGTAGTCAATGTCAAGTTGGCTGGCTGATGTATTGTTGATTTTGATAGTTACTTAGAAATTTAAATTTGAGTCATTTCAATATTCGATAGTCGTAGAAAGTTAGTAAATAAAATTAACTTAAGAGTTTTGATTTTATGACATATCTACTCTAGCATTATCTTTTTATTTTTCTATAATTTTTGTCAAATATTTTCTTGACATGACGTAGTTCAATTTGTGTATTATGACATACATTTTGTAGACTTCGGTTGGTGGATGCAATGGATCAATGCAAAGAGCAAATAAATGTTGTGACCGTTATGAAGCAAGCAGTCACGTATTCATAATTTGAATAGTAAATTTATGAGAAATTATAGAGTACATAATTGAACTATTATAAAATGATAGAGTAAATGATGAAATACAATTATTACATAATAATTAAAAATAAAATGAGGAAAATATATTAAGCTTATGACATAACACACCAAATTGATCACCAAACAATAAATTTAAACGAAATGATACAATAAAATTTTAAAACAAGCAATAAATTTTAATTAAACTTTGACTTATTTATTATTATTAAACCTCATATATTGACCATAAGAGAAATTTACGGTTAATAAGTGTTTTTAACAATATCTTATTCTAATACTTCTAAGTCCAAAAAAAAAATCTCTTTTACATAATCAAAAATATGATGTAAGATGTATAATTTCTTAATTTTATTAGTTCAGTTGACTTTTGTTCTTGAAATAATGAAATATATCTTTCTGTTTCTCACCATTCAAATTTCTCCTTATCCTTTTCCTACTAGCCATATAAAATATAATTGTGGATCAAATATTTTACATTTCATAATTGATAAATAAATAATATTTTTTTTTGGTATATATGATGTGTTTTTTAAATATGGTACTTTCATTGATTACTGAATTTTTTTGTTATGTATTTTTATTTTAAAAAATTATATTTAATTAAATAAAATCATTTTATTTTTTAGAATTGAATTAGAGGAGTGTGCTAAAGAGGTTGCAATATGTTTTGCAAATTTTATTTACATTTCACTTAAAAGTATAGTCATTATTGTTGATACTAAATCTAAATTTGTTTTATTAATTCAAATTTTAGTCAATTAGCACAAATATCAATCCATAAAATAGGCTGAAAATTGAATAACACCAAGTGTTTATATAAAATAAAGTATTATGCATGATTACACCTGCACTTCTATGACAATAATAATTTGTATTTCCTTTGAATTATAAAAATTTTAAAAGGAAAAATAAGTATTTTTTGGGGGTTTCGATTTATAATTAAAATTCTCTGAGTTATGAAATTTATAAAGAAAAAAGAGGCATTCGAGTGAAAAAATGTCACAAACATAGAATTTTTTAATTTTTAAAATTTGAATATTACTTTCGGTTATTGTATGGAATTATTCTATTATTCAATATTGATGTATATCAATTTTTTAATAATTATTTTGATATTTTGTGCAATATCAATTAAATTTATTGTCCTTTTCATTTTGAATAAATTTGAATTTGAATCTTATATGATTTTTACTCAATATTTTAATTTTGTCCTTTTCATTGTTGACTCATGAAAACAGTTTACTGCCAGAACTATGATTTCAACTCAGAAATTATATTATTGTTACCATAATAGATTTCAAATACAGTACTTAATAAAAAATTTGTGGTATTGGAGACATACCATGTCATAGTTGTATGTTATAAAGGCACACCATACCTTTATAACTTTTCCATTTTTCTTCTCACTCCTCTTTCAACCTTCTATTTAACCCCCTCTATGTAGAGTACTACTTTGTAAAATTTTAAATTTAAAATATATTTCTTACACGATAAAAATAATAATATTCTAAAAATAATAATTTATTATCTTTTTAAAACATTATTTCTCTAATTCATTAATACAAAAATAGTAATGTCCTAAAATTACTAATTTATTTTATTTATTATTTTGATAATTCATAATGTTCATTTGTTTAAAATCAAATAGAGATAAATATATTAATATTAATTTAGATTTAAAGTCACATAATTACGTATTTTTAAAAAAGTAGAAATTAAGATTTGTACTCTTAACCTCATATAAATAAATTGAATTATTTTTATGACAAGAATAAATAGTTATTTAAAATTACTTGTAAATCAACAAAGTCAAAATATAATTAATTATTTTTTTCATTTTACTCTCTCTATTAATTTATTATTTTTTCCCCGAAATTCAAGCTATAAAATATTTTTTAATATATTAACATGATAAGAATGACAACTAATAATATTTTAGGTTGGAATTGCAACTTAGTGAGAAGGTTATATTTTTTAACAAACACTATAAGGTTCATTTCTTATCATGTTCATATATAATAACAAAAATTAAAATATTAATTAATTTTACATAGCTTGAATTCCAAGAAAAGAAATATATCATATAAATTGAGAGAATATATATGTATGTATGAGTTTATGGAAGATTTTTGATTTTGGATTACATAAAAATAAAAATAAAATTTATGTTTTATTTGTGGAGATTACAGATGGTCTTTCTGTTATATTTTCTTGTTGGAGAATACCGTATATATTTAAGTGTTTATGAAATTAGAAAATTATAAATTATTGAGAAAAATAATTAATTTTACACTCTTTTTTGTAATAGTTATTTTACTATTTTTACACGTCTTTAAGAAATTATTAATAAAAATGAGAATTTACTAATTTAATCTTTAAGATATTTTTTTTTACAACTTTACAAATTTTATTTATACTTTCAAAAAGAAACTTTATGTGATTATTTGTAAAGATTACGGATGTCTTTCTGTTATATTTTCTTGTTGGAGGATACTGGAAACATTACTTAGAATAATTGTTTATACAAATTTCTTCTACACTTACAAATTTTAAATTAAAATACTAAAATTAGACTTCACAATAAAAGTTTATGTGATGCTTCTTTCGATATTGTATATAGAATGTTGTCCTATATTGCAACATTAAGATTATGATGTTGCCACAACGTGAGCATATTATGAGTCAATCCATATGACAATTTTCTTAATCACCATATATAACATAAAATATCAAAGGTTAAATCAAATTAGACGAATGAAAATTTTCAAAGTAGAATCAGTATAAAATTTAAGTTCTACAATAAATTGTATAGAAAATTAGTCTTTTGATGTCAGTTCTTACCTTGTGAATGATAAATCCTAAACGATAACAACATTTCAAATATATTGATATAAAATGATAGATTGCAAATGTCTCTTTGCATGATCAGTCAACTTCCTCCTACACAAAAAGACACAATTAACATTTTAAAACCTTGTGAACGGTTGCAACTGTGTTTGAGAAATTAAAAGACGTGTCAAGTTTTAAGAGTCACCGATAGTATTTTCTCCGTCCCTATTTACTTGTTCATATTTCTTTTTTTAGTTATCCCTATTTACTTGTCTATTTTGACAAATTAAGAAAGGACAAAAAAAATTCCTATTATACCCTCATTTAAACTTCTTGAAAATTTCTAAATTTTAATTCATCCTTTTTGAAAACATAATTAATAAGGATAAAACTATAACTTCACTATGCTAATTATTGTTATCTTAATATGTGAATCATTTCTAAAGTGGACAACTAAATAGCGACAGACGGAGTACTTGTTTAAATATATTGGCATGTACATTCTTTTTTTAAAAAAATCAAATTTATAATATTTAATTAATGATTTTTTCTAAATTGAAAAATTGAAGTATAATTGTGGCGCTGACACATCACATTTTTTACCTCTCTTATTATATATTACATAGATTTTTTTGAGGCATTTTTCATTTTTTAAATTAACTTAATTGTTCAGTTTTCAAGACTATTTTTATAGTGTTCTTCCAATTTTACCTTTCATTAATTAGTGTTGAAATTAGTGATTAATTAATAATTAGTTATTTAAATCATAAATTTAAAAATAATAATAAGGGTAAAAATGGAAAACTAAATTCAATTTATGTCACAAATCTACTTTTTTTTTTAAAGAGTGTGAATTGTGAAACACCTCAAAAAACAACTTAATATAGAATGGAGAGTATTAATTTAGAGAAGTTCTAATGTAATCCTTGTTAGAAAACATATATGCACAACAGAAGCATTCATAAATCTGTACTGCTTACATGAATAATACATAACCAATAATGTTTATGCTAAAACCTATATCATGCTAGAACACATAAACATAACGAAATATAATTCAATAATTACCTCTTGAAGCGTGAGCGAATAACTTCAAGCGAATCTACAAGATAAACAATAGTTATGGTTTTTCTATAATGATCTCAAGTCACATCCGAACTCTCTCAATGGGTGGACAAGTATCGAATATAATATTGATCTCATCTTTTCTAGGTTAGGAGAATCCCTATTTATAGAGATTTCTTCCTTGTCCAAAAAGGACCAGAAAACCTTGTTTTTCTAGTAGACTAGAAAACCAATATTATTCTTCCTTTTTTTTTTTTTTTAAATAGGATTCTAAGTTCTAGTTAAATATGGGCACTATAGGGACCAGAGAATTAATTACTGAGATTTTCTATTATGGAAATAATTCCAAATAATTAATTTGATTTATTCTTACCATGATAAATTACAAATCATTTCACCAGAAATTTGTTATGGCACTCCTCTATTTCGTAATTCTCCATTAAACACTTATGTAATTCCCCATGTTAAGATTTCTGATATACTAATCAATAAATTAAATTACTGACGAATTTAAATTAATGATTAATCTCCTTTAGAGCACGACTTAACTTATTTCATGTATCGGATTCATAAATTAACTTGCAGGATTTTGACACGATGAAAACTTATAAGTTTCTCAAAAAGGCATATCAATCAATCTTTATAACGAGACATGGATTTCATCAACTAACTTATTAATTTCACCAACATATATTATTATCATTCAACTTACCAGGCATATTGACCCATCTCCAGAATCTCACTTTTAATAAATCAAAACGATAATTAATATATACAGATCATAATAGTTATATCAGGATTAAGAATATAAGTACATTAAATAGTTTAGAGAATATGTTTTTGTCAGTCAGTTTAAAACAACTATTGCTACCAGGTTCCATTCAATACAATACAAAATGTACTAGCACAAGAAGTTGGAACTATATCGTTCCCATAATCAAGATAAAGTACATATAATCTTGTACTACAGTCGTACCCGATGGCATGTCCAATTTCTAACCTAGATTGTGAACCAAAATTTTATACTTATGAGAATCGATGATTTAATCCTCTGTGTATAAGCTAAAACTCTACTCACTAAATCATCTACTATATAAGTAAATAGACACCATAAATGAATATATGATCTATTGAAAATGAGCAAATATGTATTCTCTAATAAATATTATTTCTTAACATATGGTTAATAGTATATATCCCAACAATCTCCCACTTAGACTTTTAACCATCACAATTGTTATAATGTACTATATCTAAATGTATGGTTAATATTATATACCATAACAATCTTCTACTTAGATATTTAATCTTGAATTGTTAAAATACTATGTTTAAACACATGATTAATAGTATATACTCTAACAATCTCCCACTTAGACTCTTAACTATGCATTTACAACTTTCACAGACATTCATTTTGTTTCTTATCAAAAAAAAATTTACCAAGCTATTTTCTCATGTAATTTTGTCTAGTAGTGCTTCTTCGTAACAAATCAATTAACCAACCTCGAAGTTCTATTCAAAATAAATAACTTAAGACACTAGTGTACAATAAGTTTCATTCAATTTAAAAGATACTTTCTCTTATGAGATAGATTAATAAAATTCAAATTGTGTGAAATAATATTAATAAAAAATCACGCATCATACCACTACAAATGATATATTCATCAAATTCAAAGATAGGAGAGTTACACATAAATGTATCAAATATTCATCTCTAATCAAGTTAGCAACTGAAAATTATTCCTTCTAACACAAGGTATATGTACAATGCATTTGAATTAATATTGTATCCCTATCAAAAGAAAAACTTAAGTAGTACTAAGTGGGTGCGTAAAGTCCATTGAGAATATGAGATATGATACATTAAATAGATCATAATATTTTGAATAATTTCAAATAATTAAATTCAAGGCTCATTTATACATATATAACCATGCATCTCGAATAGCCAATCGATGGGATTGGAGAACTACTTAAGCAATACACATGTACAATGATTGATTATTAACTTCATAAACTTATACAAACCTAACTCAGATAGAGAGTCTATTGTTAGTTTAAGTGAAGTGAAAGTCCTCTAGTTACATTGATCCAATCTTTTATTACTCAGTTTAAGAGAGTTAATACAGATTATCAAACTAGACGATTAATACATAGTGACTTGTATCAATTTCATCCGATAGGGAGGAAGGTCTAAGCCAACACATAAAACTAATACTTCACTACTATTTAATTAAATATGACCAAAAACTCATATAACAATCCAAAATAAAATTAATTTCTTACTAGGTCGTTCTTATGAGTCTACCAAATTTAAGATCAATCAGAGTTTTTTTTTTCAAATTTCAAAACTATGATCAATTTGATTGAAAATGTTGTTTGGCCATAATAGAATTTAAAATTTTCCCGCTCAGTAATTCTTATCATATATAATCACTTTGTGAAATAGATACACGGATCAAGAATAAAAAATGAAATTCTTAAATTCCAAAAGAAAAAGTATGTTTATGTATACATTGAATATTAAAATCCAGAACACACCTCATAGATTTCCATGCATCTTAAACAATAAATTTTGATGAAAAAATGACTACTCATGCAACATACATATGTGGTATCAGATAACCACTTCAACAGATTTAAAACAACAGCTAACTCAGATGGAAAGTATATGTTAATTTAAGTCAAGTGAATATCATTACCCTAGATCCATTCATCCAATAAAATATCACTCAGTAGGACAGTCAATACAGATAATCAAAATTAGAGATTAAATTCTAATAGCTTGTATTTTTTTCAACCGATAGGGAGGAAGGTTTAAGCCAACACATGAACTTAATACTTCGCAAAAATTTAGTCATCAAGACCATAGAGAACAAACTCTATCACCACTATATCATAGTCGAGTAATTTTTTGGTAAAATTAATTTTCAAGATACAAAAATTACTAGAAAACATCATATGAACGATATGAAATGACCAAATCACTGCATAACAATGAGTATTTTAAATTTGATCGTTTCTGATGAACCTACCGAATTTCTGATCAATTGGAGTTCAAAAATAATATTTATCTCCATATCTATGATCAAATTCAGATTCAAACGATTTAAGAAAAAATAAATAAATCCACATCCTTATCATATATCAATATATGCTAACTCATCATGTGTAATCATGTACCACATATAACATAAATAAAAATAATATAAAGGATGTCAGTCGCATTTTGATTCCAAAAAATAACTTTAAAATCATTTTAACTGCCTCAAGGTAAAACTAACCACATAGCAATGAGTACTTTTTGCTAGGTTGTTATCAATGAACTTTATCAAATTTCAGGTCAATTGGAGTCTATAAAAAATATTTATGTCCAAATCTATGACCAAATTCAAATTTAAGTGATTCAGACATTTTTAGGAATTAAAATAATATGACCTACATTCTTATCACATATCAATTCATGTCAAATAACCATGTGCGATCATGTTTCAAATTTAACATAAACATAATTGACACAAAGAATGACTTTATCATATTCAAATCAAATTTTAATCCGACAAACTATTTAAATCCATTTAGACGATTTTCGTTGGTGCCATCAGATTTCAAGTCAATCGGAGATCATAAAATTCATGACCACCTAAACAATGATCAAATTTTAAAAATAAATCATTTTAGACATAGTTTTAGATTAAAATAATTTAATTCAAATTTTCATTCTATTTTAATAATTATCTCATTAGCATCAGGTGTACTTGTGTTGTTTCTTTGGCTAAGACACACAACACCTTCTTGTAACAAATTGTCCTTTCGATTAATACATCTAAGAATTCACGATACTATTTTTTCTCCTTTTGAGTGAAACTTTAATCACTCTTCTCATGGATTGATTTAGCATTACTAGCATCTTTAAGAAATCTTTATTAAAAAAAATTACCACTAGTATTCACTTCGGACGATTTATATATGATACATTGAGAATATTCAAATGACTCAAATAAATAAACACTTTAATGAACCCTATTTATTAATCATAATTTTCAATTCATATATTAATATTTTCTCTCATATATCTAAACTTTAATTTTTTTTTAATGATTTCAAATAAATAAACTACTTCAACAGTAACTATTTATTAATCACAAAATTCTTAATTTATAATATGTAAAATAATACTCAAATAATTTATTTTTAAAAAAAAAATCATGGCCAATTAAAAGGGACAAGCACATGAAACTAAATTGTATAGATAATTTCGGCTTAATGTTATATATTTAATCTGCCAAAATTTTACAACGGATAAAAATCTATCGGTACCATTCCGCCATGAGGCAACATGCACTACTCTTTAAAATTAAAAGGTTATTAATTTTGGCCTAATCACAAAGATTAGGCTGCCGCCAATCTACCACCGTCATTGTTATTTAAAGCATCTCTTTTAAAATAATTAACTTTCAGCCAATCAAAATAAAAGATGTTATATGGTTAAATAATACCTGCAATTAGACAAAGAAAATACAAAGAAAAAAGATAAATATTGCCATCAAGAAGACAAGACTTAATTTAATTAAAAAGGTAGCTTCCCACTAACATAATTTAGCGTGCACTATACATATTAATTTGAATTAAACAAAAAACCTGCCACATTTTAGCAAGATTTGTTTTTGATTGTTATCCGTGATAAAACACGCATCGACCATACATAAGTAAGATTCAAATTTTTGCACACGGCGCATCAAACCAGCAGATTAAAACCGCTTGTATCGTCTCACCAAATTCATCTCTCTCGTATAAGTTTCTCATGCTTCAAACATTAAAGAAACTTAAAATATAGCATATTTATGCGTATAATCACACATACATACCAATATGTTATAAGCTAACTATGACTAAAGTCATATCCGGCCACTCAAACTTGTCCCGGTTATTCATTTAGACACCCCAACTAGACGTACTACCTATTGAAAACTTCAACCATTCCTAATATGAACCATTTCAACATTTTTTTGTCTATGTGACACATTGTTTGTAACCCACACCCTTTAGGCGCGTGAAGGTATTAAATTTGGCCTTTTTTTAAAAAAAAAAAACTATTATTTCTTCTTCATCTTCTTTAACAGTCCTTCCTCCATCACACCACATTTTACCACTATCACCGCTGCTACACACCCCTTTTTCTTCCTCTTATTTTCTCATAATACTTAACCTTTTTTAGCTCGATTGTTGTTATATTTTTGGCCCCATTGTTATCCATATTAGGATTTGTTGCACCACCATTGAAACCACCATTCCACCATTATTACTGTCATTTTCTTTCATCTTTAATTTGTAAAGGCTTTAAGTTTGGAGTTTGTATCTTTGCTGTTAATTTAATAATTTGGTGTTAAATTGATGTCCAGTTGTTTGAATTTATTGGAGGATTTTTCTATCAATTATTTACTTTGCTCCAATTTTTATTGAAGTTTTTAATTTGTTGTAAATGTGTTGTTTTGATTTTAAATTGATGTATATTGGCCTAATGTAAGGATGTTTCTTCATCCAAAAAAAATAATCGATTATGAAAAATAAAAAAAATCAAAATAATTCCATTTTTTTCGACAATGACTAATGAAACTTAAAAAACTTTCGGAGAAATTTTCCCCCATCTTTCTGTACCTAAAAAACGAGATGAAGTAAAAAGTTATAATTAATAAAAAAGTTGATGAAAAGAAAAAAAATTCGGGTTGAAGATGGCACTGTACAGGGAGGGGGAGGGTCGTCATTAATGGACACTACAAAAAAATACCTTACTCGTGGGGCTTTCAAAGCGGAGGTTAGTTATAACCCCCACAAATTATCCTAACAACGGGGGTTTGATAACTTATGAAAAATAAAAGTAAATGGTGAAATTTAAAATTCCCAAAAAAATTTAATTAAATAGCGGGGTTTAAATACCTGCTAACTCAAAATATAATTTTTATTTCAATATATAAATATATATTTTTAATTCATAAAATATAGAACACTCACAATTTTTGAAAATAGATAATTTAATAAATAACTATTTTACATAACTACAAAATACAAAAAAAAAAAAACAGCTTTTGGAAACTTCCAAATTACTCTCACTGTCACACTTTTCTCAACGACACTTCTCCACCGTCTACAGCGCAGTTCTCCGCCGTCTACGTCGGAACTTCTCTACAGCGGCACGTCTCCTTACAACTCTGTAAACTTCAGCTACTCACCAAATTCAAAATGGGATAGGTATTCTAAGATAATGTTTTCCACTTCTCACCTCTTTGAATAATGAATGTACCTCACATTTTTGGATTCTCTCACAGGAATCTTCACAAATTGTACAAATTATTGGTTGTATTTACTAGGTAAGTTTACTTTTTGGCTATTTGTATTGATACATGGAGGTAGATTTAGGTTAACTTTGTTATTCTTCATGGATGAAAATTCAAAATATCAAATTTGGTCATATATTTTGTTGTAGAATTAGGTTTATTTTGTTATAATTTTGGTGATTCTACAGATTCTTCGAGACATTCTGTGTCTACAGATCTTTTGGGGCCACTTTTTCTGAAATGGTGTCGCTAACAAGTGCCTTGTTTCTTTTTAAAATTTGGAGTTGTCGTCTCCATATATCCTTTTGTTTATGCTGGAGTAAGGTCTATATAGTTTCCCCTTTGTTTGTTAATTAATTTTATTTTTTAGCTGTTAAATGTGCCCTCAATGTTCACTTATCTCTGTATACTTGTATTAATACATTATACTCTTATTTGGAACTGAAATTAACAGGAGAGCTTCTAGATCTTCACGGATAAAAAAAGTCCCATTCGATCCAAAAAGATGCTTTTGCCATATCCTGGCTTTCTTTTGACCCCCTCCCTCCTATGAGGTACTCTTTTATTTGCTTAGATCACTATAATTTCTCAGTGGTTAGGCCCCTAAGGAAATAGTTGAGGCCTCAAGTTCTATATAGTTTCCCCTTTGTTTGTTAATTAATTCCTTTTTAGCTGTTAAATGTGCCCTCAATGTTCTACTTGTATTAATACATTATATTCTTATTTGGAACTGAAATTAACAGGAGAGCTTCTAGATCTTCACGAATAAAAAAAAGTCTCATTCGATCCAAAAAGATGCTTTTGCCATATCCTGGCTTTCTTTTGACCCCCCTCCCTCCTATGAGGTACTCTTTTATTTGCTTAGATCACTATAATTTCTCAGTAGTTAGGCCCCTAAGGAAATAATTGAGGCCTCAAGTTCATCTTATGCTTATGCTTAAAATCAACTATAATAGTACTAAACAGAGATAAATAGACATTTACTCTCAGTGGATGTTCTTAGTGTGGGTGATGATATTTTCTTCAGAATAATACTAGGATTTCACAAGTATAGTTGCATACATTTCAAACAGAGAATGTTTGGCAAGTGCTAGAATGAACTTCTAATTTTAATTGAATTTATGCTTTTATAAAAAAATAAATTGATGAATAAAATCAATTCTTAACTGAAAATTTCGTTGATGATTCGATCCAGGGGGGAAAGGCTAGGACATCTTTTGAACCTAGAAACACAATTATGGTTGCCAAACTATGACAGTTCCAAGGAGAGAATCAGGAGGCTTTGATAGTTCAAGCTATACATTATTTCGATTTTTATAAAATTGAGGAAGATCAAAAGCTTAATGTGGTGTCGCTCTACCTTGATGGTGAAGCATTACAATGGTACCCGTGGTTATTTAGGAATAATCAATTAAGTGATTGGTTGCATTTTGCTAATAAGATGAAAATTCGATTTAAACATAAATGATATGAGTCTGCGGCAGAGTGAAGCGCCAATCTCGAACAGGTAACCTACGTGACTGAGTACCAATATCGTTGTGAGGATATTTTGTCGAGCTTTGGTAAGTCCGATGTACTCTTCCCAGGCCACACATATGTTCATCCTTGTTGGAGCAACATAACTAACTCTCTTATACCATAATATCATGACCAATCATAATGCAAAAGCAATACAAATGTGTGTAAGGTGTGTGATTAGTTTTTCGATAGGTACAAAGATTCATATTCTCTCTCATTCTCGCTATGTTCAGCAAGCTTATTGAACTTTCCATTCCAAATGGGCATGTCGAGTTAAGTACACGGTGTGCTATTATATTTGTATCTTTTACAATATCAGTAATATAGCAATTTTCTGCAACAGGTAAAATAAATGTATATTTGCAACAATCAATGGAGTAATAGTCAACATTGATTTATATAATGAATGTTGTTTTTACTACTGGGAGATTTTTTATTTTTTCTTACTAGTTGGACTACCTGTGAGGCTACTAACTTAGTACATTGATACTCAAAGAGGTAATACCTTGTTAATGGTGAATAAATTCACCTGCAATCATTAGAAAAATAGAAATATGTCTCATTTCATATCTTGATCCAAATTCTCTTGACCGAAGATCATAGTTTTATCTACTTTTATTGTTAGAAGATATGTCGAAGCTGAAGCATTACGATAACTTACGCAACTCATTTACTCATCATCTAGTTCACAAGGTTTGGCACATTCTTCATCAAGAAATCAATCATTTGACATCATCAACTGCACGATCTGCGTTGACATCGGTATATTGACAGTTGATTTCGCTGCTAAAGAATGAAAATGATATTGTGTACTAGCTCAAGGTCAGTTTATAGAAAATTTGGTACATGAATATTAAAATTGTTGCTCGTGTAGTTTTCTTTACTTTGTGTAGAATATTTACTTTTTGTGTAGTCGCCAGTTGATTTTCGTATGTGTTTTATAGGCAGATGTGTGGCTAGCTGCTTAAACATTGTTTGTTTAGGTAAAATTTGACTAATATAAGTATTGTCAAGGTAATTTTACTCTTTTTTAGCATTACTATTTGATAGGATTAACATGTTCTGCCAGACTCACTGCTTTAGTCACTCATGTTGATTTCTTTGTCCCTCGTCGGGCGGCAAAAGATTGTTCCCCCCCCCCCCCCCTTGATAAAGCCTTCTTTAATCTAGTAAAGATAATGTAGTCTTCAGAGGCTAGAGGGAATGTTTAGAAGTTTAGATGTTGCGTATCTTTTACCTTTTTCTCCGTGCTTCATATACGTATTTGATTCCTAAAAATTTGTACAATCTTTGTGAGCAATATCGGAAGAAGCTTATTATTTTCTAGTTGAAGGTGTGCCCCTACTGCTCCTCAAATTTGTTCGGCTTGCTTATTTGTAGGTGCAGTGTAGTATGTTTCATATGCTTGTTTATTTGTGGGTGCACTTTATTTCTAAGACCTTGTAAGTTCCCCAAAATTATTAACAGCAACCACTCACCTGGGGCCTATTCAGCAGGACTTGGATTGGCATTCTTTAGTATCAACGATTTTTACGAGTAAAGAAAATGAATAGCATACCAGCTCATAGTTGCATAAGAAGGTCTGTGCTTTCAAAATTGTCGCCTATTTCTTCTTCGTCTTAAATCCTATTGTGAAAAAATTATTCAACCTTGTGGAAGAATTAACATCAATAGTCAATTTTGAATCTTCACTTGCGATAGTAGTTGGTTGTGTTTTTCTTGGAACAAACTCAAGTGCATGTGTATTCATGATTTTTGGATAATCATAACTGCTTATTTCAACAGCAGGATTTTGGTTCTTTACTTATCCGTTTTTCATGCAAGCATGACTTGTCCTGTGGTACTTACAATCCTTTGCCGTGATCATATTGTTCGTAACAATTGATATGTTACTCTCAACAGAATTTATTTAGTGCAATGAGATACATGTACGTTGCGGTGTTGTTCATTGGAGTTACAAATAGCACTGTTATCCAACCAGTTGTTTCCTTTGAAAGATTGAGTATATTGTGCTGTCGTTTTGAAATGATTTGAAATCCTTTCTCAATTAAATGATTTTAACTCTTTTTCTGTTGTTGTAAGTCTTTAACATGCAAATTCTCTGTCCAAGTGTTAACATAGAAAGAAAAGACGTCATTTCTACTAGTATCTTTGTCTATAAATCGAAATTGTGAGTGTTCATATAGTTGACTCCAACTTATTTGGGATTGAGGCATAGTTGTTGTCGTTTAATTCTTACAACCTTAGTATGTTAATATTACGGATGTTTTGTTTTGTGACTTGTAGTGGGCTAACAACCATTATCAAGGAGTTATGCTTCCATTACCCATGCCTCTAAAGGTAATTCGTCCTCATTTCTAATCTAGATATATTGTTTCCGTTCAAGCATTTCAGTCAATAGGAAAGTCATATCATTGAACATCGGTTTATATACAACCTCATAAACATTATAACCAATCAATTAATAGTCAAAATATAAAAAAGTAAACATTAATTGTCTCTTATAAGAAAAATAGCACTCTAGTTCCTAGTCTGTCTCTTTTCTACTGACAAGAAACCTGAGATTCTTTGTTCATGTTTTAACTATTGCTAATATTTGTTCAAATTAGTTTGATGGTGTCTTGTTTAGTAGTACAGTATGTTGTCGTTTTGAAATGGTTTAGAATCATTGCTTGTGTAAATCGTTTAATCCTTTTCTATTGTTTTAAGTTTGTTGTTGTGTAGTATATGATAATTAATGGAAATTATTATAAACTTTGGGTTTTACTATATTCAACCATGATTTTGAGTTTGGATAAAGTCACTTACTATGTATTTTCCTTTGCAGCCAGCTGATGTTAGTGACAATAATTATAGTGAAACTAGTTGAAGTTCCATAAACTGATCCTATCTTAAGTTTGGGTGCTATTGATTTGAAGTTTAAGTAAGTTTCTTAGTGATTTGAAGTTAAAGAAAATTTTATAGTGATATGAAGTTTCTTGAAATCGCAATGGTTGAAACAAATGATATGTTTTTGTTCACTTTATGATATACTTTTGTGTTGAATATTGTATTATTTCTAAATGCTAATATGTCCTTTGAAATGATGCACATGTTAGTTAATTAATTTATTATTAGTATCTAAAATTGAATATTCCTGGCAAATGCTACAAAAAGTTATATTTCATAAATCACAGGGGTCCAAGCTCCTATTAATTTTAATGTAAAAATCATTAATTGCGGAGGGTTTTTGACTACCCCGAGTTTACAAATCGTTGGGGTTTCGACTCCTAGTTTGAAATACGGTTGGGGTTCGAACACCCCGCGAGTTAACCCCTACTAATGGTACCGGGAGTTGCCCAAAAACCCATGCGACTTAATTGTGACACTCCTAATTGGAGGAGTTTATTCAACCCCCCCCCCCCCCCCAACACTAAATTGCGGAGGTTATTGACCGTCACAATATGTAATTATAACCCCCAGAATTTGAGCCTTTTTTTGTAGTGGGAGTTAGAGGGAAATGTATGTTTTGGGTATTAGAGGAAGGCTGGGAAAGTGGTGATTTAAGTTTAAGTTTTTTTTTTCATTTTTTTTTACTTTAAAATAATTTTCTTTTTTTTTACTTTATAATATAATGTTTAAATAATTTTTGAATTAAAAAATAACACCTGTCATTATTTAATTGGTCAAATTGACATGTCAGCGCGAGAGTATTTCACACATCCTCTATTTTTAATTTATTCTAAAAAAAATGTTCAAATGGTTCAACTTCAGAATGGTAGAAGTGTTCCATAGGTAGTATGTCTAGTTGAAGTGTTTAAATGAATAATCGAGGCAAGTTTGAATGGCCGCATATGACTTTGACCAGCTAACTATTTAGATGCAAGCAAGACTTTTGATGTCAATTGTTAGAAAACATATATGCACAGCAAAAGCATTCATGAATCTGTATTGCTTACATGAATAATACATAACCAATAACGTTTATGCTAAAACATATATCATGCTAGAACACACAAACATAATGAAATATAATTCAACTATTACCTCTTGAAGCGTAAGCGGATACCTTCAAACGAATCTATCATGCTAGAACACATAAACATAATGAAATATAATTCAACAATTATCTCTTGAAGTATGAGCGGATACCTTCAAGCGAATCTACAAGACATACTGACCTTCAAGCGAATCTACAAGATAAACAATAAGTATGGTATTCTGCAGTGATCCCAAGTCACATCCGAACTATTTCAATACTTGGGTGGGCAAGTATCGAATAGAAAATTAATCTCCTCTCTTCTAGGTTAGGAGAAACCATATTTATAGAGATTTCTTCCTTATCCAAAAAGAATTCGAAAACCTTGTTTTTCTAGAAGACTAGAAAAATCAATATTATTCTTCCTTTTTTACATAGAAATATGACTCTGCTACGGGCAGTATAGGGATCACAACATTAATTATCGATGCTTTCTATTATAGAAATAATTCTAAATATTTAATTTGAATTATTCTTACCATAATAAATTACAATCATTCCACTAGAAATTTGTAATTGCACTCCTCTATTTCGTAATTCCCCATTACCTACTAATGTAGTTCCCCATGTTAAGATTTCTGATACTAATCAATAAATTAAATTACTGGCGAATTTAACTTAATGATTAATTTCCTTTAGAGCACTACTTAACTTATTTCATGTGTCGGATTGATAAATCCACTTGCAAGACTTGAAACAATGAAAACTTATGAGTTTCTCAGAAAGACATATCAATCAATCTCTATAACGAGACATCGATTTCATCAACTAACTTATTATTTCACCAACATATATTGTTATCATTCAACTTATCAGACATATTAACCCATCTCAGAATCTCACCTTTTAATAAATCGAAACGATGATTAATCTATATATATCATAATAGTTATATTAGGATTAAGAATATAAGTACATTTAATAGTTTAGAGAATATGTTTTTGTCAGTCGGTCTAAAACAACTATCTATACTCGGTCCCATTCAATACATACAAATGTACTAGCACAAGAAGTTGGAACTATACCGTTCCCATAATCAAGATAAATTACATACAATCTTGTATTACAATAGTACCCGAAGCATGTCCTATTTCTATCCCAGATTGTGAACCAAAAACTTTATACTTATAAGGAGCGATGATTTAATCCTCTGTGCATAAGTTAAAACTCTACTCACTAAATCATCTACTATACAAGTAAATAGACACCATAAATGAATATTAAATAAATATTTATTCTCTAATAAATGTTATTTCTTAACATATGGTTCATATATAGTATATATACCAACAATCCTATGGAGGTGCGTGCATCTTCTGGAATGTAATACTTGTCAATTAGTTGAAAATGATAACCAATAATGGTTATACGTAACATGACGTGTCGTATTACTAGTCAATATTTATACATGAGCATATTCTTGCTCTAGAAAGAAGATAAAGGGGTCGAAGTGTGAGGTTCAAAAAACATTTTTCACCAAACACTAATTAGGCAGTTTATTGGACTTTTTCGCTAGTTCAAAACTTGGAAAAATAAAGGTATCAGATTCTCTCGTGTAATACAAGGAAACAAAACTATAAATACATAGTGAAAAATGGCACATATAATATAGCAGTTGTTAACAAATTAAATATTTTTTTAAGAAAAACGTAACACATAATCTCAGAGCATTGTATCATTGTCATGAAGAATCGACATGCAAAAGAATTGTCATTTTCAAAGACAATTACTTATGAGGATTCGAAAATACATAAATTGATAGATGTTCCTCCATATCCTAGTATTTATTATACCTCTCGTGAATTTGAGGCATTTAGAGACAAGAAAGAAGAGAAGTCAGGATGGGATTATAGCATTAACAAAGACAAAGCAGAAGACATAAATGTTGAAGCAGAAGCTTTCATTAAGTCGATGCACCGTAAATTTGAAGTATCAAAATTGATGTTAACCAAGTCTTCTTATTAAATAAATTAATGAGTCATGTGCTATATATATGGATCTTTTTAGGAATTGTAACTGAAGTGTGCATACATTATATATGTGCATTAAATAAATTATTAGGTATTATGTGGTTGTTTAACGTTTTTTTTAATAATAAATATACTATTTCATGGCATTATATATCATCCGAGTATGCAATTAAAATATGGGAAATTTTTTAAAATGTCAATATTTTAATATTTAAGAGGACTCATTAGCAACATTTTCAATATTCAGTAAAAAATTTAAATTTTAGTTTGTTATGTATCTTATTATATTTTTATTATTTATTTTTATTTAAAGAATATAATTATTTAATAACAAAAAGGGAGAAAATATTTCAAAAAAAGGTAAGGATCACTTAATTTTCTTATCAGTTACATTTTCAAATAAAATTTAAACTTTGTTCTTTTTTTTCTCCAGAATTTTTACCTTTTTAAAATTATATTCATTCCACAATATATTCTATTTATATTTATTATAGTTTTTAATTAATTTTTATTCATTCTAATAGGTATGCCGAATGTATCTATATAGTCATTTAATAAATATATTTGTATTCATATATTTTTTCCCTTTATAGTTATTTTTTTGTTCAAAAATCTTGTATGTATTCATTTCAATATGTATTTTATTTGTATTTCTATTTATTTCTACTTTTTATTTAGAATTTGGTATAATAATATATAAAATACAAAAAATTGGTATAATGAAAAAGTGAATGAAATATAAAATTGAAAAGAAATAATTGAATATTTGGTGTACTCATTCTTAAATGAAATGCATAAGTAGTTGACATACCTTTAGAATAAATACAAATTAGAAAAAAATGTCAAATTCAGAAACAATGCAACATAATTTTTGAATGAATACAACTATTAATTGTAAAAATAGATACTGACTAAAACAATATCAAAATTCAATATATACTTCCAAATTTATGAATATAAAAAACAATAAAGCTATGAAATACAAAAATAAATACTAATTGTGGTACATTGACATAACTATATATATAAAAAATAAAACAGAATACAAGATGAATTAAATATATGAAATACAATTCTAAATGTATGGATACAAAGTACAATAAAACAATGAAATACAAAAATACACACTGTCACGACCCAAATCGGATCGCGACTGGCATCCACACTTACCCTCCTATGTGAGCGAACCAACCAATCTAAACCTTAACATTTCAATGTTATATCAACAGAAAATAATGCGGAAGACTTAAACTCATAATTAATAACCAATTCAATAACTTCTAAAATTCAACATCTATTATTCCCCAAAATCTGGAAGTCATCACCACAAGAACATCTATGATCAAATTACTAAACTAAGAGTATTCTAAAAAGCTAAAACAAGTAAAAGCTAGTCCATGCCGGCACTTCAAGTCATCAAGACGTGAAGAGGAAGACCCACTCAAAGCCAGAAGCATTAGCTCACCTTGAAATCCGGTGTAATTGAAGACTGGCTAGAATTACGGTTGAGTTGAAGAAGACGGCACGTTTGCTGCACTCCACAAATAACAAGAAGAAAACATAAAAGTAGGGGTCAGTACAAAACACGGGTACTGAGTAGATATCATCGGCCAACTCAAAATAGAAAACAGTATATACCAAGTAATATCATAAAATTAACTATAATACTCAACATGTAGCAACAACACGTACTATATCATCAACCATTACCGTCAAGTTCACACATGAGGACTCAAGCCTCAATACCATACTCATTTGGGAATTAGATTCATTAGATTGAGTATATTAACATCTTTCAAGATTCATTATATTTATTCCTCTTGTGTCGGTACGTGACACTCCGATCCCCTACTACTATGTGTCGGAACGTGACACTCCGATCCCCTAATTCTACGTGTCGGTTCGTGACACCCGATCCCCTAAATCTACGTGTCGGTTCGTGACACCCGATCCCCTAAATCTACGTGTCGGTTCGTGACACCCGATCCCCTAAATCTCACTCTATCAATTCATCAAGCCTTCTCTTATACCAAGGCATCATCAATCTCATTACTTTAGTTCATCAAGCCTTCTTTCATACCAAGGCATCATCATTAACAAGAGATTGGGTTTTCTTTTCAAGATTTAGGATTCAATAGCTTTATCATGCTGATTATATCACAATTACATAATCACATTCATGCAAGCATACAATTAAGCATATAGAAGGGTTTACAATACTACCAATACATATCATTCGCTAATAAGAGTTTACTACGAATAGCATAAAACCATAACCTACCTCCACCGAAGATTAGTGATCAAGCAAGCAATTTCCCCAAGCTTTGTTCTTTGTTTTCTTTCTTCCTCGTTCGATCCTCTCTCTCTCTCTTTGTTCTTTCTACTTTTCTTATTCAAACCCTCTTTCTTTTACCCTAATTAGTATATACTTAAGAATAAAAGATGGCAATAATAACCCACTAATTAACTTAAGGTTACCTCTTTTAACCCCCAAGTAATTAGACTTATTAAAACTAACCCACTAACTTTATAATTAAAGTAGGAATAGTCAAAAATGTCCCTTAAAACGTATAAAGAAATCCGACCCAGATTGGGATTACGCAACCTGCGACGGCCCGTCGTGCCTGCGACGGTCCGTCCTGCACGTCGTCGCAAGGTTCAGAGACTCAATTTCCACCACAGAGTCTGTGACGGTCCGTCCTGCCATTTCGTTACGAAGTTCAGAGAGTCGATTTTCAGTACCCAATTTCAGATTTTCTAAGTGTTTTGAAACGAGACCCTGCGACGGTCCGTTGTGCCTACGACGGTCCGTCGTGGGGCCCGTTGTCTTTGCCAGTTTTTCCAGAATCGAAGTCTGCCGCTCAAAACGACTAAACAAGTCGTTACACACACTGACTAAAACAACAACAAAATTCAATATACACTTCCAAATCTATGAATACAAAAAACGTTAAAACTATGAAATATACACAATCAAACTCATGTAATGTGTTACATTGACATAACTAACACACAAAAAAAAAAAACAGAACAAAAAATACAATAAATATATGAAATACAAAAATAAATACTAACTATAACATAATAAAAATTTCATATACACTTTCAAACGCATTGTAACATGATTTTTTTGAATCTTAAAAATTACTAAACAAATTAAACTAAACATGCAAGACACAGAACATGCAAAAAAAAAAAACTCTTCTCAAACAAATTGGTCTTCTTCATCTTCATGGTTATGAAATTGTGTGAGATTTTGCACATTGACGGATTCATGTATTTTTCCCCATCGTATACCCTCCTTAGATTTAAAAACGGAACCTACATTGTTGTTTAATTCTTGAGTGAGAAAAAATTAAATGATGGGAAATCGAAAGAACTTTGATTATTTTGTCCAATACCTATAGTAATAACTCTCTTGAAAACTTCCATTGAAGAGAGAATTATGTAGTCTCAAACCCTAAAAAATGTTTAAGAATAACAACAAAAAAAAATTAAAAAAATATACTAAAACCAGTAATTAAATAAATAAGGAATCTGAAAAACATAATACCCAAATCAATGTTAATCTTCAAATCAAATCTTGCAACGAAATTAAATGAGAATAATAGAAAATATTAATATATTGAATAAAAAATCTGTGGAATTGATTTGGAAGGATGTTAGAGAGAGAAATTGAAAAAAAGAGTATGAAAAGAGAGTAAAATCTGGGGAATTGATTAGGAAAAAAGTAAAGAGAGAAATGATAAGCTTAAGAAAAGAGAGAGAAAAATTAAAATGACATTAATATCTACCCAATACATAAATATAGGAAAATGTGTAATCTATGATAGAGAAAAAAAAGGTGTAAATAATGAGAGAGAAATTAATAATAATATCAGAATAATTATTTATTTTTAATATAATGACATTTTTGACATGTTTACTAATATTATTAAAGTATGGATATTATCACTAAATAAGTTAATTTTTTTGACTAGTTAGCTAAATTTCCCTTAAAATATTTTACTATTTTTTTTTTAAATCTCTTCCTTATTGTTGGAACTGGCTCATATCAACGTTGGAAAAAATAAACACTAACAATGTGTACTATAGGGTAATATTCAAAAACTATTTAACTTTAATTTTTTCAGTGTATTTAAACTAACAAGAGACCTCAAATACAAACATAAGCTAGAGTTTGACCATAGATTTTCAAATATTTTTGATTAATTTTATTTGCTTGTGAATTTGGATGAAATTTCACCATGTGTTTGACCATAATATTTGAGAAATATATTTGACTTTTTTTAATAAATATGATTTATACCCATAAATTTTTAAAACTATCAAAATTAATCATAGGTTTGTATTACATAGGAAGATAGAAACGTTGACATAATAAGATTCATGACTTTCGAGCAACAAATCAATTGGATCTTTGTTGCACCAAATAATAAGTAGCTAGTGTTCATGACATTAGAGCAATGTGGTAGTTTTGAGTGAGTGCAACAAACATTATCATTCCATACATAGTGAAGTAGACGAAGCATATGACTTTATTACTCTAAGCTGATTGTTCATTATTTTCATCAACAACCATATCATCACTTTCATATTCACTGAATATTTTATCACTACTCTGGTGTTCACGTAAAAATTATGTAATACAATACAAGCAAATACTATAGAGGGTACTTTTTTGTACAGATATAAGTTTGGTGTACTATAGACTTTGAGTTTTTAAAAGTTGTCAAATAATGAGATTTGACCCAAATACTAATTTTTTCTAGTATTTAAAAATTTGACTTATTTGTCAAAAATATTTGCTAAATACTGACAAGTATATAAACAAACACTATTTGCCAAAAATTTTCATGAATTTTACTTGGAAAATATATGGCAAAACGAGTCATTAGGTTTGGGCAAGCAACTAATTAACAACAAAAATAAATACATCATAATAAAATAAATCAACCATGCGAGACATCATGAAATTTACATTAAAAGACTTTGTAGTGTAAAAAGTAAAAATAATGGGACAAAGCTCCAATCTAATCAACTAAAGTTACAACTTACAACAATGTTCTCATAAATGAAATCAGAAGGTGTCAAACAATGAGTAATACATAAAGATAGAATCAAACACTAAAGAAGAAAAAAAGCAAAATCAGTCAAATGCAACTATTATTTTATGAGCTGAAATCTAAAGTTGGGAAATTGCAAATTTACTTATGTCAACTTTCAATCACAGAGTAAGATGATAAAAACAAATTATATAACAATTAGCTCAATTTGTCGAGGAACAAATCAAGAATCACTATCTGAAGTTGGTTGTTATTGCTGAAAATTCTACGCAAAAAGCTACACTTCTCTCTATTTATCTTTATGTGGCTACCGAAAATGTACTCGAGTGAATGTGATATAAGACCTAAAGAGATTTTATATATACTCTATGATATTGAGCTTATGGGAAAGAGTGTGCTAGTCCACATTGGGCTTTTATTTATCCATATATGAATAGATAAAGACCAAAATTCATTAATTCTCCCCATCTCAATAATGAAAGCTATAATTTTGGTAATCATGCAATAGTCTTCAAACTTCAAACTTCTTGATAAAGCTAATTTGGTTATCATATCAATACCATTATCATCTGTACAAATCTTCATACTCATAAGTTCAAGTAAGTTAAAGAGCATGCCACATCACATCTTAAATTCAACGATATTTCACATCAATATGTTTAGACCGATATGAAATGCTATCAAGATGAGAAGCAATTTAACTATCACCAATAAAGCACAGATCTCTCTTGAGCACAACTAAATCCTCCAAAGAACTCTTCATCCAAAAACACTCTTACAAGTTTTAGCGGGATCAGTATGCACAATTTTTATAGTAGATAGAAAAATACATTTTTGCAACCCAAATTATTAAGAAACAACTCCCCTGGTCAAATCAAGATTAAAAAAGTTACATGCTTAAGAGGAAAAATAATTTTAAGCAAGAAAAAATAATAAATTGCTGGAGAAAATATAGACAATAATGTATAGATTTTATAAAGTTAAGACAATAATGTTCAATTTTATAGAGTTTTTTCTTTGAAGCTAATACAAAAAATATAATGATGGTGAATTTTGTTATTTATGTAAGATGCGATTAAGTTTAATTAATACTTTTTATTTTGATAAATCTATTAGATTTAAGATAAGAATCAAAATTAACACATTTTATTTTACATAAAGGAATCTTATATATATATATATATATATATATATATATATATATATATATATATATATATATATATATATATATATATATATATATATAAAGAGAATCCTAGGCCCGCTTACGTGGTGCCTCCACAAACAAGGATTCCTTTTTTAAAATTATCTATTATGAAAATTAGTCTTCCCTTTTCATGAAAAGTTGTAACTTTTATGAAAAATTGTGACTTTATGAAATGTTGCGACTTTTATGAAAGTTGCGATTTTGTGAAAAGTTGCGACCTTTAGGAAGAGTTACGACTTTTATGAAGAGTTGCATCTTTTATGAAAAGTTGTGACTTTTATGTAACGTTGTGACCTTTCTGATGAGTTGCAACTTTTTCAAAGAGTTGTGATCTACTATTTCTTAATATAAATATGTCACGACACAAATCGGGTCGCGACTGGCACCCACACTTACCCTCCTATGTGAGCGAACCAACCAATCTAAACCTTAACATTTCAATATAATATCAACAGAAAGTAATGCGGAAGACTTAAACTCATTAATAAAATCAATAACTATTATTATCCCAAAATCTGGAAGTCATCACCACAAGAACATCTATAATCAAATGACTAAACTAAGAGTATTCTAAAAGCTAAAACAAGTAAAAGCTAGTCCATGCCGGAACATCAAGGCATCAAGACATGAAGAGGAAGACCCAGTCCAAGCTAGAAGCATTAGCTCACCCTGAAATCCGGTGTAATTGAAGACTGGCTAGAGTTACTGTTGAGTTGAAGACGACGGCACGTTTGCTGCACTCCACAAATAACCAAGAAGAAAACATAAAAGTTGGGGTCAGTACAAAACACGGGTACTGAGTAGATATCATCGGCCAACTCAAAATAGGAAACAGTATATACCAAGTAATATCATAAAATCAACTAAGAGACTCAACATGTAGCAACAACAAGTACTATATCATTAACAATTTCCGTCAAGTTCACACATGAGGACTCAAGCCTCAATACCATACTCATTTGGAAATTAGATTCATTAAATTGAGTATATTAACATCTTTCAAGATTCATTATCTTTATTCCTCTTGTGTCGGTACGTGACACTCCGCTCCCTTACTACTATGTGTCGGAACGTGACACTCCGATCCCCTAATTCTACGTGTCGGTTCGTGACACCCGATCCCCTAAATCAACGTGTCGGTTCATGACACCCGATCCCCTAAATCTACGTGTCGGTTTGTGACACCCGATCCCCTAATACTACGTGTCGGTTCGTGACACCCGATCCCCTAATTCTACGTGTCGGTTCGTGACACCCGATCCCCTAATCTCATTCTATCAATTCATCAAGCCTTCTCTTATACCAAGGCATCATCATTAACAAGAGATTGGGTTTTTTTTTTTTCAAGATTTGGGATTCAATAGCTTCATCATGCTTATTTCATCACAATCATATAATCACATTCATGCATGCATACAATTAAGCACATAGAAGGGGTTACAATACTACCCAATACATATCATTCTCTATTAAGAGTTTACTATGAAAGCATAAAACCATAACCTACCTCCACCGAAGAGTAGTGATCAAGCAAGCAATTTCCCCAAGCTTTGTTCTTCGTTTTCTTTCTTCCTCGTTCGATCCTCTCTCTCTCTTTGTTCTTTCTACTTTTCTTATTCAAACCCTCTTTCTTTTACCCTAATTAGTATATACTTAAGAATAAAAGATGGCAATAATAACCCACTAATTAACTTAAGGTTACCTCTTTTAACCCCCAAGTAATTAGACTTATTAAAATTAACCCACTAACTTTATAATTAAAGCAGGAATAGTAAAAAACGTCCCTTAAAACGTATAAAGAAATCCGACCCAGACTGGGATTACGCAGTCTGTGACGGCCCGTCGCGCCTGCGACGGTCCGTCGTGCTGCTCCGTCACAGACTTCAGAGACTCAATTTCTCTGAAGGGTCTTTGACGGTCCGTCAGACCTGTGACGATCCGTCCTGCCATTCCGTTACGAAGTTCAGAGAGTCGATTTCAGTGCCCATTTTTCAGATTTTCTAAGTGTTTTGAAACGAGATCCTGCGACGGTCCGTCGTGCCTACGACGGTCCGTCGTGGGGCCCGTCGTCTTTGCCAGTTTTTCTAGAATCGAAGTCTGCTGCTCAAAACGACTAAACAGGTCGTTACAATATATACCAATTTACCCATCGTTCGTCCTCGAACGATCATAAGGAGAAAAACAAGGGCGAAAAGAAGTACCTGAATCTGTATACAGGTGTGGATATATTTCTTGCATATCAGCCTCTTTCTCCCAAGTGGCTTCTTCGACTGGTCGATTCTTCCATTGAACTTTGATGGACGCAATCTCCCTTGACATCAACTTGCGAACTTCTCTATCTAAAATGGCAACAGGCTCCTCCTCATAAGACAAATTTTCATCAAGCAGAATTGAATTCCAACGAATGATGTAGTCTCCATCCCCATGGTATCTTTTCAACATAGACACATGAAACACCGGATGCACTCCGGATAGTCCTGGAGGCAAGGCTAACTCATAAGCCACCTCCCCTACTCGCTTGAGTACTTCAAATGGACCAATATACCTTGGGCTAAGTTTACCTCGCTTACCAAACCGCATCACCCCTTTCATGGGCAAAACCTTCAGTAAGACTTGTTCACCCTCCATAAACTCCAGGTCTCTAACCTTTCGATCTGCATATTCCTTTTGCCTACTTTGCGCCGCTAACAGCTTATCTTGAATAGATTTCACTTTCTCTAATGAATCCCTCAAAAGGTCAGTACCCCAGGGTCTAACCTCAAATGCATCAAACCACCCAATGGGAGACCTACATCTTCTCCCATATAGTGCCTCAAATGGGGCCATATCAATGCTTGAGTGATAGCTATTGTTGTAGGAGAACTCTGCTAAGGGTAAGAAGCTATCCCAATGACCACCAAATTCTATCACACATGCACGAAGCATATCCTCCAACACTTGAATCGTTCGCTCAGACTGACCATCGGTCTGAGGATGGAACGCAGTACTAAGGTCCAACCTAGTACCCAATTCCGCATGCAATGTTTTCCAAAACTTAGAAGTAAACTGCGTACCTCTATCTGATATGATGGAGAGTGGAACCCCATGCAACCGAACAATTTCTGAGATGTAAATTTTGGCTAACTTCTCTGCATTATAAGTCACCTTGACCGGAATGAAGTGAGCAGACTTAGTTAATCGGTCCACAATTACCCAAATAGAATCAAACTTTCCCAATGTCTTTGGAAAACCAACCACGAAATCCATTGCAATTCTTTCCCACTTCTATTCAGGAATGGGCATTCTTTGAAGTGTTCCTCCGGGCCTCTGGTGTTCATACTTTACTTGCTGACAGTTTGGACATTTGGCAATAAAATCAACAATATCACGCTTCATTCTACTCCACCAAAAGTGTTGCTTTAGGTCACGATACATCTTGGTTGCACCCGGATGTATAGAATACCTTGAACTATGAGCCTCTGTCAGAATAGTGTTGATCAAATCGTCAACTCGGGGTACACATACCCTTCCCTTGATTCTCAAAACACCTTCCTCATCGATTTGTGCTTCCTTAGCCTCTCCTCGCAATACCTTATCTTGGATTCTGCTTAGTTTCTCATCATCAAACTGTTTTCCCTTAATCTTGTCAAGAAAAAAAGACCTTGCTTCCACACAAGCCAACAATCCTCCCTTCTCATTTACTTCTAACCTCATCAAGTCGTTAGCCAGAGTCTGAACCTCTCTAGCCAATGGACGTCTAGAAACTTGCAAGTGAGCTAGACTTCCCATGCTCCCTGCCTTTCTACTTAAGGCGCCTTCCACAACATTAGCCTTTCCCGGATGATACAAGATAGTGATATCATAGTCCTTCAGTAGTTCCATCCACCTCCTCTGTCTCAAATTCAAATCTTTTTGAGTAAAGACATTCTGTAGGCTACGATGATCCGTGTATACTTCACACTTAACCCCATATAGATAGTGTCTCCATTGCTTTAATGCAAACACTACCGCAGCCAATTCCAAATCATGAGTCGGATAATTACGTTCATGCACCTTTAATTGCCTCGAAGCATAAGCAATTACATTCTTTTCTTGCATTAGCACCGCACCCAACCCAGAATAGGATGCATCACAATAAACAATGAAGTTCTTACCTTCCACGGGCAAGGTGAGAATTGGTGCAGTAGTCAACAAAGTCTTGAGCTTCTGAAAGCTTTGTTCACACTCGTCTGACCATACAAATGGGACATTCTGCTTAGTCAAGTTCGTTAATTGGGAAGCAATGGAAGAGAATCCCTTGACAAATCGAAGGTAATAGCTAGCTAAACCAACAAAGCTCCTTATTTCTCACACATTAGTGGGTCTCACCCAATTCTTCACTGTCTCAATCTTAGAAGGATCCACCATTACTCTATCCTTAGAAACTACATGCCCCAAGAAGGACACTGCATCTAGCCAAAACTCACACTTAGAGAACTTGGCATAAAGCTTTTTCTCCCTCAACATTTCCAATACAATCTTCAAATGCTCCTCATGTTCCTTCTTACTTTTAGAGTATATCAGTATATCATCAATAAATACGATCACGAAGAGGTCCAAATATGTCTTAAAAATCCCGTTCATCAAGCTCATGAACGCAGCAGGGGCATTCGTAAGACCAAAAGACATCACTACAAATTCGTAATGCCCATACCTCGTTCGAAAAGCGGTCTTTGGCACATCCATTGCCCGTATTTTCAATTGATGATATCCGGATCTCAATTCAATCTTAGAGAAGACACAAGCACCTTGTAACTGATCGAACAAGTCATCAATGCGAGGAAGAGGATACTTGTTCTTAATAGTTACCTTGTTCAACTGCCTGTAGTCTATGCACATCCTAAAACTCCCATCCTTTTTCTTCACAAATAATACCGGAGCACCCCAAGGAGATGCACTTGGTCTAATAAAGCCTTTGCTTAGCAACTCTTGAAGTTGGGCCTTTAACTCTCTTAACTCCACGGGAGCCATTCTATATGAAGGTATAGAAATGGGGCGAGTACCCGGTTCAAGATCAATACAGAAGTCAATATCCCTATCCGGTGGCATACCAGGAAGATCTGCAGGGAACACATCCAAAAACTCACGGACTACCGAAACCGACTCAATAGAAGGTACTTGGGTAGTATCATCCCGGAGGTGTGCTAAGAAAGCTAAACAACCCTTACTAACCATTCTCTTAGCACGAAGAAAGGAGACGATACAGACCGGATTGGAAGTGTAGTCACCCTCCCACACTAACGGATCTGTCCCAGGTTTGGCTAACATCACAGTCTTAGCATTACAATCCAAGATCGCAAAATTCGGAGAAAGCCAAGTCATACCCAGAATTACATCAAAGTCAACCATTTCTAAGATAACCAAATCTACATAAGTGTTACTCCCCACAAAAGTCACCAAACAAGACCTATACACTTTTTCAACTATCACAGACTCACCCACCGGAGTAGAAACACGAATAGGCATGTCAAGTAATTCACAATGTAAATTAAGACCATTAGCAAATGAGGAAGATACATAAGAAAATGTGGATCCAGGATCAAACAATACAGAAGCCATGCAATCACAAACCAAAAGATTACATGTGATGACAGCATCAGATGCCTCCGCTTCAGACCGCCCAGGGAAAGCGTAACAATGGGCCTTATCGTTTGTCTGTCCGTTGCCCCTACCATGTTGTGATGTAGTGGCTCCAGTTTTCCCATCACCCCGGCCATTTTGGTGACCACAATTACCTCGACCACCACGTCCTCCAGAATAACGGCCTCTGCCATGACCACCTCTACCTCTAGCCATTGGGGGTCTATAACTCTGTTATGGACAATTCCTCCTAATATGCCCGGTCTCTCCACATCCATAACATTCTCTAGAGTCATGCATAGGTCTCTCAGGGAAGTGTTGACCGGTCTGAGGTGGACCCCCAACTACAGTTTGTAGTGAAGACTGAATTGGTCGAACTGAGTAGCCTCCGGAACCCTGTCCTCTAGAGTAAGAACCATTAAACTCACCTCCCTTTCGAAACCTTTTTGATGTTGATGCCATGGTGAAGTCATCTGGCTTCACTCCCTCCACCTCTACCACGAAATCTACCACTTCTTGGAAGGATTTTGCCGTAGCCGCTACCTGTAAGGCTGAAATCCGCAACTCTGACCTCAACCCCTTCACAAAACGACGAATCCGCTCTTGTGGACTGAAGCAAAGTTGGGTGGCATATCTGGATAGTGCACGAAACTTAGCCTCATATGCAGTAACCGACATCCTACCTTGCTCCAGACTCAAGAATTCATCTCTTTTCCTATCCCTCAAAGTTCGGGGAATATACTTCTCCATAAACAAGCTAGAGAATGATGCCCAAGTAATAGGTGGTGCCTCTGTTGGTTGACACTCAACATGTGACTGCCACCACATTTTGGCGTTCCATTGAAACTGATAAGTCACAAACTCAACACCAAACCGTTCTACTATACCCATCTTGTGTAGTAGCTCATGACAGTCAACCAGAAAATCATAGGCATCCTCACATTCAGCACCCTTGAAGACTGGAGGTTTCAATTTCAAGAACTTACAGAAAAGTTCATGTTGATCATTTGTCATTATAGGCCCTGTAGTCAAATGAGGAAACGTGCCTATTTCCAATGAGGCATCCATGCGGGGAGCCATAGTATCTGCATGTTGTACTTCAGGACCCTGAGGTGCTGGTGTAGAAAACACTGGAGGTGTTTGACCTTGATCAGATAACCCACTAAGATAAGCAAGAACCTGATTTATCATCTTTGGGGTAGGTTGGGGTGGTAGTTCCTCATTCTGTACTTGCTCAGTTTCCCCTTCCTCACCCTCTCTTACTACTTCTTCAGTCGGTGGAGGAGTCACCGCCCTAGTATCAGATGGGCCAGGTGCTCGTCCTCTTCCTCTAAAGGACGTCCTCCCACGACCTCTACCACGGCCTCTTGCCGCTATTCTTCCTCGAGCTACAGCCCCAGTGGCTGGCTCAGACGCTTCTTGTCTTGCCGATGTTGATGTTGGCGCAGTCGTTGCTCTAGTTCTAACCATCTGCAAAATAGAGTGAAGATGGTCAGATACCAATTTGTATCACCTAGATACCAATTGGATCCAAGTAATAGCACGAAAGAAAGAATAAAAGAATGGAATTTTCCTAAAGTCTTATAGCTTCTCAAATAAAAGTAAAGGCGTCCCCCTACCGTCCCTTAAGACTCTACTAGACTCGTTCTTGTGTGATGAGACCAACGAACCTAATACTCTGATACCAAGTTTGTCACGACCCAAATCGGGTCGCGACTGGCACCCACACTTACCCTCCTATGTGAGCGAACCAACCAATCTAAACCTTAACATTTCAATATAATATCAACAGAAAGTAATGCGGACGACTTAAACTCATTAATAAAATCAATAACTATTATTATCCCCAAAATCTGGAAGTCATCACCACAAGAACATCTATAATCAAATGACTAAACTAAGAGTATTCTAAAAGCTAAAACAAGTAAAAGCTAGTCCATGCCGGAACATCAAGGCATCAAGACATGAAGGGGAAGACCCAGTCCAAGCTAGAAGCATTAGCTTACCCTGAAATCCGGTGTAATTGAAGACTGGCTAGAGTTACGGTTGAGTTGAAGACGACGACACGTTTGCTGCACTACACAAATAACCAAGAAGAAAACATAAAAGTTGGGGTCAGTACAAAACACGGGTACTGAGTAGATATCATCGGCCAACTCAAAATAGGAAACAGTATATACCAAGTAATATCATAAAATCAACTATGATACTCAACATGTAGCAACAACAAGTACTATATCATTAACAATTTCCGTCAAGTTCACACATGAGGACTCAAGCCTCAATACCATACTCATTTGGGAATTAGATTCATTAAATTGAGTATATTAACATCTTTCAAGATTCATTATCTTTATTCCTCTTGTGTCGGTACGTGACACTCTGCTCCCTTACTACTATGTGTCGGAACGTGACACTCCGATCCCCTAATTCTACGTGTCGGTTCATGACACCCGATCCCCTAAATCTACGTGTCGGTTCGTGACACACGATCCCCTAATACTACATGTCGGTTCGTGACACCCGATCCCCTAATTCTACGTGTCGGTTCGTGACACCCGATCCCCTAATCTCATTCTATCAATTCATCAAGCCTTCTCTTATACCAAGGAGTCATCATTTACAAGAGATTGGGTTTTTTTTATCAAGATTTGGGATTCAATAGCTTCATCATGCTTATTTCATCACAATCATATAATCACATTCATGCATGCATACAATTAAGCACATATAAGGGTTTACAATACTACCCAATACATATCATTCTCTATTAAGAGTTTACTATGAAAGCATAAAACCATAACCTACCTCCACCGAAGATTAGTGATCAAGCAAGCAATTTCCCCAAGCTTTGTTCTTCGTTTTCTTTCTTTCTCGTTCGATCCTCTCTCCCTCTTTGTTCTTTCTACTTTTCTTATTCAAACCCTCTTTTCTTTTACCCTAATTAGTATATACTTAAGAATAAAAGATGGCAATAATAACCCACTAATTAACTTAAGGTTACCTCTTTTAACCCCCAAGTAATTAGACTTATTAAAATTAACCCACTAACTTTATAATTAAAGTAGGAATAGTCAAAAACGTCCCTTAAAACGTATAAAGAAATCCGACCCAGACTGGGATTACGCAGTCTGTGACGGCCCGTCGCGCCTGCGACGGTCCGCCCTGCTGCTCCGTCACAGACTTCAGAGACTCAATTTCTCTGAAGGGTCGTGACGGTCCGTCACACCTGTGACGGTCCGTCTTGCCATTCAGTTACTAAGTTCAGAGAGTCGATTTCAGTGCCTATTTTTCAGATTTTCTAAGTGTTTTGAAACGAGACCCTGCGACGGTCCATCGTGGGGCCCGTTGTCTTTGCCAGTTTTTCCAGAATCGAAGTCTGCTGCTCAAAACGACTAAGCAGGTCGTTACAAAATAGAGGGATTGTTTGTCACTATTATTTGTAGTTTTTTTTTCGTTATAGGGTAATAATTCAAATACATTAATTATGCTTCTTATGAAGTTTGTTTTATTCCTTACAAATTTCTTTTCCTACTTCATTGAGATTAATCTTTACGGTAAGTCATAGTTATTCATGTAACTATGACAATTTCTTTTTACTATTTTTAGTGACCTTTTCTAACTCTGTTAAAACTTTCAGTTAGGATGATTAAAAATTGATCTTCTCTTTCTTTCCTTCCTACAGGTTATTTCATATAAACATTGAAAAATCGTTTTAATCGCAATGTGGTATTACTACTCTTGCACCTCTCAGTTTACAACTCACAAAACTGCTGAAATGGTTCAATTTATTATATTTGATTTTTTAATAACAAAAATATTTTTTTCTGTCACTACTATTTGTAGGTTTTTTTCGTTGTAAGGGAGTTGAATTTAAGTATACTATTTAAGATTTTTATGAAGTGTGTTTCAATCCTCAAAGTTTTCTTCCTCCTATCTGATGAAGCTTAATTTTTTACTATAAGTCATAGTAATTTATGTATCTATTGCAATTTCTTTTTTCTATTATGCTGCTTCTGTAATTAATAGTTTGGTTCAAAGCTACTTGTTCCTAATAACTTGGTTCAAATATGCCCAATTAATGAGTCAAAATAATAATAATAATTTATTTTTGATAAATATATATTTTTTTCTCTTTAAGCATATTTTATTCCTAATAAAAATATTATTTTAAAAAAGATGATTCTTGTTTCTTTTATTTTTTATAATCACTTTAATTAATAAATAAATAAATAGGAATTATTTCATTTCATAATATTTTTTGAATTGAACTCGGACAAGTATTTGCTAGTAAAAAGAGTTTTCATTAGAAATTAATTGTGTTAAAAATAAAAAGGAATATGTATATTTGAAAAGGGATATTTTTGACTGATTAAGTAACAATAAAGATATTTTTGGATCAAACTATTGACTATAAGAATACTTTTAAACTAAACTATTAAATATTGACATTTTTGTTCATGAATTTCGCATAATATAAGAATATTTTATACCCAACTTTGAATCATAAGAATTTCAACAAATATACTTGGATGCTTGCACTGAAATTGCTGGCCAATTAGTCGCACGAATGAAATAACTTGTGAAATTAGCCCCTTGCAAGATTATTTTTATTATATTATTATTGTCACTATAATATCTTCAACATAACCATGACACACATGCCTATCCTTGTAATATTGGTACATAGGTAAAGTTAATTGCTATATTTAGCTTTGTAATCACTCCAAAGTTGATCAACTGTCTTTCCTAATAAGTAAACAAAGAACTGATTAGTATTATCATTTCTCATTTTTTTAAATTAAGTTGTGCCACAAATTCATTTCTAAAACTGTGGCAATAACAAAGAAATTGAGCAGTAACATCGTAGCTTGGTTCCAATGATCACCCTGACCTGGTTTCACCCAATGGCTTGGTCCAAGGCCAGCTTCCAGTTTCACATAATTAGCAATCCGTTCAATTAATCGTCCAAGAGCCTTACCATTACCATTCCATTGCCAAATGTGAGCACTTTCGTGGTATAACACACATGTGATCTCTCTCTTTACATCCCAGAATAACCTAGGATATACTTGAAAACACAAATGTGATGTTCAAATTTGGAATAGTACAACAATTAGTATCTTTTATTGATGATTTGATGCAATAACAAAAAATAATAAAGAAACTTATATGCCAAAAAGAAGTTATTTTATAATTATTCTTTTGAATTAAAATGAAATTTTTTCTAACGAAATTAGAGCTTAGGTGGCCATGATTTAAAATAAAATAGACAAGTCATATCACATAGCAAAAATGACGATATGGGAATCGAACTTGATTGACCTACAAAGAGAGGTGAATCCAAGAATATTACGTTTTCAACTATTTATACTTAAAACAAAAACAGCGAAAAAAGGCTTCAGCAAAATTCAAATCCTGGTCACATGGATGGTTCCTCTAGCTTATACCATTATCTCTCATATGCTTTCCTTGGATGTACGGTTAATTATATTCTATTTTTTGTCAAATTTTCAAGATACTTATTTACATGAAGTTAACATGTGCACGTATACCCCCACTTACAAGATTGGGTCCGCCTCTGCCTACAAACTTAATAAACATACATGGACATCATACAACTAGCTTTGTGCACATCTTTTCTACTGAGCCATAAATAATTAAAGGTGTTTATATATAATATAAAGTAAGATTTATATTTTTTAAAGGTGCATGTATATATCGATCAATTAATTTTTCATATGTATGTTTGAGACGTGGGCTTATTTTTGTGTACCTTGCACTAACATGAATCTCATTGTTGATAGGAAAAGATACGCCGCTCATGTCATCGATGAACAAGCTTACTTTTGGTACATTTTAACGGTCAGCTGGACAATTCTATTGTTGGAAGGTATTCCATATGTAGGATGTGGCAGCTGTCAGTGTTTGCTAACCATATTGAGCTCCGATATCTCGGTTGAAACGGACACCTACAAGGGAGTTTGCTGCCGTGTTCGTCACTGAATAATCCACAACATGGATTTTCTGGCTCATTGTTGATTTACTCATAGTTTTGCCATATACTTCAACACAAACTTAACTCAAAAAAGGAATGAGATTAATTAAGACCTTGTTTGGATAAGCGTTTCTAAGTCAAATAACATTCAATAATTTTTAACTTTAAAAAAACTTATCAGACCATGACACAGACTCACCAGGCACTGACACCTATCCATTTGTATTTCTCACCGAGGTGCTAATATTTTCTGTATTGCAACTAGTATTCTCACTTCAAAACAACATCCTCATTTTTCACACAATGATTTCAGTTTGAGTATAAGGATTAGTTTTAAACACTCACTCTAAGAACAAATTCACAACTAAATCATACATATTGCCATAAGCTTGCCCTTATCTTCTCTACTTTAAATTCGTCGTACAACTCCTAGGATCACGATAGGACTTTCTTAGCTTGTAACAAAGGCTCAGGTTCAGGTATTGTATACTTAGGTATACTTCAGGGACTTGTTGCCCTTCTTGACATATCGTTAGCATCCTACCTTTTCATCTTTTTATTCCGCACTATTTCATATATTCTTTCACCTTGCTATTTTCCCCTCTTTCTTCATTTGTGTAAGTGACTCTTTTCATTTCTTGCTTGTATTTATTATATTTTTTTTATTTCACTATTCTTTCAACTAGTTATTGAGTCACTTTACTTTTGGTTTTTCCCTGTCTTTGTTCTTTTAACCCCACTTTCAACAGCATTCCTCATAATAGCCACCCTCAACTCATGGCTTTGCCATGAGTAAAAGTACAGAATACCCAAAGTTGGTTCAAGGCCACGAAAATGTTGTTTACTGCATTAGCCACCCTCAACTTATGCTTTTGGCATAAGCCGAGGTGCACAAGTTCAATGAGAGACCAGGGCTAGCATATTATTCCCAGAAAAGATCTGTTGGGGTGAAAAAGAAAGTTCTACTTTAAAATCAAATTATTTGGATCAAAGAGGGATTAATTTCATTTTTGTTAATTTTATTTAAGCTAAAAAAATTGGCTATATTAAACAAGGTCCCATGATCCTTTCCTAATTGCCTATTATAGCTTACTTTTAGTAGGACTAACAAGGCAAGTTCTAGCTCTGTACAAATAGTGGACTATTCCAATTTTGCTAACACTCAATTGACATCTCATTACTCTACCAGATTATCCGACACCTAGTTCGAGTCTTAGACATAGGGTCGTGTAGTGGTGTATCTCTATGTCATGCTTAGAGCCACACATTTATCAATTACTATCCCTAGCCACGCATCATTTTCATTACATTAGGATATCATTCTTGTTTAGCCATCATGCTTGAGAGTTATACTATGTACAAAAGATATAAACATGCCGGTTAAACAATAAAAACAATAAATTTCTTTGTCGAAAAGAACAAAGGCAAGAAGACCCCAAAAGAGGATTGTGAATTTTCCTACACAGACTTCACCCTAACACTTAATTTTCATTTACCCAACCCCCAACAAAAAGACATGTAATTATCTACAATGCATAAAAATATTAAAATAAGAGAGTGGTAGGTGAAGCAAATCTGGGGTGCAAAGCGCCGTCTATCAGCAAGCTAGTGAGTCTGGTTCCCCAGAACCCACAACCGATGTAGTCTTGACACCCTCAGTAGTGTCCTCAGCAGCAACAACAATATAAGTAGCGCCTCCCTCTGTCTTCACATCTCTGGAGCTAGATGACCCAGCAGCTCACTCTACTACCCTTATCTGACGCGCCTCCTCATCAACAATTGAGGTTGTCCTCATAGCCTCCATATCATGGAGGTCCTTCTTCCTTGTTCTAGACTGATCCTCCTCTCGATTTCTACGCCACTTGGCATGCTCTCGAGGGGCTGGTGGTGGAATCTCAGACTTGCCTATAAAGCCGCCAACACTGTGTCCTCAACAGGCTCTGCAGAAGGGGCCTTAGACTAAAGCACCCTAGCATCTAGGATCATATAAATATCTACTCGCAGACTCTCAACCAAAGCGTGAATGGTAGACACGTCCACATGAGACTCTGGCAAGGCCAGCACCTGTAACTCAAAAGCGTCTAAGAGGTGATGAACCTCACCGATCTTCTACTCTGTGTGATGTGCTATTTTACACTCCAAGCGCTCCACCGCCTCAGCAATAGACTTGTGCATCCAAGGCTGGATGTGATGAAGAAGTGTGGCAATCTAAGTCTTTAATTTCTGGACCCTAACAAGCGGGACCAGAGAAGGGAAAGGGGCTAAGCGAGAGGATGTAGGGGCAGTGCTACTACCCGGGATAGACTCGACTGGGTAGTGTCAGTGGTCGCAGAAGTAGCCTGCGATGCTGTTCGAGCATGTGCTACTGTATCAGCAAGATTGTCGCCAAGTGGAGGCAACTCTGGATCAGGCCCTCTGCGTGGAGCCAACTCATTGGCTTCATTCGTGATAAGGCCAATATAAACAATGCCCAACAGATTCTTGAGTTGTTCAAAGCCAGATGGGCACACCTGCGGACCTTCATAGGTAAAACATCATGCACGGAAAAGGGTAAGTAATGGTGACCTTGAAATCCTTCTTGTGCATGACCAGTTGTAGTAGAAAATTAATGTCCTACTCAAAACCGTCTATCATCGCCGCCATCAGAACTGCGCGATCCCATGTAACTATATTATAAGCAGCCATTGGGAAAGGTAGTGGCGGACAATCAACCATAAAAACTTAGCCGTGAAAGTCAAGTTAGCCTTCCTCATGTCTCCCTTCGGCTTCGTTAACTAGTCGGCACCCTCTACATCAATAGATAAGTGCATGGCCATCCAACTCTTGGTTGTATCTCTCAGTTATGGCTCACGCAAGAATTGGCCATCTTTAACAATTTGCCATAAGTAGTCGATCTCAGTGGTGAGAGGGGTCTTGTTGGCATCAACATCCTTGTTATACAGATATCGGCGGATGCATGGTAGGGTGATGTCGACATGTATTCCGCATACTCAAACATGCTTAAGTGAGGTTTATTAGGCGGGGGGCAGCCTTCATATCAATATGTGATCAAAGAATAGCCACATAAAAGGCGTAAAACTCTCGAACCAACTCCTCACTATAGTGGCCCAAAGAACGAGCTGTCCACTCTAGCCGGTGTGTGGTGAAGAGATTGTGGATATCTTGCATGGTTGGGAGTCTTCTCGTAAGGAACCGACCCTCTAGTGTAAGGGTCCGTGTCATGACACCTTTATCATTTAGAAACATGGCATCTGAATACACTTGGTATTGCCCCTCGACACACCACCGGTTCGGCTGGTTGGAAACCTGGGCAAGACCACCAGTCGGTGGGCCAATAGTGGAATAAGTATTATAAGCCTCATCGGAAGTGGCTGAGTGTGCAGCCGTGGCGGGAGCCGGGGCTTTTGTGGACCCAGAGGCTTCCTCCGACCACGAAACTCCTTAGGAACCAGACACTCCTTCTTCCTGTGTAGCTGACCCAGAAGTTGTGCCGGTCAGTCTGCGCTCCTCATCAAACTAGGAGGCAGTGACTATGTCGGACGCCACCTATTTGGGCGTAGCTCTAGTTGCACGTGCAGCTCGTGCTGGAGTGGCATTGTCTGGGGGCACATACTCGGGATCATGCATATCATAAGAGCCTATAACTAGTCGGGCAAATGGGGCAACAGACTTTGAACACCCACGTGCGTAAACTCGATCTTGTTTCGGTGCCATTAGAGATAGTACATGTAAATAATAAATATTAATACTAGAAAGAGAAAACAAGACAAGCACAAACGACACAAAATACATATAAGAGCAAAGCTATAATGACATCTATGTTGTAGTAGTGAAATACGATGGACCGGGTGATGGCTCGTCAGGACTATGACAGACCTTCATGGGGTCCGTCATGTCTTACTTCAATGATGTGTATGTGGAGACCCCTGAAGGAAAGTCTCTCACAGTTATGAAAGATAAGTAGGACAGACCGTCGTGATAATGACGGTGCATCATCGATGTCCGTCCTGGGGCACTTAGAAAAAGTATGAAGACCCATAGGAGAGGAGTTTCTGACCGTCATGACGGTTGTGCCGTACGGACTGTCGAGGGTACGACGGTCCGTCATAGTTGTCCGTCAGAGGACACTTGGAAAAAAATGAAGACCTTTAGGACAAGGGTCTCTGACAACCACGACGGTTCTGCAGGACATACCATCGTGTTAATGACGGCCTGTCTTAAATTTCTGTCGGAGGACACATAGAAAAAGTTGGATACCTATAGAAATAGGGTCTCTGACAACCAGAATGGGTGACCTAATTTTTAAAATAAATAAAAAACATACCTGGCACGATGGATTCATGCGACGACGCAAGCGTGACGTTCCATTGCGAGCGTGAGGGTCCGTTGATGTATCCATTAGTGAATGTTGCGGAGTGATTTTCTTTATATTTTCCTGGTGATGTGCCTGAAAATTTAAAACTATTAGTTGAAAATGCTACCGTTAATAGAAAGAAAACTATACGTATTTTGTTGCCTCTCAACAAGCGCCTGATATAACGTTGCAGCACGACTGAAGACACTTTATTACTCAGACTTCATCAGTATGGTATGCCTCTCCGTGTCTGTGACATACAAGTAAGTTAGTTTCGCAAGAATAAAAAACAATAAAAAAGTAAAATTAAGAAAATATTGACTAAACTTTAGTAATAAGATTAAGTTAATCTAAAAGCTACTTTCTCCGGCAGCGGTGCCAAATTTTGGTAATCTCAAACTTAATTATTAAATAAGAAGTAAAGCGGTCGTATCAAGTAAAAAACCGAACTAATCAGGTTTGGATTATTCCCACGAGGAAAATAGTCAGACTTAACTTTATTCTATTATTACTATTGTTTAGTCAATTATTTACCTAGAAAACAAAAGATAATAAAGGTGTTTTTTTTTATCTAAATTAATGAAAATGATTAACTAAATTAAAGTAAACAACTAACAGATTTAAATCGTGGAGCTTAATCAGTTAAAAAAAGTAATTAGGGCTTAAGTGTTCCCTACGGGTTCCTAACTAGATAATCCTAACTATAAGTATCTTGCATGTAATGTGATAAGTTATGTATCTCTAAATCCTTGGTCAACCATCTAAAAAATTTCACTCCGCACCTTTGTCCGGCTACGTGTGTTGCTATACTAACCCTTACCTTTACATCATATTAAGCATTGTATTCAATATTTGACTAAGTTATTACCTCATACCAATATACACTAGCCTACTATATAGTACACACTAAATCTATGTTGATAATACTTTTCCTATAGTCTACCTCCATGGTCCGGCAAGTAGCATTAAGGCGAGTTCTAAGGTTGGCCATCCGTAAAAAAGACTTCTAAACAAAAGAATTAGCAATCCATTCAAAACACTATTCTAGACTTGCTATTTTAGTTAGATTTTACGTCAGTATTAAACCATGGTTCCCACAACCCTAGTTATGGAGTTTAGTAGTTACCCATAGTTATAATCACACTATTCATATAAATCATATAAGAATTTATGCACTTACTTTAATGAGAAAGAATGAATCCATATATTCACTTGATTAATCAACAAAAGCACCAACAATCATTCAGAAAAAAGTGTATCAATTGCCGTAATTAATCCTTCAATACTTGACAAAAAAAGTAAAACATACCCAAAAAATTCTAACTATTGAAAAGTCTAACCATAAAAAAAGTCTACTATCGAAAAGTCTTACTCCAAAATATCTAACTCTCCGAAAACGAGGTTTTTCGAATTAATTATAATAAAAACAAGAATTCTAATTGCTGAAAATCTGTCAAAACGTGTTTGAGTCAACGAATCTCATGATGGATTGTCGTGGTCACGATGGGTCATCATGGCCTCCGTCGTCCCATACTTCACAAATTCTTCTGCTGCTTTTTCCATTACCTATCAATGGACAGGTATGATGGAGCATTCCAAGCACGACATTCCATCGAGGGTCTCCATTCCATTATACTTAAAATTCATGAAATTTGGGTAATGGGACTACTTTCTAATCACTGTGACGAACAAGAAGGACGAACCGTCGTGGCAATGACCGTCCATCATGGACTTGTGTAATCCCACACTAATTCATACTTCCCCATCATCCTTTATAAGCTTCACTACGATTCCACCTACGGACCATCATAAGCTCCAAAGGTGGTCTTTTCTGCATTTTTTCTCTCGAAAACTTCCGCTTTCATCTTTGGATAGATTTCCTGCAAATAAGAAGAAACTTACATAAAATTAATACAAATAGGCTTTTTGACATAGACTAAACATAAGGAAAAAACATTAAAAATACCATGAAACCACGATAATGCAATTGAGTTAGAAACCAAGAAGGGTGTGCGGTTTATGGTGAATACACAATGATTAAAAATATACTTCTGTAATGCTAATTCGGAGAATGAAGTGGTCGAGGCATACCATCTTTATAAAGTATGAGTAATCAAGTGTCTTCAGTCGTGCCGCAACGTTAAATTAGGCGCTAGTTTGGAGGCAACCCAATACTTATTGTTTTTGTTCTAGTAAAGGTATTATTTTATACTAATGGGTTTTACATTTGTAGAAGCACAACACCAGGAAATTCTTCAAAAAATCACTCCACAACATTCACTGATGGATACATCAACAGACCGTCACGCTTGCAACGGAACGTCACATGAATCCGTCGTACCAAGTATGTTTTTCATTTATTTTCAAAATTAGGGCATCCGCGACGGAACCCATGACGGACCATCGCATCTGAGACGGACCATCGTCGGGGACTCATTACATCACTAACAAGCAACCCGACCCACCTGGCCGGAGAATTTTAAAAATTTCAAACCTTTAAAACCCCCCACCCCTTCATTTGAACGATTTCTTTCCCTCTTTCTCCCATTCCCTCTCTTTCAAACTTCCTAATTCATACCTCTCTTCCTTATGAACTGATCACTTCCTCAAATCCCCAATTCTGAAAATCTCGTTTCTACCGGTCGGAGTATGCTATGGTGGTTCTACTCTTGATAACCATGTGCCTCACTTGCTTATTTTTCTCCTCTTCTCAGGTATGTGTCTCTTATCTCTACCCATTTACATTGAATTTTTGTTTTTCAATTACTATTAGCCTATTTCTTTTTGGTGGGTCTTTGTTCTTTTACCAAATTCTGTCTAACCTAGGTTCAATGTCCTTGATTTTCCTTGTTAAAAATCTGTAAATTAGTACTTTAGAATTGCTAGTTTTCTAGGTACTTGGGCTAAAACATGTAGGTTAACATTAAGTATTCCATTTGAGTCACAAGAAATGATTGTGGCATAGTCAACAAAAACCCGATGACCGACCGTCGTACCCACGAAGGACTATCATAGGGTGTATTCCAACACCCCACTATTCATTTTCTCTTAGTATCCACCAACGGACACATGCGACAAACCATCGTTCCCACGGCGGTCCATCCTGCACAACCTTCATGGTTGTCACAGACCCTTGTCCAAATGGTCTCTAACTTTTTTTTAAGTTTCCTCTGACGGACATCTAAGTCGGACCGTAAATAATACGACGCTCCATCCTGCAAAACCGTCATAGTTGTTGGAGACCGTTTTCCTAAGGGTCTCCAATTTAATCTGTATCCTCTAACGGACATCTATGAAAGACCGTCATACCCTCGTCGGTATGTCCTGCACAACCGTCAAGACGGTAAGAGACCCATCTCCTAAGGGTATCCATACTTTTTCTAAGTGTCTTACAACAGACATCGACGATAAACTGGCATTATCACAACGGTCCGTCCTTCTTATCTGCGTAAAACTCAGAGTCTTTCCTTCTGGGGTCTCCACATACACATCGTTGAAGTAAGATATGACGGAACCCATGACGGTCCGTCATACTCATGATGAGCCATCACCTGGTCCGTCGTATTTCACTACTACTACATAGATGTCATTACATCTTTTCTCTTTTGTGTATCTTTTGTCATTTTTGCTTGTCTTGTTTTCTCCTTCTAGTACTAATATTTATTATTTACAGGTACTATCTCTATTGGCATCGAAACAAGATCGAGTTTACACACGTGGGTGTTAAAAGTCTGTCGCCCCGTGTGCCCGACTATTTATAGTCTCTAATGATGAGCATGATCTCGAGTACGTGCCCACAGGCACTGCTACACAATCATGAGCTGCACGTGCAACCAGATCTGAGCTCAATAAGGTGGCATTCGCCGTAGTCACTACCTCCCAGAATGATAAGGAGGGCAAACTAATTGGAACACCTTGTGGGTCAGCTACACAGAAAGAAGGAGCATCTTGTTCCTTAGGAGTTTCGTGGTCGGAGAAAGCCTCCGGGTCCGCAGAAGTCCCTGCACCAGCCACGTCTGCACAGTCTGCCTTGTGTGATGAGGCTAAAAGTACTTATTCCAATCCAGGCTCACCGACTGGTGCTCTTGCCCCGATTGCCGACCAGCCCAACCAGTGTTGTGTCGACGGGCAATACCAAGTGTATTCAGACGCCAAGTTTCTAAATGATAAAGACATCAAAACACGGACCCTTACATTAGTGAGGCAGGTCCCTACATGAAGTCTCCCTACCATGCCAGATATCCACAATCTCTTCAGCAAACACCGTCTAGAGTGGACAACTCGTTCATTGGGCCACTATAGTGAGGAGTTTTTCTATGAGTTTTATGCATGTTATGTGGCTACTGTACAATAACATATCGATAGGCAGGCTGCCCCCTCTAAACAGGCCACACTTGAGCACAATGGATTACGCGACATACAGGTAAACATCTCCCTACCAGTTATCCGCCGGTATCTGTAGGATGAGGATGTTGATGCCAACAAGACCCCTCTAACAGCCGAGTTTGACTACCAATGGTAAATTTTTAAACATGGCCAATTCTTGCGTGAGCCATAGCTGAGAGATACCACTAAGAGGCGGATGATCGTGCACTTATATATTGATGAAGAGGGTGCTGACTGGGTAATAGAGCCAAAGGGAGCCATCAGGAAGGCTAACTTGACCTTCACGACTGAGTTTTTATGGTTAGTTTTCCGCCACTGCCTTTCCCCACCGCTGCTGATAATATAATTACATGGGATCGCACAGTTCTGATGGAGGCAATGATAGCTAGGTTTGAGGTGGACTTCACTTGGCTTCTACAGGCGATCATGAACGAGAGGGCTTTAAAGGTCACCACTACTTACCCTCTTCCATGGATGATATTTTCCCTATGAAGGTCCGCATGTATGCCCATCTAACACATTGATCAGCTTAAGACTCCGCTGGGAACTGTTTGTATCGGCCTCATCAGGGATGAGGCCAATCAGTTGGCTCCAAGATGAGGGCCCCATCCAGAGGTGCCTCCACTTGATGAGAATCTGGCTTACAGTGTAGCACATGCTCGAATGGCTACGCAGGCTACTTCCAAAACCACTATTTATCCCTTGTAGTAGCACTACCCCTAGCTCCTCTCACTTTTCCATTTCCCCTCTCTGGTCCTGCTTGCTAGGGTCCTGAAACTAGAGGCTCAGATGGCTAAACTTCTGCATCACATACTTCCTTGGATGTAAAGGTCTATTGCTGAGGCGAAGGAGCGCTTGGAGCGTAAAATGGCACAACACAAAGAGCGGAAGATCGCTAAGGTTCATCAGCGCTTAGATGCTTTGGAGTTGCGGGTGCTAGCCTGGGAAGCCCCTCCGGTGTATGTGTCGATCCTTTAGGATGCGGTTGAGAGTGTGTGAGCAGATATTGATATGATCCTTGAGGCTACGGTGCCTGAGTCTGAGGCTCCTTATACAGAATTTTGTGAGGACACAGTGTTGGCGGCTTTATTCGCCACTTCTGAGATACCACCACCTCCCCCTCGAGAGCATGCCAAGAGGCGTAGGGGTCGAGAGAAGTATGAGTCTAGATCAATGAAGAAGGAGCATCGTGAGATGGAGGGTGCGAGGATAGCCTCAATTGCTGATGAGGAGGCGTGTCATATCAGATCATTAGAGTTAACTCTTAGGGCATCTATCTCCAGAGATAAGGAGACAGCCGTAGGTGCTACTGATAGTGTTGTTGCTCATTAGGACACTACTAAGGGTGTCCAGACTACATAGGTAGAGGGATCCGGGGAATCGAACCCACCAGCTTGCTGATTATCGGAGCTTTGTGCCCCAGGTTTGCTTCACTTACGACTCTCGTATATAAATTTTTTTATGCATTGAGGAAAATTGCATATCTTTTTGTTAGGGTGGGGTAAATGGAAAGTGATTGCTAGGATGAAGTCTGAGTAGGCCAATTCACGATCATCTTTTGGGGTTTTCTTGCATGTGTTCTTTTTCACCAAGAGATTGATTGTATATATTGTTGAACTTACATGTCTATATCTTGTGTACATAGAATAACTGTGAAGCATTATGGCTAAAACAAAAATGATATCCTGATCTAATGAAAATGATGCATGGCTAGGCACAATAATTGATAAATGTGTGGCTCTAAGCCTGACATAGAGAGACACCACTGAATGACATTAAGTCTAAGACTCGACCTAGTTGTCTTATAATCTGGTAGAGTAATGAGATGTCAAGGGAGTGTGAAGAAAATTCGAATAGTCCACTATTTGTACTAGGCTAGAACTCGCCTGGTTAGTCCGGTTAAAAGTAAGCTCTAATAGACAATTAGGAAAGGATCATAGGCCCTTGTTCAATATATCCAATTTTTAGCCTAATTAAAAAAAAGAATGAATTTAATCCCTCTTTGATACAAATGATTTGAGCTTAAAATAGACCTTTCTTTTTCACCCCAAATGATCTTTTCTGGCAATAATATGTTGTCCCTGGTCCCTCCTTGCACATGTGCACCTCAGCTTATGCCAAAAGCATAAGTTGAGGGTTGCTTATGTAGTAAGCAACCTTTTCGTGGCCCTGACCCAACCTTGGGTATTGTGTACTTTGACTCATGGCAAAGCCATGAGTTGAGGGTGGCTATTATGAGGAATTCTCTGGAAGGTGGGGTTAAAAGAACAAAGATAGAGAAAGAACAAAAGTAAAGTGACTCAAGAACCACTTGAAAGAAAAGTGAAATAAAAAAATATAATAAACACAAGCAAGAAAAGAAAAGAGTCACTTACACAAATAAAGAAAGAAGGGAACATAGCAAGGTGAATGAATATGAGAAATTAGGCAAAATAAAACATTAAAAAGTGCTACGTTTAGCCGATTTATCAAGGAGGTAAAAAAATAACTAAAGTATACAAAAATATACCCTACCTGACCCTGAGCCTATGTTACAAGCTAAGAAAGTCCTATCGTGATCCTAAGAGTTGTATAGCGAACTTAAAGCAGTGAAAATAAAGGCAAGCTTATGGCAATATGTATGAATGAGTTGTGAATTTGTTTTGAGAGTGAGAATTGAAAAGTAATCCTTATTCTCAAATTGAAATCATTGTGTGAAAAATGAGGATGTTGTTTTGAAGTGAGGACACTAGTTGCAATACCGAAAATATTAGCACCTTGGTGAAAAGTTGAAGAGTATAGGTGTCAGTGCGTGGTGAGACTGTGTCATGGACTGGTTCCAAATAATTTGAGCCTTATAGTTATAACACGCATAAAAATGATGAGACTGATCGGGATTGATAGTCAAATGATTGCTAATGTTAAAATATGGATACTATTATACAAAGATTTTGTAGTGAGTCATAGTGTGTCGCTTGAGGACAAACAACGAATATATGTTGTGGGTGTTGATATACCGTGGTTTCACTGTATTTTTAATTCTTCTCGCTTAAATTTAGTGTGTATCCAAAAGCCTTTTTGTATTGATTTTTATGTAAGTTTCTCCTTATTTGAAGGAAATTATTCAAAAGATGAACGCGGATGTTTTTGAGCGAGAAATGCATAAGAGACCACCTACGGAGCTTGTGACGGTCCGTAGGTGGCATCGTAGTGAAGCTGGTGAAGGAATATGGGGAAGTCTAACCTAGAATGGGATTACGGAAGTCCACGACGAACTGTCATATCCACGAGGGTCCGTACGGCTTGTTTGTTGTGATGATCAGAGAGTAGTGCCGTACCCAAATTCCAAGAAGTTTAAGTCTTATGGAATGGAGACCCTCGACGGACCGTTATGCTTGGAACGGTCCGTCATACCTGTTCATTGAGGGTAATGAAGAAAGAAGAAGAAGAATTTGTGAAGTATAGGACGACGGAGGCCATGACGACCTGTCGTGACCACGACGGTCCATCACGAGGTCCGTCAAGCCAGACGTGTTTTGACAGATTTTCATTAATTAGAATCCTTCTTTTATTAGTTTTTTTTATGAATAGTTCAAAAAACCTTGTTTTTGGGGTTACACTTTGCAATAGTTAGTCTTTTCGATAGTAGACTTTTTGATAGGACACTTTTTGTTAGTTAGACTTTTAGATAAATTTTAGTTTTCTTGTTCAAGTTATGAAGTATTAATTTCAGCAATTGTTATACATTTTGTGGAATTGATTGTTAGTGCTTCTGATGAATAATCAAGTGAATTTCTGGATTTATTCTTTCTCATTAAAGTAAATGCATGAATTCTTATATTAAATATATAAATAGTGTGATTATGACCATGGGTAACTAAACTCCATAACTAGGGTTGTAGGAACCATGGGTGAATAATGAGGTAAAATCTAACTAAAATAGCAATTCTAGAATAGTGTTTTGCATGCATTGATAATCCTTTCGTTCAAAAGTCTTTTTACGGATGGCCTAAGTTAGAACTCCCCTTAATGCTACTTACCGGACCAATGAGGTAGATAATAGGAAATTAATTATCAACATAGATTTAGTGTACACTATCTAATAGGTGAGTGTCGATTGGTACGAGGTAAAACCTTAGTCAAATATCGAATACAATGCTTAATATGAGGTAAAGGTAAGGGTTAGTGTAGCAACTGACGTAGCCGGACAAATGTATGGAGTGAAATTTTTGAGATGCCGGACCAAGGATTTAGAGATACATAACTTATCACTGTAAATGCAAGATACTAGGAAAGAATTGTTATAGTTAGGATTATAATGTTAAGAACCTTTGGGAACACATAAGCCCTAGTTACTTTTATTAATTCATTAAGCTCCAAGATTTCAATATGTTAGTTGTTTACTCTAATTAGTTAATTATTTTCATCAATATAGAAATAAAAACCGCTCTTTATTGTCATTTGTTTTCGAAGGAAATAATTGCCTAAATAATAGTAATAGTATTATAAATTTAAGTTTGAACTATTTTCCTTGTGGGAACGATCTCAGCCTCATTAATTGGGTTTTTTACTTGCTACGACTTCTTTACTTCGTATTTGAAAAGTAAGTTTGAGCGTATAAATGGCCGACCTAATCTCAACATTATACATAGCCCATTCTTCAATAGGTTTTGGGGATCTTGAGGGGGAATTGCGTCATTCAAATTCTCCTCTGCAGTCCTTCGAGCATTGTTCCTGCGCTATTCATTTCCTACAAGCACAATAAAGAGGTTAGAAGAAATTAACTAAATAGTGCTAGGACTTTTAGGCACGATTAAGGAATTACAAGAGAGTGAGAGTTCCTAAGCATCACATAGTCTCTTATTTATAAGTGTGGTGCACTTCACAATTATGAATAAGATCATACAAAGATGTTCTTTTGGGAGAAATCAATTTTAAGATTACTCAATCTCATGCTCTGATACGAAGTTTGTTACAACCCAAAGTACCTCCTAGGTGTAACCGGCGAGTCGTCCTTAAAGAGAACTAAAACGAGCCCTTAGCATACATAATAGCACATCTAGGTAAAAAATTTCGGATGAATCTAAAATTTTACACATTGAGTTTACCTAGACTCCTAAACACGAAGTGTACATTAACTTTTCTTTTAGCATAACAATTAATATATAAGTCCAAACTCTCATCTCACATATAAACCATCTACTGGAGTATGAATCACAATAGTTTGGGAATAGCCCTTAGTCTATTCCAATATGCCGTGTAGGCTACAATGAAGTCTCAACAAGAGAATTGAATATTTTCTCAAAAGATAGACAAAACTAATAAGGCTTGATCAGTGGCTCTATCCTCGGAACTCATGAGGACTCACCAATTTAATTATGAAAGAGACAAGTCTTCTTGTTCAATGACCACTAATTTCCACAATGGCCCATACCTAAAATGTTTATTAAAAAGGAGAAAATATTGTTTAGTACAAACCACATGTATTACGTATGTCTCCTATGCAAAAAAATCATTAATTCATGAAAAAGGACATTTTATTAAAAATCATGCTTTTTATAAATTTAAGTCCACATGCACTAATATAAATCATAATTAGTCAACTCTACATCATATCAATGAAACCAAGTAAACAACCCAAGCAACACTTATGCAATTCAAAGGACAAAGCTCTAAACCCTACCCAAAACTAAGTATCACATTAAACAACCCACTTCATACTTACAACATATTCTCATATTATTATAACACGCTATATACATCAATACTAGTCATAGCTTATCAACGTTATCATAATCATAATCATATTCATAAAAGAACACTACTGGAACCATCCCATAGGATCCCACATTTGCAATGTGTAAGAAAAGTCTTATACCCTCCCTCACACAATGTAGTATCATTAAAGTCAACCCGAATAAGAGTTCACATACTTACCTTGTTCATTTACTTTTACATTAGGGAAATAAGTACAATAAATGACATGAGACCATGTGTGCTACATGGAATCAAACGTTCTACTCCCAAATCAAAAAGAGAGGATTAACAATTGCCTAAGGTGTAACCAATCATACATAGCTATCTAGGTGGACCCACTAATCTCGGATCCTATGTGGGCACATAATTAAGGGTAAAGGAGATTGTTATTAGAAACCTTGATTTACTTAACGTGAGGGTTTCCATCTCATGAGACAAACCATATCTTGAGAATCCGAACTTACTAACATGAAGAAACTCATGTGGGAGGCCGGACTTACTAACGTAAGACTTCAATCTCATTTACTTGCCCCTCTCTGTCTGCTAAGCAATTATTCCCTTAGGTATTAATATTATTTCAACATACAAGTTCACATTATCATCCTCTAGACCCCTATGTAAACATCTAATTATATTAGCTCATAGGTTATCATAAGTGAGAACAATCCTTTAACTTTAAACATCAATTCAATAGTTAGTAAACCTTTCACTTAACCTTTTTAAAATCATAAGAAAGTACTTTCAATCTTATAATATTGTGTCATATCATGCATATATAATTCATGTCTTATTCAATGTCTTAGGGTTAAGTATGAGGAAAACATATCATCACATCACAACCACACATTAGACATAGAAGCATTCCTACCTAAGTAACTCATAATTGACAATTGAATCCAAGAATAACCAATCAACATAAATCTCTTGCCCTTTCCAAGGACCTTCATACATTTACTACCAAGAATACATAACCAATTACATATCAAAGTTACATTCATGAACCAATTACATAATTAACAACAATGTAGTCAATCTAGATGTTCTTGATCTTCACAAATCACCATATCAATTCACAATTATAATGAAATTGGGGGAAATACATGGGTTAAGGAAAATCACATAGGAAATCATCAATTAACGAAATACACATACTTTAAAAAAATTAATTTATCATAATTCATCACAATTTAATGATAATTTCATTTTTCAAAAAAGACCTATTTGTAGATGAAAACCTAGTTTTTAGGGGATTTAGAAATTATATTTTGAAGGGACCTCTTAGGGAAAAGGATCCCAAGAATGAAAGAAATCATTCCTTAATGATGAATCACCACTAAATCGAGTAGAAACATTATCGATTTGGTCTTATTTTTCAATCTTCAAAGATTCTTGAATGAAGGATAGTAGAGAGAGAATGTAAAGGGATTTTTTTGGGGCCTTGATTTGATTGAGTAATTATGAGAGAAAACTGATGGAAAATCAATGCATAAACCTCCCCTAAAATACCCAAAATACCCACACTTAAATTGACAATTTAATGAAGTCAAACTTGAATTTAAATTTCAGATTTTTTGTTGGGGAACTAGTCCACGTCGCGGAGCTGTTCCCAAAAAATTTCAAAAATAATAATTTTAAACATAACAGTCTTCGATGTCCCGAGTCTCAGACCAAACTTTTTTCTTTGGGTGTCTCTAGTCCACAACGTGGACTGGCTCCCTCTAAGCCCAAAAGTTACTGCCTCTTGGCACTTTGCTGGGTCAAAAGTGGGGACCCTTCGTGGACCCCTCTATTCATCCTTGGGGGGTCTTACCTAAAAATTTTAATACTATATACATTATTTTACCTATTTGACTTCATACAACACTCCTAAACCTTCCCAAAACTTATGAAAGCTTACTAGTTTAATTTCGATAGTTTCCGGACGTCATGGTGATTTCTTAGTGTTCTGCTTCTAACACGTCTTAGACAAGTTTTCTTACACTTAATTAGGTCTAAAATAAATATTAGTCATTTTGTGAAGCTATAGTCTAGGTTGTAGATTTGGGGCGTGTCACTAATTTTTCCACAAACGATGATTAATAACTAAAGTTATTTACAAGAGTATCTCATATGTATTCACAAACTTAAAGATGATTTAGTTTACACTAAAAATGATGTTCTTACTGATGTTTTATAACCCGATTAGATACAATTTTTATTGGTCAATTGTATGACATGAAATGGAATGTCCTTCCTAATAGGATTTAAAGATTTTATGCATAACTATCATATTTGGATCATTTTTGTACGAGCGCATAATCTTGCAAACAATTTTCCTAAATGTAGTGTATGACTGGCATGGTTTCCATTCTACAGTCTAAACCTTGGATCTCATTACCAGGGTCTAGACCCTAGCTAAAACCGGCATCGTTGATCTCTCAGAGGTCCCAAACAACTTAGTTACGTCGTCATTAAATTTGTTCGGTTAATTTTAGCGGAAAATTTAAAACTTTTGTTTTGTTTGAATTGTACATAGACTTCATAGGTATAGCATGCATACGTTTATACATAAGTTCAATATTAATTTGTATCAACAATCTAATGAATGATTATTCAATCTTGAAATAAATAGTCTTATAGTATAAGTAACAATTGCCAAAATATCACCATTACATAAGTCTGAACAAAATAGGACTATCCTAAACTTACTACTAAGCTCGAAACATAATGAGAGGCATCCTCAAATGCATGAGGACCTAACAACTTAGATGAAAATCTCTTATGTCCGAACAACTACAATAAATGTCTTCAACACCCTCCTAAACCTTAACCTAAAATAGTATAATGTATGGGATTAAAACACACTTGTACTAAGTATAAGTGAATACATGTACACACCAAGTTCATGCATGATTAAGAAGATCTCTCTCCAAACGATATGAATTATGGAAATCCAAGTGAGTTAGACTTGCCAAATAAGATTAGCAAAGTCATGCTATGAGAGTAACATGCATCATGATTGTTTTCATATTTCACACAACACATGACATATTTCATATAGCACAAACATATATTACATATCATTCGTTCTTATATCGTGAAACATTTGAATCACGGAATTAACATTAGGACTTCCCAAGTTGAGAGCTCAACATATAAGACCTCAACTTGGGAGCCTTCATTAACAAACACAGAGTCTACTTCATTAATTTATATGTACTTCGTTTTTATTCGTTCGAAGGCTTGTTTGAAAACCACCTATGCCTACTATGTTGTTTAAGACTCTCATCGGTTTCACTATGGAATGACCAAGAATTACCAAGTGTCATTACTTGAGTCTAATTCACCTCTTGATTATCCTATACAGACAACTTTGGTATCATTCATTTCATTATCTTTCATACATTGAGGAACTTCAACTTTCACTTACATAGATCATGTGAGTATCATGAAATCCAGTGTCTTCCCTAAACTGAAAAGAAGTTGAGTCACTGGCCAAGGTGAAACCAAAACATCCCTAGCTCGATTTGGTGGAAAACCATTGGCTAGTTCATTATGTTGGCAACATAGTTCAACGACTAATAGATTTAGGGAGACCCACACCCACCTTGGTGGAAAGTTTCATCTCATTCGAATTATGTGAACCTCCACCCTTCCCGAAATATGGCATCACTACTTATAGCTAGCCTATCGGTGCTCTGTTTAAGTTCCATAATTACATTCAACTCATACATCATCGAATCTTGCTTCTAGCATGAGGTAGTCATAGTTCATTAGATGATTTGTCATCTCCCCTGCACGTAATAAGTGTGAATGGTCCTTACACTTACATGTAGACTGTGATTAAGACTTGTCTTTTAATATTCAACACTATCTTAGGTGAGTACTTTTGTTGACATTATATTGGCGTAGGTAATTCTTGTGTCACTTGCACTAGCCTATAGTCATGTAGTCACTCTTTTAATTAGCTTTAGCATATTAGCTCTTCATAGTTACTCACCCCATTACGTGAACGTTCATTTTGTTATATGCCAATGTACTTGGCCTAAACACACTTTTACTTACCCCGTAGAGTCACATAAGTTCATCAAATACATATTCGGTTCACTTACTTTTAAAAGTACACTGGACTTATGAATCCATACTTACAAGCCATGAGGATTCATTCATAATTCGTCTAAGTTATTCAACTTACCCAATATTATGTGGTACAACACTTATGCATCTTTTATATATGCCAAGGTCTCGAGTTTGATTCCTATGGGTAGCATTCATTAAATATTTATTCACGTAAGACTTATGTATCAATATGAAATTGCGCAATGGAACCTGATTTCGAATCCCTGAGAAACACTTAGTCTCATATTAAATTTTTAATTTATATTTTTCAACTTGGAGACTTGAGGTCGAATCCCAACACCTACATTTCTTTTTCTTTCTTCTCTTTCCTCTCTCCTTTTTCGTTTAAGACCAAGGGGTTGTGAAATCGATCCTGACAACCTCATTTTATTTTTATTTCATTTTTCTTCTCTCTCCCTCACCTATCCGAGAGGTGTGGGTTCGATCCCCACACCACTCATTTTATTTTTCTTTCATTTTCTACTTACTAACTCATCACTTGAGGCTTACCATATTTTTAATCCCCCTTACCTCATTTTCATTATTGAATTTTTTATAGATTCCATATGGTGATGTCTTGGGTTCAATCGCGAATGACCTCATACATTTTAAATTTTTTTAGAAACTAAAAAGATTTCCAGTAACTTGGCAGAACCAAATTTCCAGCAAATATTTTAATTTGATCAAACTTTCAAGTCCATTTCCTCAACATTTAATACATTAGATTTTTGGACAATTCATTGGACATTTCGTACGTGTATTTTATGCATTATCGTGGTTACATTTGATTAAGATTTTCACTAAATTCAGAAACATTACACCTCATATGAACATCAAAGTTTAGATCCAGTAATTGCATATAAAACACAAGAATTTAACATGCATATTACACACTTTAAACCATGACCAAAGCCACGACATACACAAAGCACACACACACATTTAAAACATAGTTTCGTAAAGCATGCATATTACTCACATAAATCCGAACATACATAATTGAACATAATCATCACGAAAATAGATCACATCCCTAAATTCTACAAGAAAAAAATACCCAACATACAAATTTGAAGGGATCTACTGACAAGGACATGCAAAGGGGAACATTCCTAGTTTTTAGATTAGAATTTTTACAGAAACATAGGGGTCTCTTGGGAAAGGGACCAAATGGAAGAAAATCCATACCTTTTTTCATCATTTAACACCTTTAAAATCTGATCTCAAGTGCTTCAAACTCCCATGAAAAACAAATGATTCTTAAACAAAACTCACGCACAAACCGTTTGAAAAAAGTTTTCGCTTTTCATTTTTAGTTTAGTTTTTCTTTTAAGCATTTGTGTGCAACCTCTTCATGTGATGAAGTTTTATATTATTTTGCTACTTTTTTCACATGATGGACGTGAGAATGTGAGTGAGAGACATGAGAATGAGACTCGAGAGAGATGAGAATATGCTTACGAGTAGAAGTTTTAGTCGAAGACTTAGCCAAACTAGGACTCTTTGTTATTTATTTATTTATTTGATTATTAGTTTTTTATTACAAATCAAATTTTCCCTTACTTAAATCAGAGAGTTAAATACAAATTAATTCAAATTATTCATTAAATACCAATTAGTTCAATTTAATCATTGCTTCCACCAGGAATCGAACCCGAGTGAAGCCTAACTCGCGAAAATGAGTAAATTTGGGTCAACCATACCCAAATTGTCAACTCCTTATATTAATTATTTAATATAATTAAATATCTAGGGTAATTCAATACTATCCTTAGCGTGGAAAAGATCATTTTACCCTTAAAGACTCCAAACATAAGATTACCCTTTTCAAGACCGGTTAAGACTTATCTAGGTGAATCTTAATATTCGGGTGCCCTACATGGCTGGACCCAACCTTGCCTAGCTCAACTAACGTTGGCTTGCTTGGGTGATTCATAGTTTCAGAGGTCTGGTTCCGCGTGCATCAATCCATGTGAACCCCTGTCTAATCTAGGCATTATAGGCACGTTAAGCATTACTTAGCATAGTCAATTTCGGGTTGTTACAATGGACTTTGATTTCTTTTGAGCATAGAGTTACCTCGCATTGCCGTGCCTCCACGAGGCTCACTTTCTCAACTCTGATATCAAAAATAAAATATGAAATCGAACCCTTGATGTGCAGCCACTACCCATATTCGTCTGTGACCTTTTTAAGTCAATTTAACTTCACAAAAAGACCGATTTAAGTAAGGTGTCTTTTGGGTATTTTTGGGGACGAGTTTATAATGATTTTAGATCAGTTTTAGAAAATTTTCACACACTTCAAATAAGATTAACCAAATCTCTCTCATCTCTATCAAGATCTCACTCTTTTCAAACCCACTAAAGAACAAGAAAAGCTTGAGGAAGAAGATGAAGACTTAAAGATTTTCATTTGAAATTTATGGAATATTCGTCAATAAGGTATGGTTTTTTCTCTATTGGGATTCCATTCCCGAAAAGATCCTTTAAAATATTATTTTCAAGAACTCAACTTCTAGGGTTTTTACTCTACAAAATGGATTTTCTTCCTATCTCAACATTTATAAGTAATGATAAAGTATAACGATTTTCTATGCTTAATTAACAATATAGTTGTTGAGTAATTGATATGCAATGTTGGGTTTTTACATGAAGAATGTTCCTTCTTGAAATATTGGATTTGACTACATTCTATCTATCACTAAACGTTATGTAATTGTTGGAATTGGATCTATAGCTTGAATGAACTCTTAAATACCCCTAAGTATGAATTGGTCATGTGTATGACTAAAGTGGTTTGGATTGTTTATTTTGTGGAGTATTTTATTACGTTATTGGATCATTGTTGTGAATCTCGTGTAAGTTGATGATGAAGATTCTTAAAAAAAAATTAGGTAAGTCTCCTAAAGTCTTGATAACTCTATTGTGATGATGTTGGCCTTTAATTGATGTAACTATGAAATAGAAGTATGTATGATGTTGATATGCATATATATTGCATATGAATATGTTAAATGTGAGATCATGGTAAGGATATTATAATGCAAGTTGATTATGTTAATCTAGTATGCCTAAGACACTATGAATATGATATGTTAATCTCACAAATGAAAGTTTCGATGAAAGGAATTTATTATCCTAAACATAAAAAGCTTATGATCATGTTTATAGAAGGAGTTAATTTCCTATGACCTATGAAAAGATTTATGAATAAATGATGACTAAAAGGTTATTCACAAAGGACATTAGCATTGCACCATTAAACTAGATATGAGAGGTGTCCCTTTCCATGTTTGAAGGTAGGTTCACAATTACTCTCATGATATAGAGGCTAACATGTAATGTGGAAGTATGGGTATCTAATATATCTCCTAGTTCTTCAACTATGTTGCTACAATAGGAATACTATCTAGTGGATCCACCTACAAAGCTATGTTCATGTTTCGTTCTACTTTGGCTGGTAGACCACCTTATTTCGGTGTGGGGTATCATGACACCGGATTTCATATTTATCTCACATGGTCTATGTCGGTTAAGGCAATTGTTCCCTGATTTAAAATGAAATACAAGTAAACGTACATTGACTAGGGTGACTTGAGGATTCTATATAGTATAGGTAGGGGTATGAGATTCTACCTAGACATTACACAACATGACTCTAAGGGAAATCATTCCCATGTACCATGAATATGAGATGTACAATGCTGATGATATATGATATTTTTCTTATATGATGTTGACTATGTTAATGAATATGATATGGTCTATGTTTCTATGTTTGATGATTACTACATATGAAGTAAGTTATGTGAAGCAGAACATTACATATGGTCTCTTATTTTGTTTACTTGATTATGTGGGGTTATGTGTCTTCACATGATTATTGCAATTGTAATCTTGGATTGGGATTATTGGTAAGTGTTTTCTATGTTATGTTTAAATGAATTAATAAGCATGAAATGTTAATATGACATTTGTGATGATATGTATTTTAATATGATCATGCTTTATGTTCTTGTGATCCTTATCTTGTATATAATTTATGTATGTGAATTTAAGGTTTTCAAATGGCATAGCATGCTTTCTTAAGAAATGGTTCTTTTTATGAATGTCCTTAAATGTATATGCGAATATACCCATACTTACTATATGTGGCATAAAAACCCCTTGCTTTATATTACAACATATGTAGGGTTACGCCATTGAAGATAAAGAATGTTGATTGAAGAATATTGGAACTCTTTCTCCAAGTGTTGGTAGGTCCTCATGTTCAAGGATGATATCTTTTCGTTAGTCTATCTTATAAAGACTTTTGCAATATTAGGAACACTCTTTATTCCATTTTCTTATGTTCTTTTGATTTCATTGAAGTAAGGTCTATATGGTGTATTAACATTTTATTAGCTTAGTCCAACTCGTACTATTTAGACGCTTATTATGTGAGACAAGTTTTAGAATATCGTATGTATACTATTATGTTTCTGTAAGAAAATCGTATGTAATTTTCTATGTGAATGGTCATAAGTATACCTCACTTAGTATATGCAAAATATTGAATTTTTCCACCTTTTTAACTTATAACGTGTTATGAAAAATGCTAGGGGCTTGTGTGAGTCCTCTAAGAGAATGACAACATCGGTCTCATCTTGGGATTGCTTTTCGAATTTGATAAAATCAAAACTCTTTCTCTCAAAAGTTCTCTCCAAAATACCCCCATGAAAGATCAAGGTCAAGATAGAGCTAGGATGGTAAATTCTAATATAGTTCTTCTTCGGTTATCTTTAAAGTTCTTATGAAAAGGTATGGAAGTCCTTTATCTTAGGCTTGTTATCACCTTAAAGCAAATTTTTTAAAAGATCTTACCATTTTTGAAAAAAGTTCAATTTTAACTCTAATTCATTGGTTCTTGCATGAAACGTTTTCAGAAAATTAGATATTTTGATGTATATTTGATGTTTTCCAATGAAAATATCTGTGAACCCTGATCTTCTTAAATATTTAAATTTGTCTTCTCAAGGGGTTAATTGCTTATGATCTAATGAAGATATTATTTAGTTTACATTATGTTGTAATATTGATTTCTATAGTTAATTATGCTATTATATTGTTAATTGATAGAGATGTTAAGCAATGGAGATCTTGGATAATTTAAGAAGTTAAGTTGACCTAATTGCATTAGTTAATGTAGAATTTTTGTAAAATTGCTAATGATTGACATGATCCACTTATAGTGGCGGTATTTATGGTTTTATATGATAATGATCATTGACTTGTAAGCATTATTACGTGAATTATAGTAGTATCATATTAGGGTTCATGTAAAGGTGTAATGTAAAGTTATTTATATGAAGTAATGTTTTTATTCAAGAAGTTATGGCTTTGATAAATGTATAAAGTGAAGGATGATATGATATATCTGAGGCTATAAAGTGAAGGTGCTAATGTGATATCTAAATGATCTTGTTAGATATCTATTATGATATGATTAAATATGCTTCTTCTCAAGTTGATGTTATATGATAATGGAAGAATAAGAAATATCCATATATAATGATGTGGTATCTTATATTGCTAGGTTTAGTTTTACCTACTTAGATCTCTCTTCTTCATGAATTCAAGTTATGTTAACATGTGATTTCTTGACTTGGTTGACATAGGAACCCCTGTAATGTATATATATTAATGAAGAATGAATCGTAGTCTAGGAACGGTATACCTAAGGAGGTACCCTTCTATGAAAGATTTATATGGAACCTTGAATATGTGAAGAAGGTTAATGAGAAAACCTTGAATATGAGAAGAAGGTTAAGAATGAGAAAACATTGAATATGAAAAGAATGTTATGAAGAAGAAAAACCTTTAGTAAGTAATGAAAATTAAGAATGTGAAATCTATAATACGACAAGAATGTTAATAAGAAGCCTTGAAGAAAAAGACCGTAATAGTGTCCTTCTTGAGCGGAATAAAGGACTTAGGGGTATGTTTAACGGAATTCCATGAAACCATCTCTAAGAAATTCGTAACAATTATCTTAATAGTCATTGGTTTGCATCCCTAGTGGAACCATCCTTAGAAGATAACAGGTATTATGAGCTTGCAAGGAATAGTGATGGTACATTTTGTAATATACCTAGGGAATGATTTACTCTATGAGAACAAAGGCAAAGTACCAAGTGAATATGTTTATGCTAGTATCCCTACGTTAGATGAGACTAGAGTAGAAAGAAGCCATTGATATTCCTTAATCGTGTGCCAGCATGGGATTAATTAGTAATTCTACATTTTGCAAGTTGAACATTTTCCACAGTATTTGCTCTTATGACACAAGATTCCATACAAAACTAATATGGTCTATGTCGGTTTACTACTAATCTCGTCATATGGTATGTACAATGTTGTTATTTGATATGTTATACGACACAAAGGTAGTGGAATGGGGCGCTATGTACATTGCACGTGTAAGCTTTGACGATTCTAGGTGATTTCCCGAGGTCCACCAAGAACATTGTTTGAAGTCCTCTAATTAATTAGTTGTCCCTTAAATGGTTTTAAATATATAGTGTTGAATAAGTTAATGGATGTTGAATAAAAAGGTTCTTATCGTGGGTATCTTCGAGGATTTCTTAGGTGTGCTTGAAGGGGGTGTATGGGCAATCTGTTCATGTCTTACTCAAGTGTGTCTTAGAGTAACCTTAGGTAGGCAGTCGAAATGATGTAAAGTCTTACTTGATTAATATGGAACTATGTTTTATGTGATGAAAAGGAAATATGTTTACTATAGGTAGTCTTGAGAATCATCTAGGTGTGTGTGAAAGGGTTGTATGGGCGGATGTTACATATCTTACTTAGGTGGGACTTACGATAAAATTAGTAGGGGATGTACATGTTTTAGTGGATTCTAAATGATTATGTTCATATGTTGTAGATTATATGCGTATTGTTTTATATGTGATTGTTGACATGTATTTTGTCTCATAAATACTTATAATAATGGATTTTATCCAATGTCATAAAATAATTTTTCTATACGAATATCCCCTTTTCATGGTTTTTGCATGTCTTCCATGCTAAGGGCATTCAATGTGCTAACCACTTCTTTTCTCTTTTTAACTAATGTGTGGTTATTGGAACTTTTGACATGCCATAGATGATGGATAGGTTTCTAAGGGTTGAATATAAAGCTTTGGCGAGTCCTCTTATCTTCGAGGATAATACCCACATGTTTGTTTTATATCTTTTAGTATTAAATTTGTTTCTTGTATGGGTTTAGTCCCAAAAAGTGTATTTTAACATTTAGATGGTTTAATTAGACATTGTAAAGGGTAAATATTTTTAGAAAAGTCTTCCACTTGAAAGTTAATGAAAGTAATCTTCGTGTGTGAAGAAAGTTTAAAATTCTTAAATAGTTTTGAGTAAATTGTGCAAATAATGATATGTGGGGCTTGTATGAGACTTCTCGGAGTCTTTTACACCTGAAACATATAGGGGTTACCCTTGGGTCATTACATCAAAAGTGCAAGTTAATTTTCAAAAAAATTATTTGAAGTCGGGGCATCACCAATTAAGAGTTAGAGGAGTTGACAAACCTAAACTTACTTTCTAGACTAGGTATGGTTATTATAAGTTCTTAGCCATGTATTTAGGTCTAACTATGTCCATGCGACTTTTATAGACCTTATCAATATAGAGTTTTGGAATAATCTTGATTCATTTGTAATTGTGTTTATTGATGATATCTTGGTATATTTTAAGAGTGAATATTAACACATAGGTCATTTGGTGATGGTTTTGCAAGAACATAACGAATATCAACTCTTTGCCAAATAGTAACTGTGAGTTTTGGTTCATATAGGTTACATTTCTTGGTCACATTGTTTCAACTGAAGGTATAGATCTCGATACGGACAAAATGGAGGTTGTTAAGAATTCGCCTAGACATTTAACTCTAATCAATGTTTGAAGTTTATTCGTTGTATCCAGGTATTATAGGAGATTTTTTGATGGGTTTTCTTCTACCGCTTCTCCTTTGACAAATTTAACTGAAATTTTTTTTATGTTTGAGTGGTCGGAAGTTGGTAAAGGAGGCTTCAAAGAGTTGGATGATAATTTTACATGTGCTCTAGTTTTGACCATATCAGAGGTTACCAAAGGATCTGTGGTTTGTTGTTCTGCCTCTCGAGTAGGATTATGTTTTGTACTCATACAACATGGTAAGGTTATAGCATATGCATCTAGCCAACTAAAGGTTCATTGAGAAGAACAATCCAACTCATGATCTTTAATTTGCGGTCGTATTGTTTTGTTTGAATATATGGAGGAACTATTTATATGGGTTGCATGTGGATGTGCTTACCAACCCTAAAAGTCTTCAATATGTGTTTACTCTAAAGTATTTAAATCTATGACAAAAAAGATGGTTATAACTCTTAAAGGACTATGATATGTCTTTCCTTTACCACCCCGACAAAGTCGGTGTGGTTTTGGATACTCTAATCTAATGTCAATGGGTGGTTTGGTGCATGTTCCCGATGGTAAGAAAGAGTTAGATATTGATGTGCATAGATTGGCTCGGTTTGGTGTCCATTTAAAAGGTTCTCAAGAAGATGGTTTTATGGTTCATCGTAACTCCGATTATTTTTTAGAGATTGAGATAAATTCTAAGAAACGTGTTGATCCTGTGTTGATGGAGTTCAAAGAATCGGTTCTTTGTAAGTTCAATGAGTTATTCTCTAAAGGGAGGGACGATTTACTTAGGTACCAAGGAAGGTTGTGTGTTACGGATGTGGATGAGTTAAGGAGACAAATTATTGAAGAGGCTCATGGTTCTCGATATTTCATTCATACGGGTGCCATGAAGATATATAGTGTTCGACAAGAGGTCTATTGGTTGAATTATTTGAAGAAGCATATTGCAGAGTTTGTGGCCAAAGGTCCTAATTGTTAACTAGTGAAGGCCACTCCTCAAAGACCGTGAGGATAAAGTCATGATATAGTTATCCCTACATGGAAATGGAATGATGTCAGTATGGATTTCATTGTGGGTATGATCTTACACGAAGAAAAAATGATTCAATATGAATGATTGTTGATAAGTTGACTAAATCAGAAAATTTTATCCCTATCAAATCTACTTACTCGGCAGAGGACTATATAAGGTTATACATTCGTGAGATTATGAGTTTTCATGGGGTTCCCCTGTTTATCATCTAAGATAGAGGTCCCCAAATAACTTTTAGGTTACGAAGGTATTCCAAACTGTGTTTTAAGTACCTTGGTGAAACTTAATTGAGGGAATTAGAACCTTGAAGGGCATGTTGAGAGCATGTGGTATTGACATTATTGGTAATTGGGATGACCATCTACCATTTATTTAATTTGCATACAATAATAGCTATCATTCAAGTATCACAATGGCACCCTTTGAGTCCCTTTATTGGAGGATATGTAGATCTCCAATCTTGTGGTTTGAGGTTAGTAAGTTTGCTCTTATTGGTCCCGAAGAAATCTATAAGGCTGTGGAGAAAGTTTGACTTATAAGGGATCGTTTGATGACGGCCCAAAGTCAACAAAACATTTATGCCGACAATAGAAAAAGGGACCTTGATTCTATGATAGGTGACTTAGTCTATTCAAAGATATCACTAAGGAGAGGGGCGATGAGCTTTGGTTATAAGGGGAAAGTTAGCCCCCGATTATTGGGGTCATATGATGCTATGTAACGCATCATAAAAATGGCCTATGAGTTAAAACTATATATGCAGTTGTCTTCGGTGCATCTGGTTTTCCATTGGAAAGGCTAAAAAAGTGTTTAGGTTATTTAGTGTCTATCCACAACAAGAAGGTTTAAAACATTATGCTAACCTTTCCTTTGAAGAGGTTCCAGTTGAGATCTTAGACCGGAAAGTAAAGATATTGAAGAATTATGAAGTAACTTCTAAAAGTTTTCTTTGGAAGAGACAACTAGTGGAGAAACCTACTTATGAAGCTTGAGGCCTACATGAAATCCTGATATCCTTTTCTTTTTCGCTCCTCTTCTAGTCAAGGTAGAGACTAATAATTTCTCGTAACTTTTTGTTTTGAAGGGTCTTAAGTGTGTTTTACAAATTCTATGATTTTCCCTTCATTATACATGATTTTGTGAAAAAATCATGTTTCAGATATGTCTTGAACTACGTGCCTTCATACTTAATAATACTTGATTACATTTTTAGTATATTGAGTAATGTGATATTTCTTTTGAAATTTCTCAAGTGTGAATAAGAAATCATTTAGTGCTTTTTTGTTGAATATGTGGAGCTATATGGAAAGGAGAAGGACATTCCTCCTAGTAAAAATGTGAAATGGTGAAAAGATGGTAGTAGTAATGATTTAAAACTTATAAATGGTGCTTTGTTGTGTTGAGAAAGTACTGAATTTTTCCTTATTAGTTATCAAATTATTTTGTGTCTCATAATTTTTTTGGGCTTCTAGTCTTAAGTCATGATTCCAAAAGATGTTTAAAGTGTCATTCGAGGACGAATGTTCACCGGGGGGGATATATTTATATATCCGGACACTACTAAAAGTAACTTAGTATTCCTTTAAATTTTGTATGGGTTTGAATATTCGTTTGAGGTCAAACTTTGTAAAAAGTTATAGGGTAAACCCTAGTGCATGTTATGGTAAAAACATTCAGGTACGACTCTCCATGGACTACTCTAAGAACCCTCGAGGAGGACCCAAACATTTGACCGTAAAAGCTGTAAAAAAAAAAAAGTTTGTAACCACAAGTGGATCTATGAGCCGTCGATGGGTTCACGCCCGGTGATGTTACTCGTGAGTTTATACTTAGACTGCTCCACCATGGCCTCCAAAAATACCCTCTGTCCCAAACCAAGTTTGACCAATAAGGTCCGTGATTTGGACGATGGGGCGATGACGAATGACCCCTTGTTCACTGCCTCCACAGGTTTAGGGTCTTTATAGGAGTCATTAGGTAAGTTAATTATCCCATCCTTATCCTCTAATTGATTTACTAACCGCCTAACTAATTTTAATTTAACCAACTATAACGTGCAGTAACACAGAGCCATGACAGACGAAACCTTGACCAATGGGCCGTGTGTAAATTGGCTAGCATTGTTCATGTTTTTTTTGTGCATTCATCATTTTAGTTAGAGAGTTTTCCAAAAGTACCTTTGGAAAAAATGGTTAAGTATCCATTGACGTTGTCCATCAACGGCCCATCGACTGGAACACACCATGTCGATGGGACATGTTGGTAAACACTCTTCTTTGACAGTATTTAGCCATATTTGCTAGGGTCCTCCTCAAGGTCTCTTAGTTGGTTCTTGGGAAGTCGTACCTGGACGTTTCAACCATAAACCAAATCTAATACATGTTAGACACCTCACCACAAAATTTCATCAATTTACAACTCTTAGAACATAGTCAAATAGGTTAAAACATGATAGTACGTCTTGAACTTTTTTTCAGACATTATCCACGTTTCTTGACGTTTGGATTTTAAAACTTCCTAAATGAACTATATACATTATAATTGAATTTTAACCAGTTATATAACTATTAGACTATCATGTTAGGCTCTATATTAGGCTTAAGACTTTTAGAGTATTACATTAATCCCCCCTTAGGAACATTCGTCCTCGAATGACACTAGAACTCTAAGCATCCTTTTCAACTCATAGCAGTTTAACATTCATTTCATGCTTATTCATAATGCCAATAATTTCATCCACACATGTCAACATGCTTATTATAATTCATGAAGGAATAATATACAAAAATGTACAACATAAACTCAAAACAAGTAAAAAGCAACATTTTCATTTTTTTAGGCATAAAGTCCACTGTGAATTATTGTAATATGAACTTTTTTTATAACTTCACCAAAAATAAAGCCAATTATAAATAAACTAATTATTTTAACTACTAGTAAGAATAACAAACCTTAATTATCAAAGAGATGACGGTAATGAGACATCATGTCGGCCTCAGTCTCCTATGTTTTATCTCAATTAGGAAATTCTTGCATAACACCTTTACGGAGGCTGCCTCTTTATTCCTTAACTTAATTACTTGTCTAGCAGAGATTTCAACCAAAACCTCCTCATAGGAGAGGTTCTCTTGAACGCCTAGACCTTCAATAAGAAGAATGGACTCAGGATCACCGATATAATCCTCAAGCATTGAAACTGGAACACCGGATGAACCGAACAAAATTCACTAGGTAACCTCAACTCATATCAAACCTTATCCATCTTTTGAAAAACTTCATAGGTGCCCACATAACGAGGACTCCACTTTCATTTTTCCAAAATCTCACCACCCCTTTCATATGCGAAATTTTTAGATACAATTTATCACCTTCTTTAAATTCTAATTCTCTTCTCCTATGGACGCATAATATTTTTTCCACCTATAGGATATTTTCAAGTGATTCCCTATGAACCTACTCCAAAGAAATATTAATCAAATCGGTGCCAAAAAGTGAAGACTCACCCACTTAAAACGATCCTGTTGGAGATCGACATCTTTTACCATACAAGGCTTTGTAAGGAGCCATAGATATAGATAATGGTAACTATTGTAGAAAGAAAACTCATGCAACAGCAAGTTTTTATCCCAATTTCCTTTGAATTCAATAATATAAGATCCATGATATTGTCAACGGTTTGAATAGTACCCTCTGCCTGACCATCTGTTTGTGGATGAAAAGTGGTGCTTAACTTTACCTTGGTACCCAACCATTTTTTGAATGACCTCTAAAACCTAGAAGTGAATTCTGCATCCCTATGTTATATGATTGATAATGGAATACCATGGCGAATTACAACCTCATCTATGAAGATACTTGCATAATCCTCCACAAACTAAGTAGACTTGACTAGAATAAAATGAGTGAATTTGGTCAACCTATATATAACCACCCATATGGAGTCATATTTCTTTTGAGTTCAAGGGAAGCATACAACAAAATCCATATTAATGTCTTCCCACTACCAAGTAAAGACTTGGATTTATTGAAGCAAACCACCCGACTTTTGGTGTACGATTTTCACTTATTGGCAATTCGAACACTTTTCAATGATTTTGCTATGTCCTTCTTTAATCCTTTCCACCAAAAAACTTCTCTAAGGTCATAATAAATCATTGTAGAACCCGGATGAATGGAGTAACGAGACACATGAGCTTCCTCATGAATCCACTTCCTCATTATATCTACATTGAGGACAAACCACCTTCCTTGATACCTCAAGACACCATCCCCCCAAGGATAATGCCTCAATAAGCTTTTGTATAACTGACTTATTCAACTCCATCAATAGTTGATAAAGGTGTGTTTCGACTTCACCTCAACCACCAAAGATAATTCAGAGTTAAGATGGACCATGAAACCACCATATGGAAAATCTTCCAATCTAACACCCATTCTAAGCAACCAATGAACATCTTTGAGTAGGTATTTCTTGAATTCATATAAATGAGACACATTACCCATGGCCATATTACTTAGAGCATCCGCAACCACATTAGCCTTGCCAAGGTGGTAGAGACCACTCATGTCGTAATCTTTCATTAATTCCAACCACCTTATTTATCATAGATTCAACTCCTTTTGAGTAAACACACATTGGAGCCTCCTGGGGTTCGTATACACATCAACATGGACCCCATACAAGTAATGCCTCTATATTTTTAAGGCAAATACCACGTCTTCTAACTAAAGATCATAAGTTTGATAATTCTTCTCATGAATCTTAATTTTCCTAATGACATAGGCTACTACTTTCTCATGTTTCATAAGCACACACCCCAAGGCCACTTGGGATGAATCAAAATATACGAAGAAGCCCTTAGTAGCCTCCGGTAAAGTAAACACCAAAGTATAAGTAAGCCTCTCTTTCATGATGTGGAAGCTTCTTTCACATGCATTTGACCACTCAAATTTCACACTCTTTTAGTTAAGTGTAGTCAAGGGAGAATCAATGGACGCAAAACCATCCACATACCTCCTATAATAACCCACAAGACCTAAGAAACTATTAATATTAGTTGGAGTTAATGGCCTAGGCCAGGTTTCAACGCCTCGATTTTTCTTGGGTCAACCTCAAATCCCTCAATATAGATGATATGACGAAGAAAAGAAATTGACCTCAACCAAAATTCGCATGTGTTATAATTGGCAAATAATTGAATCTCCTTACGCACTTGTTACACCACCATTAAATTACCCATGTGTTCACTTTCATTTTTTAATATACCAAGATGTCATCAATGAATATAAAAACAAATGAATCTAGGTAACTCTGGAAAACCCTATTCTTGAGATCCATAAATGATGACGGTGCAATACTGAGACCAAAGGATATACTAAGAACTCATGGTTACAATATCTTGTGAAATATTATTTTTGGTATATCCTCGACTCTTACCCTAATTTGGTGATACCCCGATGTCAAGTCAATCTTAAAAAAAGTAGATTTCCCCTTGGAGTTTATCAAACGAGTCATTAATCCGTGGGAGAGGATAATTGTTCTTAATAGTGACTTTATTGATTTGGCAATAATGAATTCACAGATTAAGGGACCCATAATTCTTTTCCACAAACAAAACCGGAGCATCCAATGGAGAAATACTAGGTCTAATGAAGCCTTTGTCTGGTAAATCTTTGAGTTGAGCCTTAAACTCTTTCAATTCGGCTGCAACCATCCGATAATGAGGAATTGAATTGGGATTGGTATCGCGTAGTAAGTAAATACCAAAAGCAATTTCCCATTTGGGATGAATTCTGGAAAATCATAGGAAAAAGGTCACAAATTCCTTTACTACGGGATCTAATTCAATTGGAGCATTTTTGGAGTCTAAATCTTTGAGTTTTATGATGTGATATAGAAACCCTTTTGAGATCATTTTACAGGCCTTACGACAAGAAATAATACGACCTCTAAGAATAGAATGTCTCACCTTCCACTCTAAAGTAGGTTAATTTTAAAATTAAACTTGACAATTCTAGTTCTAAAATCAATGGAAGCAAAACAATCATCCAACCAATCCATCCCTAAAATGACATCAAAATCGACCATATCAAGTTATACTAAATAAATATAAGTAACTCTATTGGGTAAAATTTATCGGACACTTTCTATATTTCCTCTTTGCAACCACCGACTCACCTATCTATCAAGGGATTAAAAAATATAATATAGCACCGATCAAGTAAAGAATATATATCAATAGAAAATACTTGTAACATACCAATAATCACATCAGGAAAACTCTCTTGTTCACCCCTAGAGCGAAGTGCATAAAAATGATTCTTCTTTGGGGGGTCATTGTTTGAACCATTAGCTTGAGCATGAACACTATCTATTCTTGCCCCTTCGCATTTGGGAAATCCCTAACCTTGAGTCAACTTTTTCCACATCCAATGCAATGTCTTTCCCAACAAGGCCTTCACCATAGTGTTTCGTACCACATATTCCACAAGTTGGCTTCTTGTTTGGTGAGTTAGTACTTCTTTCCTTTTGATGCTTTGGGTTAGACACCCTATCACCACAAGCCTTGGGAAATTTGGAAGAAACTTGATTAGTAAACTTCTTCTTAAACGTAGGCTTGTCTTGGATGTCACGCCTACCCTTTGAAGAACCACCATCATAAGACCTTGCCCTCTTGACATCCATACTGCTTCTGTTTACCCTTGTCTCTTCCACTTGTTGAGGATGAACCACGCGACAAGAAATGTTCATATTATCATGTAGAGTAAGCGAATGACATTCTTCTTACAAGTCATCAGACACTTCCGTCACAAAGTGGCTCATTTCATTTCTAGGATTGGAACTTAAAGAAGGAGCACACTTTGACAATTTGGTAAATTTTAAAGAGTAGTCAAGTACACTCATACCTCTTTGACGAATGTTAATGAATTCTTCCACTTTGTCTTACCTCTTCTCCCTAGGAAAGAACCTATCTAGTAAAATCCTTCATGAAAATCGTCCATGTAACTTGTCCAATCTTAAAGGCCTATTGTCTCTCTATTTAATGTACAAAGTTTGGGCCACATCTTTGAGATCGTATGTGGCTAACTCTGCCTTCTCACTATTAGTCAACCCCATAGCAAAGAGTATCATGTAGGTTTCATAAATGAACTCCTGGGTTTTTTCCTCCAATTTGAACCCATAGAAAGTAGGGGAATTCATTCTTGTGAAATCCCTTAGATAGTTCCCACATGTTGGTTTCCTTAAGGTACAACTTCCCAGTTAGCTTGGGTTATCATGGCTTGTGTTTGAGTAGTGACGGATTGTTCTTGAGTAGTGATTGCTCGGGTAATTTGGAGAAAGTCTTACCTTATGTCCCCATACTTCTACGGAGGAGGATCGACTGGAGCTTGGTCATCATTAGAAACTTCCTCGAGAGTAGGGACTTGATTGCGTCGGGGAGTAACTTTCGCATTAGCAATCTCTTTATCATGTGTTCGAGCAGCTGTTCTTCAGGTATTCATTGCCTATTATCACAATAAAAGGATTAAACGCTAAGAGCAGATTGAGTGAAGACTCTCAAGGCAGATATTGGATTTCCAAGAGAAGGAGAATTTCTTAAGCATCTCATAGATTCCTATTCATAAGTGTGGCGCGCTTAAAAAATATGATTAAGAATGTATGTAGACGTTGTTAAATGAGACATTGATTCAAAATATATTCCACCTCATGCTCTAATACTATGTTTTTCACATCTAGGAAGTACCCCTCAGACGTAACCGGCATCTTCGTCCTCATCGAGGACTAAGACTAGCCTTTTAGCATTCATTATTGCATTCATAGGTTAAAAATACAAAAAACTTGAAACTTTTTCTTCAATCTATCATGAGGCATACAAAGACCTCTCACATACTTATTATATATATATATATATATAAAAGATACAACATAGTCTTCAATCAGTTGTTTCACTTTAGAACCATATGAATAATAGTATAACAATCAGACATAGCCCATACATCAATACAATTAAAGCAACATATAGGCTATACTATCTTTAGTACTCAATGAAAGTAAAAGAAAAAAGTGTCTTTATGACTAATCAACGTCCAATGCTAGAAAATGGCATTGCCCTCGAAGTGTTGAGGACCTACCCAACATAGATGATGAGAATCCAAGTCTTCATTCAAAAATAGTCACAAGCCTTCAACGACCCAAACTCATGGGTAAAAAGGGAGATAATGGGATTAATACATCACTCGTACTTAGTATAAGACCATACGCATTCAAACATACGAATCATACTAAAAAGGGAAATTTCATTAAAGTATGCAATTCACTTTGAAAAGCCTTACGTAAATTCAAGAATACATATGCAATTTACTTTGAAAAGCCTTACGTACATTCAAGAATACATACTTATCAATAAGACACATTCATTATGTCAATATCATGTACATCACAAACCCAACAATACTAACTCTAGTCAGCCAACATGCATATCAAAATCACTTAGCACATAATCAAGACAACGATAACATCAAGTTATAATATTAACAAGTATGAATAAGAGTTCATAACATCATAACTAAAGCCATAGAGACTAAAAACATATTCATAAATAAAACAAACATCATATAGTGTCATCAACATTTAAGATCATCATATACATATAATCTACATTTTTAAGGATATATGTACATATAAAGATCCTCTTAATTCCATCAAGTCTAACTAGTGCAATGTTTAGGTAGAGTCCCATACCCCTACCTAGACTAAGTTAAACCCTTTAGGTCATCCTAGTTAGATTTTATTACATTATAACATTTTACCTTTTAGGAAGATCTTTCCTTAAGAGACATAGACTATATGAGTTAATGTGAAATCAAGTATCACCGAACCCTACACCGAAAGTAGGCGGACGACTTGACAAGGTAGTACCAAACCATGAACATAACTTCTACGGTGGATCAACTAGCTAACATTCCTATTGGAGCTACATAGCTCAAGACTTAGGAGAGGTAGTTGGGACCCTCTTTATGATACATATACTATAGTCTACAATCTCATGAGTACATTAGTGATCCTACCTTCCCTATGTGGCAAGGGACATTGATGAGTCCAGTTCAGTCGCTGCTAAGCTAGAGTCTCTTTTGAAATGTATTTAATGCCTTTATTAATCATCCTAGCTTAAAGTAGGTTATAGGGTCTATCCCTTATGTAATCATCATCATAAAAGATCAATAAAAATTGCATGAGCATTGTCATTTAATTACAATTAATACATGTGAGATTAGCACATTTACATATCAAATGACAATAAGGAACATTGGTAAATTATCAACATCCTTATGATATTTACATCTTAGCCAACAACTCAGAAACCATAGTTCAAGGAATTTCAATTAAACATCATACCAACCCTACCAATCTTAATATAAGGTATACTTCAATACAACATCATCACTTAATCACAAGTAATCACAATTAAAGTTAAGAATTAGGATCTCATGACTTACCCAATCTCCTTTACCATTCAATCATCAAGGTCTTCCCATCAATACTCCAATTAAACCCAAAAAATGGGTGTAATATCATAACACAATAGTAACATACATAATAATGAAGTCAATAGAATCACTACACAACAATTCATCACTTGTTTATAGCCTAGAATTAGAGACCTAGGTCAATTACTCAAGAACTAGCATAATTGGATATCAATATAACAAAATATACTCATAAGTTTAATAATAGAAACATAGGATATCAACTCACAAACTAACCAAGCCAATTGTATCAATACTATACAATTCAATTCAATATCACAACCAAGGGTTAAGGGGAAATGGTCATCTTCCACAAACAAGGTAAATCCATAAAGAATTAGTATAATGCAACCATAATACATGTTAATCTACTCATTATAACCAAAATTAATCATAGAAAAAAGGATTCACAAGATCAATTTCGTATTGGGAGTAACCCCACCCGAATTATAAATTTTTGCAATCATCTTGATGGAATTCTTTCGAGAAGTAGATCCCAAAGGTTAATGGAATCCCATACCATACTAATTGATGAAGTTTTATGGATAAAATTTATCCTTTGAGTCCCTATAAACCTCCTTTTCTAAGTCTTCAATGGGGTTTCTTTGGGAGAGAAATAAGGGAGAAGGAAGAGCAATTGGCTTTTAAGAATAATGGGAGTTGACAATAGTCTAATTAGGTGTGGGGTCTTTATAAGAGTCATTACATATATTAATTTTTCCTCCCTTAACCACAAAAAAATTAACTAAACTTTTGATTAATTTTAATTTTACTAACCAAAACGTGCACCAACAGAGTGCCTTTACAGATAAAACCTCGACTAATGGGCCGTTTGTCAATAGATGGGCACTATTCATGGCCGTCCTGTGCAGACGTTGTTTTCGTCAGAAAGTTTTCGGAAAGGACCTTTGGCAAAAATATCTTAATTTCTATTGAAGGTGTAAATCGATGCCCAATCCATTAGACCACGCTTCATCGATGGGCAACGTTGGTGAACACTGTCCCTTGACAGCTTTTCGCGACATTTGCAAGGGTCCTTCTCAAGGACCTTGGTTGGTACTTGGGGAGTGGTACCCATAAATTTAGACCATAAACCAACTATAAAATGTGATATACACCTCACCACAAAATTTCATCATTTGAAGACTTTTAAAACATTGTCAAATAAGCTAAGGCACGCTAGTACCTCTTGATCTAGTTTGCAGACGTCATGGACGTTTCGTTACATTTTGATTCTAAAATTCATAAAGTTGGAAGACTTATAAACAATGTTACATTTTTTATAATCTCAAGTTGGGCTCTAGATTAGGCTTTAGATTTTTGGAGTATTACATTATCCCTCCATTACGAATATTCGTTCATAAATGACACTAAAATTCTTTAAAAGGAACGAATAGACTCAAGAATATCAGTCCCACCAACAACAACACATAAAAACATGAGTCACCATAAAAATCAACATAACCTCATGGCCTTTTACACTATGCAACTCCAAACAACCTTTTCAACTCATAGGAGTTCAACATTCATTTCATACTTATTCATTTTGTCAAGGCTTTCATCAACACATATCAACATGCTCAATATAATTCATGAAGGCACAATATATCAAAATGCACAACATAAACTCAAAACAAGTAAAAAGCAACATTGTTATTTTTAGACATAAATTTCACTGTGATTCAGTATAACATGCACTTTTTGCAAAACTTCACCAAAAATCATGGCCAATGCAAATAAACTAATTTTTTTCAATACAAGTAAGATTGACTAACCTTGGTTAGCAAATAGATGAGGGTAACGTGAGTTCATATCGACCTCGGCCTCCGATGTTGCACCCTGAACTAGGTAATTCTTCCATAACACCTCTACGTAGGCCACCTCTTTATTTCTTAATTTCATTACTTGTGTATGAAGGATTTAAACTATATTTTCCTCATATTAGAGGTTCTCTTGAACACCTAGGCCTTCAATAGGAAGAATGAACTGGGATCAACAATACACTTCTCAATCATGAAAAATGAGAACACCGGATGAACTAAAGTCAATTCACTAGGTATCCTCAACTCATATGCAACCTTACCAATCTTTTGCAAAATTTCATTGGGACAAAAATAACGAGGAACAAACATCCTTTTCTTGCCAAATCTCCCAACACTTTTTTAAGAGAAATTTTATTGATAAATTTTATCACCTTATTCAAATTCTAATTCTCTTCTCTAGTTGTCGGCACAATAGTTTTCCAGCTATAGGCTAATTTCAAGTGATTCCTTATAATTTGTACCTTCTCCGAAGTGTTATAAATCAAATTGAGACCCACTCACCCACTTCAAACCATCCTATTGGAGATCTAGATCTTATACCATACAAGTTTTAGTAAGGAGACATAGATATAGATGAATGGTAACTATTGTTCAATGAAAACTCAAGCAACAGTAAGTTTTTATTCAAATTTCCCTTGAAATTAATATTAAAAATCTAATCATAACCTCAAGGGTTTCATTAGTACCCTCCTCCCAACTATCCATTTGTGAATGAAAAGAGGTTCTTAAACTCACCTAGGTACCAAAAACTTTTTAGAATGACCTCCAAAACCTAGATAAGAATTTTGCACCCAAATTCGATATGATGGATAACAAAATACCTTGGTGACACACAATTTTATCTATAAAGATCCTTGCATAATACTCATCCGAGTAAGTAGACTTGACTTGAATAAAATGAGCGGATTTTGTGAACCTATCAACAACCACCCATATGGAGTCATATTGATTTTGAATTTGAGATAATGTAACACCTTGAAAATTCAAGACATGTTGTAAAGCCTAACATAGGTTTGATGAGGTCTAAGTACTTTTTTTATGTCCATTGTAATTAATTTAGGTCATTTAGGAAGTTTAAGAACCAAAACGTCCAAGAACGTTCATGACGTCCGGAAGTTGGTTCAAAGAGGTATTAGTGTTCCATAGCCTATTTGTGTAGCTTTTAAGAGTCGCAAATGTATGAAAATTGGTAAAAATATAGCTGATAGTTTTTTCATTTGTTTCATGGTCAAAAATTTTTGGTACGAGTCCTCAAAGACCAACCAATGTCCGTTGAGGAGGACCATTGCAGTTTGATGCAATACTGCCTGAAGGAGTATGCATCAACGATGCAAAAAATGGTCCATGTGTGGACCAACAGGGCGTTGATGCCATCGTTGTCCCATGATTAGCCAATATGTGGAAGACCCTCGCCTACATAGTCTCTAAACTCATTGACAGAGTGCAGAACGGAGAGGGATAAGTCCGTAGATTCATAGACGGCCCATAGGCGGGGTTTCATCTGTAAGGGTCATGACTTGCTGCGCGTTTTTAATGTCAAATTAATTAATTAATTGAGTAGTTTAGGGGTTATTTAGGGATTAAGTTAAGACTAATCAGACCAACAAGCATAAATAAGATTCCGTAACATCATAACCAAAGTAATAGAGTCCAAACACATGTTCAAAAGTAAAACCAACATCATATGGTGTCATCAACATGTAAGATCATCCAAAACATATCATCTACATTTATAAGAAAGTAGGTACATATATACATCATCCTAAGACTTCACTAAAGGTTAAATAGTGCAATATATAGTTAGAGTCCCATACCCCTACCTAGATTAAGTTAAACCCTTTATGTAATCGTAATTAAAGGTCATTCCATTATAATATTTTACCTTTTGGGATCATCTTTCCTTAACCGACATTCACCACGTGAGCTAATGTGGAATCCGGTGTCATGGAACCTTACATCAAAACAAGGTGGACTACTTGAGAAGGTAGTAGCAAAACGTAAACACAACTTCTATTGTGACTCAACTAGCTAGTACTTCTATAGGGGAAACATAGTTCAAGAACTAGCAGATTTAGTTAGGACCCTCTTTATGCTACTTGCATTATAGTCTCAAATCTCATGAGTATTTGTGATCCTATCTTCCATATGTGGGAAACGAACTCCTCACTCTAGTTCACTCAGTGCTAATCTAGAGTCTCTTTTGAAACATTTTTAATGCCTTTATTAGTCATCATAGCTTAATGTATGATATAGGGTCTATCCCATATATAATTATCATCATCATAGCTTCATAAGAATTACATGAGCAATGTCCTTTCATTACAATTCATACATGTGAGGTTAGAATATTTACATATCACATCATAATAAGGCACATTGGTATGTTATCACCATACTTATAACATTTTAATCTTAAAAACCAACTCAATAACCATAGTTCAAGATATTTCAATACAACATCATAGAAACCCTATCAATCTAAATTTAAGGTGTACTTCAATACGACATCATCACCTAATCACATGTAATCACAATTAAAATAAAGTATTGAGATCACAAGACTTACCCAATCTCCTTCAGAATACCATCATAAAGCTATTTCCATCAAACCTCCAATTAAACCCAACAGTGGGTGTAATATCATCACACAATACTAACAAACATAATAATGAAGTCAATAGAATCACTACACAACAATTAATCACTAGTTTATAGCCTAGAATTTGAGACTTAGGTCACTTACTAAAGATTTTGCATATTTGGATTACAATATATCACAATCTACTAATAATAAGTACAAAAAAACAAAGGATAAAAACTCACACACTAACCAAGCCAATTGTATCAATACTATACAATTGTATTCAAGTTCACCACCTAGGGTTAAGGGGAAATTGTAATCTTTAACAAACTAGGTCAATCAATCAAGAATTAGTATAATGCAACCATAAAACATTTTAATCTTCTCTTAATAACCTAAAGGAATCATAAATAAAGTCATTCACAAGATCAATTAAGTATTACAAGAAAACCCACGAATTTAATATTTATGAAATCACCTTAAGGCAACCCTCTGGGGAAAGAGATCCCAAAGGTGAAAGAAATATAGTAATGTTTGATGGAGAAACTGATCTTTTGCAACCCTAGAACCCTTCTCTTCTATGTCTTCAATGGAGTATCATTGGGAGAAAGTAAGAAGAGAGAAGGAAGAGCAATTGGGTTTTGGGAATAATACGAGTTGGATTTAGTCTATTGCAGGAGTCATTATTTAACTTAATTAGGCCTCCCCTAACCCCTTATTGATTAACTAAACCATTAATTAATTTTTATTTAACTAACCAGCACATACAGAAAAATAGTGCCTTGAAAGATGAAACCCTGACAAACGGGCCATTTATTAATCGGGCACTGTTCATGGCCGTCTTGTGTAGTCGTCATTTCGGTCAAAGAGTTTTCCAAAATGAAATTGGGCCAAAATGGATAAGTGTCCATTGACGACCCGTCGATTGGACCACACCTTGTCATTGGGCTACGTTGGTGAACATTGTCCCCTTACAGCTATTAGCCACATTTGCAAGGGTCCTCGTCAAGGTCCCTTGGATTATCCTTGGGGATTAGTAACCGAACGGTTCGACCATAAACTAACTCTAATACGTGTAAGACACCTAACCACAAAATTTAATCATTTTCTAACTCTCTAAACTTAGTCATATAGTCTAAGGCACGCTAGTACCTCTTGAACTATTTTCTTGACGTTTTGATTGTTAAACTTGCTAAATGACCTATATAAATTGTAATTGACTAATAAACAATGTTACAACTCATAGAATCTCATTTTAGGCTATAGATTAGGCGCCAGTTTTTTTCAGAGTATTAAAGAAAACTACTCACATGCAAACATATAATATCATAAACCATACACATAGTTAGGAGGACCATCACTATACATAAAAATCATCAAACAACATCATGAAATTCAAGTAAATAGAACTACATCTATCAACTCCTTATGCATCATCCTTTATTATTTCCCATGCTATTGGAGGAACTTCATCCTCCAAGTTATATCATACTCATTTAAACATTAAAAAGCACATGTTGCAGTTTCTGAGTAAAGCACAATCATTCCATCATTTTTAATAAAGCATATTTAAGCAATTTTTCATAAAGGATCAACTTGCAACTTTTTCAACATCATATTAGGCAACCTCAAATAGGCAACCTCAACAAATCAATCTCATATAACAATTTAGGCATGCTCAGTATTTTGCCTCATGAAAGAAATTGTAAATATACACTAAAACCACATGAACATGAAGGAATACCATATATGAAAAAAAAATTTCTCCTCTAATAAGAATTCAACTAAAACATGCATATTATAAGGGCATGCATATCATTTATTTGGAAACACATTTTTCACAAAAGAATCAAACATTTACACAGCTACAAGGAATTCTTTGTTTTAGGATTGAATAGGCACATAAGAATATGATAAGGATATCTAACTCCAAACACCTTTTACTATTCATCATACTCTGCCTCTTAGTAGAAACCCATAAGGTAAAAATGATCATACTGTAAGATTCTCAAACAAGAAACCATCAACCTTACCAAAACCATCCTTACCCAAATCTTCAATTCACTGAACTTCTTGAAAAAATAACCTGAAGCCTATATCATGAACACCTAAGACTCTCAAAAGTATCATCATTTATCCATAACATCCCCTATTTGGAGAAACTTTATACTACTCTTTCAAATATCACTTCGTCCCATATAAAAATTTACACATATTCTCTCTTGCTATCCCTCAACCTCCACAACCAAATTCATGAAAGACAACATTCCAAAGACCATCATAGAAAGAACAAGGGAAAGACATCATATAACAAAGCTCTTAAAAACAATTTAATGAATGAAAAAGTGAAAATCTCCTATCATGATGTGGTTCACTTCACATTATGAACAAGACGCTAATAGATGTCTCTTTTGAGGCAATTGAAGACACTGCCATATTCAATGCTCTAATACCATATTTGTAATGAACGAAGAGCACCCGCTATAAGTTAATGATGTACAAGACTTTGAGAAGTCACATACAAGCTTCTCCTATCATTCATTTCACAATATACATAAAATAGGTACGAATTTAAAACTTTTTTTACTCATAAGAACACTTTCATTAACTAGTAGCGCAAGAATCTTTAAAAAAATATTCTACCTTTACAATACCTCATTAAACAATTAATACTTTAATGTCCAACACTTGGGAATAAGACCATACAAGACTTGACGTAAATACTTAAAGATATAAAGGAACATGTGGTTCTTGTCCACGAAAGAATGAGGACTCACCAAAGCTTCATCTTCATCCTTTAGAAACCTATCAATTATATCAATACTTCCCAAAACCATCACTTTACTTAAAAAAGGGAAATAAGGGGTTAGCACATTGAATGCACTAACTATGGAAGACATCCAGAATTCATAAAAAAGGGACATTACTATAGAAGCATGATTTCATGATATTTTGATCAAAACCTTCATAATAAGAGTTTAAGTGACATAATACTAGTCATTACTTAAAAATAAGACCGATACCCATATAATCCACATATAACCATAATCCCGTAGAATCCATTTAAACATTTTTTCCCCTACTAAAGGTTCTCCTAAGGCACATCTATGTATGATATGAAGCGGCCGCGCGGCCGCCCATACAACCCCTTCACACACACCTAGATGATCCTTAAGACTACATGCATTTAAAATATTCCTTTTCATCACATAACACTTAATTTCATATTCATCAAGTAAGATTTACAATATTTTGACTCTGTACCTAGGGTTACTCTAAGGCTCATTTAGGTAAGACATGAAGAGGCCTCCCACACATCCTCTTGAAACCAGCCCAAGCAATCCTCATAGATACCCTACATAAGAACGTTTTTATTAATCATAATTTGACTAAGACAACATAATTCATTAAACCATTTGAGAAACAGTCAACAATTAGAGGGCATCATATCATGGTCTTGGGGGACTTAGGGAACTCACCAAGAATCTTCATAGCCTACTTGTGCAATGTATAGGTAACGTTCCATTCAACTACCTACACATTGTCGAACATATCAAATAACTAGAGTATACATCTCATATGATGATATAATTGATTAACCGACATAGACCATACTATATTGGTATAGAATCTGAAGTCTACCATACTCCAAAAAGCGTGTTTTACTTGCCAAGGGTAGAACTAGGATACATCCCATGTTGTTACATTGTTAAAAAATATCGAGGGTTTAATTTTACTCTAGTCCCATCATATGTAGAGCCACTACCACAATCATATCCACTCGGTCATTTGCCTTGACTTTCATATAGTTATCATTCCTTAGGTGAATTAGAGAAGATACAACCACTTTACCTTACAAAACTTTTAATACTTTTCTTCCCAAAGATGGGTCCACTATGGTTGCCAACCATGGACTATTAGGATAGTTCTTATAAATTCCTTTGAGGTAATTGTATTCCATTCGAGCCAACCTATCCATAAGTCCATTATTCCACTAAAAAAGGATACCATTACGTTCTTTCACTTCAAGGCTTCTATTAACCTTCTTTTCTATGTTAAAGGTTCTATGTTCTTGACCTTCTTTTAATATTTAAGGTCATATTTTGTTGAAAGTGTTTTCATATTCAAGGTCCTATATTAGTCATTCTTAGAAGGTAATCTTCTTAGTTTAATCAATCCTAGACATTCATTCATCCTACATTTATACACAAATATGAAAATCTTGCCTAAGCCTACTATGTCAACAATTAACATTCACATAACATTCATGTTTCAAGAAGAGAGACCTAAGTCTACCAATGAAGACACAACATTCATCATATCCTTTCTCCATATCATTCAATTACAATGAAGGAACAAATAAGTCTACCAATTCAAGATGCCACAGGATTCTCTAAGGACAGTTCTTAGTCCGTCGTAATCTATATCATCTGCAGAAAAGAACCATATTTGATCATATCATTATAGCACTCGTACATGATCATATAAACATCACATGAGCAATTTCATTTTATACCTTCACATATACTAGAACACACCTATATCATATCATTCTTCACTTTATACATTCATCTAAGCAATAACACCTTGCATATAGTCTTATTACATCATGTAACATACTTCACATGATACCTGGCATGATACTACTACAATTCACATAATAATGCAGACAAGGCCATGATGATCATCATATAAATCAAATAAACACCATCACAATAAGTTGACCATACAAATCAATAGCAATTGTGTATCAATTCTACATTAACTAAAGGAGTAAAGTCAACTTACCTTATTTCAATAGTCAAGACCACCATTCCTTAACATATCCATCAATCCATAATATAATAGCATAATTGACTAATCAAAAAACATTAACACAATATCTAAACTCAATTCTATCATCATTATATCATAATCATTTAGATCATTCATAATCCAAATTTAAAGACTTGACAAAATCAAGGGTTGATGGAGATTTACATTTGAAAACATCAATTATACATCAAATATATCATATATAATTGTTTGTTAACTTTTCATTCAAAAACCCATGACTTAGACTAAATATTGGACTTTTTCACAAACTTGGAGATCTTTGAAAATCACTTTGAAGTTTGTTGTAAGGTAATTCCAAGGCATAGATGTCACATCCGGGTTTAACCCTAGAAGTAACCGGCGTCGTCGCCCTCTTTGAGGTCCAACACTAGCCTCTTCGCTTACATTATCACAATCATAAGTAAAAATTTTAAACTTTTGTTACTTCAACTTGGAGGTTTACATAGACTCTACATACACATAATATATATATCGAGAATGCATAGACACTTCTTATAGGAAGGCTACATACCCTTCTACTATTATTGCACACACACACACACACACATATATATATATATATATATATATATATATATATATATATATATATATATATATATATATATATATATATATACACACAAACACACACACACACACATATATATATAATATAGAACATAGTCTTTAAGGTTGTCTCATCTAATACCATCTAAAGATATAAAAATTTGTTCATAGACCTACATCAATGTAAACAAGCCATATATAATATTATACAAATCGTACTCAAATGAAAGTAGAATGAACATAAAAATCTTAGAAAAACAAAGACACTTCATATAACATGGCATTTTGATATATAGATCAATATATATCCATAAGTGAACTAACTATCATATTGTATCAACAATTTGCAAGTCCTTCATATGCATGTCATATATCATCATAAACATAAACATACATAATAACATCCTCCTAAGACTCCCCTCAAGGCTAACTAGTGTAATGCTTAGGTAGAGTCCCATACCCCTACCTTGACTAAGCGAAACCCCTTAAGTTATCCTAGTTCAAGATCAATCCTTTAATTGATTTTACCTTTTGGGAAAATATTTATCTAAACGACATAGACTTCACGAGCTTGTGTGGAATCCTGTGTCATACAACCCTACACCTAAAGAAAGCAAATTACCTGCCAAGGTAGTACCAAAACATAAAACATAGCAAATGTGTGGATCCAGTAGCTAGTATTCCATTGGGGGTAACATAGTTGAAGAACTAGGAGATATAGTTGGGACTCTCTTTACGCTCCACACATTGTAGTCTTCAATCTCAAGAGTACGTAGCTCTCCTACCGTCCCTATGTGAGAAGGAACACTACTCAATCTATTTCACTCGGTGCTAAGCTAGAATCTCTTTTCAAAATGTCTTGAAGCCTTTTATTATCAAACGTAGAATAGTTTGGGTGATAGAGTCGACCCCTTGCATAATAATCAAAATCAATAGGTCAACAACAATTATGTTAGTATATATTCTTTCATTAAAATTCATATAAGTGTAGTTAACACATTAACATTTACTATCATAAAAAATGCACATTTGATTGTTACCACCATCCTTATAACACATACACCTTAATTAACCTCACAACATAGTCAAGACATTTCAATTCTACATCATGCCATCCTATCACTCTTAATACAAGTAATACTAAAAAATAACATCATGACTTAACCACAAGTAATCACAGTTGGAAGAAATGATAGAGATTCTAAGACATGCCAAGTCTCCTTCATAGTTCATCATTTATGCCGTACCATAAACGCTAAAATCAATCCAATTAAGATTTTCCCCGTCAGAATTCAATAATCAACTTGATAATAAGACTAGAAAATTCATTACAACTAATTTAATGCTAAATCGAAGCCTAAACTAAGATACTTAGGTTAATTTCTATAACCTAGATCACTTCTCAAGAACTAGTATGAAAGACTACAAATCATTTTAATTTTTTCATTCTTAATGTAAAAAAATCATATAAAAGTGATCTAACTAATAATCAAGTCAATTTAATCAATCACAATCTAATTCACATCAAGATTAAACCTAGGGTTAAGGGTTATGGATTATTATATTTAATTTAGATCAAACCATCACAAATTACCATAAACAAGTCAAAATACATGTTAATATATCCATTATATCCTAAATAAACCATAAAAAACTCAGTTCATAACATCAAATTCGTAATTGAATGAAATCTACTTGAAAACCCTACTTCTGGAAATACTTTGAAGGAGAACTTTGAGGAAAGAAGTCTAAATGGTGAATTAGATCCCATACCTTAAAGTTTAATGCATATTTTATCTAAAAATAGTCCTTTCTAGCCCAAAAAAACTTCCCCTTGCTTGTCCTCAATGGTGTCTTTTAATAGAGAGACAAAGAAGAGAGAAGGTAGAGAGTTTATTTTCTGAGTTGTGTTTAGGTTAATGAGGGTTGGGGACTTTAAATGAGGGGTTAAATTAGTTATACAATCTTCTTTTAATCCTTGAATAACCCCTAAACTACTTGATTATATTATTTGGAATAAACTTAAATTGTGTAGGAAAATGGACACTCATCGACGAAAAGTCGATCGGCGGTCCATTTGTGAGTCGTATATTAGTTCTGAGACTATGAAACTGAGCCTCTTCAATTAAATGGTGTTTCTAAATGATTGAAATCGACGCCCAATCGATCAACACACGTCCTGTCGATTGACCCTTCGTGGGTGCACACTACCGTGACAGTGTTGATACCAATGTGCAAGGGTCCTCCTCAAGTGCCCTTGGTTGGTCCTTGGGGAGTCTTACCCGGACGTTTGTACCATGAATCACCTTAAACACATGTTATACACTCTTCCACCTAATTTCACGAATTTCTGACTCTTAAAAGTTACTCAAAAAGGCTAAGAAAAGGTAGTGCCCCTTAAATTAGTTTTCGAAAGGCATGGATGTTCTTGGATGTTTTGGTTCCTAAACATACTAAATGACCTATGTTTATTGAATTGGATATCAAAATTTTTTTTAGACATCAACACCTATGTTAGGCTTTAAGACAAATCTTTAGTTTTCGTAATGTTACATTATCCCCCATGAGGTAGGAACATTCGTCCACGGATGACACTAAAAATTTTTTGAAGGAAAAAATAGACTAAAGATTACCAGACCAACCAATAAACAATATCAAAATAACATAAATTATATGATCCCAACAAGGCAGTTTCAAAACATCCATTACCACACATAAGGTTGAAACACTTCATCATGAGGCATTTCCTTCTCACAACACACATGAGTTCATCATATATTTAATGAGTCAATTATAACAAAGTTCAACTTATAAAAATTCTATATATTATTTTGTAAAGACTCACCATATAAAAATGCACAACATATCTCAAACAAACCAAAAGGAAAATTTTTAAAGTTTTATGCAACAACTTGTTGTGATTCACTATAACACGACCCAAAAATGCACCTTTATGCAAGACTTCCCTAAATATAATGAAACTTCAGTTTCTAGTCATAATTATACTATAAAAAAGAATGACTAACCTTAATTATCAAAAAAATGAGGGTAATAGGACTTTATGTCGGCCTCGACCTCCGATGTGCACCCTCAACTATGTGATTCTTTCGTAAAACTTTTACTGAAACTAACTCTTTATTCCTTAACTTCTTGACTTGCCGATCTTGAATTTGAACAGGAACTTCCTCCAAAGAGAGGTTATCCTTGAGACAAAGAACCTCAATAGGAAGAATAGACACAGGATGACCAATACAATTTTTAATCATAGAAACATGAAAAACCAGATGTATCGATGCCAATTCACTAGGAATATTTGATTCATAGGCAACCTTACTAACAATTTGAAAGATCTCAAAGGTACCCACAAACGGGGTTTCAACTTTCCTTTCTTGCCAAATCTAACCACCCTTTCATTACTGAAATTTTCAAATACAATTTATCACCTTCTTCAAAATCCAAATCCCTTCTCCTATGATCGACATAGTACTTTTGCCTACTATAGACCGTTTGCAACTGGTTCCTTATGATATGATGTTTCTCCATAGTTTTATAAATAAAATCGGGATAGAGAAGCGAAGGTTCCCACTTCAAAATACCCTATAGGATACCTACATATATCTTTAACGATTTGAATAGTACGCTCCTCATGACCATCCATTTTGGGATGAGAAATGGTACTGAAATTCACCTTAATACCCAACCGTTTTTTAAAATACCTCTAAAACCTATATGTGATTAGTGCACCCTTATCCTATATGATTCATAACGGTATACCACGGTGACACACAATCTGATCTATAAAGATCCTAGCATAATCTTCCACTGAATAAGTAGAATTAATGGGAATAAAGTGAGCTGACTTGGTCAACCTATCCAAAACAACCAATATAAAGTCATATTGTCTTTGTGTTAGAGGCGAACCCACTACAAAGTACATATTGATGTCTTCCCACATTCATGTATGAATTTGGAGCTCTTGTTGTAAATTAAGTGACCCGGCTTTTGATATTTGGCTTTAACTTGTTGGCAATTTAGACACTTAGAGACAAACTCCATTATTTCCTTGTTCGTTCCTTTCCACTGATATACTTCTGTAATTTCATGGTACATTTTTATCGAACCCAGATGAATCAACTAGCTGAATTGATGCACCATGGTTTCACGGTACTTTCAATGCTTTTTCCATAAGATTTGTGTGTGTCTAAAGCCTTTTTTTGGTAATTTTAATATGTTTTTCTCTTTGTTTTGCAGGAAAGTTGTCTAAAACCATAATATAGAAGGTAGTGAAGAATCAGTATAGAAGTGACCCATGAAGGCCATCAACGGCCTATTATCCTATCGATGGATCGTAGGTGGTGAGCATCGATTGGAGGTTAAGTTATCTGGAAACAACTTGCGGAGTTTCGACTAAGTGTGGGACTACGGAAGTGTTAACAATCCGTCGGTTGATCTACAGACAGTTTTGGAAAAATGTCTATTTGATAAGAGAATATCCCAATACCCGATGTTGAAAAAATGTATGTATGGAACAAAGAAAAGAATCGACGGACCGTAGGTGAACCGATGGACCGTGTTATTGTTCCATGGATTTGATCAATGAGGATGCAAAGTGAAGGCTAAAAAAAAATGCTAACTATGGACGGACGGTGGAAGTTGATGGTCCCTTATTTGGTCGACGAACCATCTGTGGGGGTCGTCAATTGAAGCCACGTTTTGGACAAACTTTCCTTATTTGATCTTGTTTTAATTTAGGACTCTATTTTCTTATAAATTGGGTGTAAAACCTCATTTTTGGGGTTTGATTCTATGACTAGTTTCTTACATTTATTCTTGGAGATTTTTCATTGCAACTTGGGCATTAATTCAAATTTCCGGATTTGGTCTTCAATATTATTGTGTTATTTGAAGTTGAATTTCTTGGTTTTCTTCAAATTTTTCAAAGTAAGTTCATGATTTATTATTTATCAATTATGAATTGTGTTCTTCTAATAATAGGTAACTAAATCCACGAATAGGGTTGTGGGAACCCATTGATGATTAACAAAATAAATCGAGCTAAATAATAATTCTCAATTTTTTTATTGCATGCATCGATAATCGTTTTGTTTTGAGACGTCTTTATAATGAGTGCACACATTAGAACTCGCCTTATTTCTACTTGCCTGACATATGGGGTGGTTAATAGGAAAATAATAATCGACATAAATTTAGTGGGATACTATCTAATAGACTAGTTACGATTGGTGTGAAATAATAAGGATGCCATATATCGAATATGATGCTTAATGTAAAGTAAAGGTAAGAGTTAATAAGTTAGACACACGTAACCGAACTAAGGTACAGGGTGAAATTTTCTAAATATCAGACCAAGGATTTAGAGATACATAGCATATCACTTTGCATGAAATACAATAGGGAAGAATTTTTATAACTAGGATTATGGCGTTATGAATCTATGGGAAACAATTACACCCTAGTTTCTCTCAAAATTTGATAAAACACCAATAATTAACTCTTGCTACTTGTTTACTTTTGCAAAATTGTAAAACTTTTGTTTCATAAAACCCCCCTTTAATTACTAGTTTTCTGAAAGGACTTGACTTAATAGAATTAATTGTACATTGAAGTTTAGTATAAATCATTTTCCTTTGGGGATTGACCCTAACATAATAGTTAGGTTCTTTACTTGATACGACCGCTTATACTTCTTTGGGAAAGTGTAATTTGAGTGTATCAAATTTTGGCACCACTTTCGGGGATTTTAGATTAACTTTAATAAAAATTACCAAATTTTTGTCAAAAAATTCCTAATTTTTCTTTTTTTTCTTTTTTTTTGTTAGTGTCAGGTCTAGCTCTAGTGTATGTCAACTACACAGATCAGAGGCGAACCAATTGTACCTTTTGATCCTTAACTTAACTGGATATTTCGCAGAATGAATGATTAATAGAGTCCTGCAAATATAGGTTATGGAATAACCCTGAACTTCCTTTGCTGGTTGATAATCTTAACTAAGTGATTGTGGAAAACCCAGGTGATAATACTTTGAGGAGGAAACCTCCTGTCTCACGCCCTCAAGAGTTCTATAGGGGCCACATTAACATCACTGAATATGATAAGCCTCTTGTCCTACCGCCTCTACTATAGGATCATACATTCCTTGTTACTAGAAGCTTGATGCAGTGCTCACCACTAGAGGTTTATTTTCGGGGCTACTTTATGAGGATACACATGCTCACATCGCCAAACTAAGGTCGTCGTGTAAGAGTTGTGTAGGGAGGCAAGACGTTGATATGTACGAAATCGAGTTAATAGTGTTCCCTCACTCATTAATTGAACAGTCCTCAATATGGTTCACTGAGTTACCCTATAATTTGATATATACATCGGGCTAGTTGAGGGATGTGTTTGTAGCACAGTACTAACCGGTGTCTAAAAATCTCAACCATAAAGATAGAGTGGATAACTTTGTGGCATTGCCTGGGGAATCGGTAAGTAGCTCATGGTATAGATTCCCCTCATTCGTAAGAAGTGTCCAAAACTACCACATTGTCGATGAGTTGTTAAGAGAGTACTTCTATCGGGGCAAGATGACAATAATAAGGCAGTGCTTGATACTATTGCTGGTGATTCTTATGGTGAGTGCACATATGCATAGATCACGGTAAAGTTGGAGAAAATCTCTCGCAACAATAAGGCTTGATGCACTAGGAAGTCAGACACTAGGAGAAACACCTTTGCAGTGCAAGCTACACATAACCCGGCCATACATGAAAATTGGTGAAGAGATGGATCAAATGAGAGCTAAGCTTGGGTTGGTATTGAAAAATGTCACTAGGGATGAAGAGAAAGTAAATCCGGTGAATTATTTGACCAAACCACCACCTCCAGCAGATGACTACTACTATGAAAAGGACTCTTATGTAATGAATGAGCACACGGAGGGTTTCCGACCTAACGCCCAAGGCTCCAATCAGGATAATTATCACCAAGGTCAATAAAATCAAGGTCAAAGCTATTGGAATTAAAATAGAGAGGGACATAATGTTCGAGATAGAAACTATAACACTGAAAACAACATCAGACAGGGTAACTATGCAACAAAAATGATCTATGTAGGCCCTATGTTCCAGCTCAAAATCTAGAAGTTTCTCCTATGCATGGTAGAGGTAGTATGGTGCGAGTTGAAGATATGTTACAAAAGATGAGGAGGTAGTTTGATTCTAGTGTTGAACACGCCTAGGATTTGAGAGTTTATTTTGCTAATATCGTTCAAAAGGTTGATGCATATGTTGTCGCAATCACGCATCTTGAGTTTCAAATAGACCAATTGCCTATAATTATTAACCCACATCATCCGGGTACTCTTCCTTGATATACTTTTTAAATTATGAAAAATGATGGAAATTCCATGGAAGTCATTACTTGTGGGGGTAATCAAACCATTGATCCACCTATGTTATCTAGAGTAGAAGAAGAGCTGACAAAAGATAACGAAATAGTGGAAGATAGTCGTGAGTTGGTAGACAAAGCGCTGAAAGAAGCAGAGATACCCCAAAAGCTGATCCTCGTTACAAGACCACCACCACCATTTCCACAAAAATTGGTGAAGAAGACTGTTGATTATAAATACCGGCGTTTTATTACTACATTGAAAGATATTTCAATCAATGTCGCTTTGATAGAAGCTCTTGAACAAATGCCTGGTTATGCCAAGTGTATAAAAGATATGGTTAAAAATAATAGTTCTTTGAGTTTTGAGGATGATAATCGAATAAATCATTATAGTGCTATTGCTACAAGGCCTCTTTTGCAAAATAAAGAAAATTCGGGTTCTTTTACTATTCCATGTACCAGCGATTTGTTACACTTTGCTTAAGCATTATGTGATGTAGGTGAAAGCATAAATTTCATGCCAATATCCATTTAGTATTAACTGGTTTTGGCTGACCCAAAGCCCACTGCTATGTGGTTACTGATGATCAATCGAATAGTGAAGAGGCCTATTGAGATACACTATGATGTGTCAGTAAAGGTAAAGTTGTTTAAATTTCCAGCCATTTTTTTTTATTCTTGATTGCGTGGTAGATTTTGAGGATCCTATTATTATTGTGAGGTTGTTCCTTGCTACTGGTCGAGCCTTGGTTGATATAGTAAAAGGGGAGATGAAGTTTAGGCTAAACAATGAACAAGAAACATTCAACATTTGTAGGTCCTTTAAGTAGATTGGTGAGCTCCAAATGGTATTTGCTATATCCTATAGGGTTGAGAGTATGTCTGGTGAGCTTCAAATTGTACTTGCTATATCTTACAGGGTTGAAAGTAGGTTTGAGGTTAATATCAAAGAGAGCCTTGGAGTTGAGGCACTAGTGGCAGTAATCAGGAATTTTGAGAGTGATGGTATTAAAAAGTATGGGTCGTTGGGTACGACACGTAATCAAAGTGAATTTCGGTTCAAACCATAGAAATTGGAGTTAGATATGCAACATCGCGAGTCTCAACACACAAAACCATCTATTGTGGAGGCCCAAAATTTAGAACTTCAAGGTCTACGACCTCATTTGAAGTATGTATTCTTGCGAAGAGATGACAATTTGGCGGTAATCATTGCATCAGATTTGACTTTGGAATAAGTAGATTGTCTTGTAAAAGCTTAAAGATATTCAAATGAGCCATTGGTTTGACTATTGCTCACATTATTAGGATCCCAACCGGTATTTGTTTACACAAAATTTAACTCATACCCGATCACAAGTAAAGCATTTAGCACCAAAGACGTTTGAATCCACCTATGCAAGAGGTAGTTAAGAAGGAGATAATTAAGTGGTTGGATGCCGGAGTCATATATCCTACTGCAGATATTAGTTGGTTATGCCCCGTTCAATGCGTGACTAAAAAGGGGGAATGAAAGTGGTTTCTTATAAGAAGAATGAGCTTGTTCCAATGAGATCGATGACAGGAGAGAGTTTGTATGGATTACCAGAAGTTTAATGTATGGACTGATAAGGACCATTTCCCTATGTCTTTCATGTATAAGATGTTACATAGACTCGCTAGAAAAGGATGGTACTGTTTTCTTGAGGGTTATTTGAGTTAAAATAAAATCTCTATTGCACCGAAGGATCAAGAGAAAACCAGCTTTACTTGCCCTTATGGGATATTAACATTCAAGATGATGCCTTTTGGGTTTTGTAATGTACCGGCTACTTTTACGAGATGTATGATGTTGATATTCTTTGATTTGGTGGAGGACATTAGTGAGGTGTTTATGGATGAATTTTTAGTTGTTGGCGACTCTTTCTATTGTTGTTTTAATCACTTGGCCGATTTACTCAAAAGATGTGAAGATTGAAACTTTGTTCTAAAGTAGGAAAAATATCACTTCATGTTGAAAGAGGGTATTGTATTAGGTCATCGCATCTCAAAGAAGGGGATAGAGGTTGATCGAGCAAAATGTGAGGTTATAGAGAGACCTCCTCAACCTATCCCTATAAAAGGTGTGAGATGTTTTCTTGATCATGCGGGATTCTAACAGAGGTTTATTATGGATTTATCAAAAATTGCACATCCTATGTGCAAGTTACTTTAAAATGAATGTAAATTCTATTTAGATTAATCTTGTCTGAAGACATTTGGAGAGTCGAAGGAGAAGTTGGTGTCTACGCCCATAATTATTTCCCCAAATTTGAGAAAGCAATTTTAGGGGATGTGTGAAGATAGTGGGGTTGCTCTTGGCGTGTTATTAAGATAATGAAATGATAAAATCCTTCACCCTAACTATTATGCTAGTAAGGCCCTAAATGAAGCACAAAAGAGCTACACTATGACTGAACAAGAGCTCCTTGCAGTGGTTTTTACTTTTGAAATAGTTTTCTCCTATTTGATTAGGACGAGAATTATAGTACGTACTGAGAACTACGCTTTGAGGTATTTGATGTCAATGTAGTATGTGAAACTAAGGTTTATTAGATGGGTGCTACTATTGCAAGAATTTGATTTTCAGGTAAAACATAAAAAAGGGACTGAAAATCAAGTTGTCGATCACTTGTCCATATTAGATAATGAATCTATGCAAGAGTTTGGTGAAAAGGTTTGAATAGATGATAACTTCCATAATGAGCATGTATTAGCTGCTTCTCATGACTTGATTCCATGGTTTTTTGATTTTACAAATTTTCTTGCTAATGGTATAGTCCCATAAGAGTTGTCCTTCCATCAGAGAAAAAAGTTGATGCATGGTCTGAAAAAGTTCTTTTGGGATGAGTCTTACATATACAAGAGTTGTGCTGATGGGCTTATTCGTTGTTCAAAGATGGAAGTTAAGATGCTAAGTGTTTGTGAGGCATGCCATTCCTCGCTTGTAGGTGGGCATCATACTGGTATCTGGAATGCCCACAAGAGTTTGGCGTATGGGTACTATTGGCCAACCATCCACGACAATTCTCATGAGTTCGCCAAGACATGTGATAGGTGCCAAAGATATGGAGGCATTTCGAAAAGGCAAGAGCTCCATTAAAATCCCATTCTAGTGATTGAGTTGTTTTATATATGCGACAATGATTTTGTGGGCCCATTTGTAAGTTCTCATGGGATGAAAATATCCTTGTTGCGGTAGATTATGTGTCAAAATGGGTGGAAACCATGGTACATGCCAACAATGAAGGGAAGAGTGTCACCACTTTCTTGAAAAAAAGATATCTTCTACATATTTGGCACATCTAGGTCCATTATTAGTGATGGGGGATCCCACATCACAACAAGTTTTTCGAAGAGGTATTGAAAAAATATAAGGTTCACGACAATGTAGCCACTCCGTACCAATCACAAACCAGTGGCCAAGTTGAGGTGTCTAACAGAGAAATCAAGCAGATCCTGTCGACATCGATGTATGCCAATAGAACAGATTGGTCAAGGAGGTTTGATGATTCTCTTTGGGCTTACCAAATTGTATACAAGACCCCCATAGGTATGTTTGCATACAAACTTGTATATAGTAAGGCTTGTCAATTGCCAATTGATTTAGAGAACACGGAGATGTGGGCGATGAAAAAACAGAAGATTGAGTTGAATAAAGTTGTGGAATAGAGACTTAATGGGTTGAATGAGCTTGATGAGTTTCTCCTCAAAGCATATGAAAGTTCAGCTCTCTACAAAGATAAGATGAAGAAGTATCATGACCAAATGATTGAGAAGCGCGAATTTGCAGTTAGGGACTTAGTGCTTTTTTTTAAATCTAGGTTGCGCTTGTTTTCAAGAAAATTCAAGTCCAAATGGACTGTCCATTCTTGATTACTAGAGTGTTCCAACATGGAGCGGTTTTGCTGGAGAACAAGGAGGGTGCAAGTTTCACGGTAAATGGGCAAAGAATTAATATCTATATAGGCGATGCGGAGAGTAACTATGATGTGGTTTTAACTTATCACCTTGATGAAGTCTGCGTAATCAAGGATCTTACGTCATGCAGCGACATTATATCTAGCCCTTTTTGGGAGGCAACCCAATGTGTATCCTCTAGCAAACAATAGGTTTTTCTTTTCTTTGTAGGAATATTTGCATTCTTTTGTTGGTTTTGTTTTACTCCATTTCATATATTAATTTTTTTATATTCGATTTAGAGTAGTTTAGGGTCTATGTCTAAATAGTGTCCCGAAAACACAAAAAGAGTAGCTTAATGGGTGCTCAATGTATTGGGACAAAACCACAAGAATTCTGCAAAAATTAGTTTGGTTCAAATATTTATAGATCAATCAATGAGTCGTCGTTCAATCGATGGACCGTCGATGGTGTCCCTATATCCCAGGTATGTCTTGAAAGTTTTTCAAAAGTAATGGCACAATTGACAGTCCTGTACCGTCAGTTCAAAAAACCAATGAACAGACTCGATCCGACCGGCTATATTAAAATACACTTATTCAGTTACCCCCCACATCATTTCAAATTCTCTCACAACATTTTTCCTCCCCTTATTTTCTCCTCTCTTCCTTAACACCCACAATCACTTCCTTCCATTTTCATTAAAAATTATCAAAATCTCCGGTTTGTGTTTGAAGGAAAGCACAAAGGATGGTTTTGCAATATCCCCCAATCATTCGCTTCACTAAATTGTATAGGTATTTAATTCCCCTCTACTTAATGAATTCTCGTTCATTGTCTTTTGGATTCAAATAAATTGTATGTGGATCTTGACATAGGGACAAATTTTCAAATTAAACTTGTGAAAATTGCAATCTAGGTCCCTTAGAATGATATAAAGTGAATAGGTTTGGGGTAGAACTTGTGTAAATGTAATGTTTTTGTTGTTTTACAAATTAGGGATTGACAGTCTTATAGAATCCATGATAGAAATTTGCGAAATCAACGCTCTAAGGTTGACGAATTAGTCCTCTAACTTGTACGATGTGTTGGGTCTAATTTTTGATGTCCTTATAATTGTCCATTTGTGGGGTTAAATTTAATTCCTAAAACCTTGTCTCTTACTAACTTGATGAGACCCCATTTACGAATCGACAAACCATCGATGGGGTCCATCGATGGCTAAACTCTGAATCTTCCTCAACTTTTGAGTGACGGAAGTAGACTATGGTCCGTCGATTAATCCACATCCATTATGCACGTCCATCATTTCTAACTGCAACCCTAATTTCTGAATAGTTTTGAATTATTCTGAGTGTCAAATGATGGAAGTGGACTAAATTTCTTCGATTGATCAATGGGCCATTATTCACGTCCGGCGTTTCTAACTTAAAGGTCCGTGAAGTGTCGACCTCTAAAATTTTCTAAGTTTCCACCGATGGATATTATCGATGGAGTATCATAAACGACGGGCAATCAATAGTGCCAATCTCCCAATTCTGTAATTTTGCAATGACTTGTAACTTTTTTTTCCAAATTATGTCTCAATTATGTTGCTTGTGTAGATTGATTACAATGAGAATAACAAGATGCTGTTTAGGTATTGAATTCCCCAAAACCAGATATCGTGTATTCTAGGGGGAGGTCCAAATTTGTGTCTCTTTCTTTAAAGTTGATAGGTATGTCAGATGATGAGAAGGATCAAAAATACGTGTCCCCTAGAAGCCGAACACATACAGCAGCTCCTACAGCCACTCAGTGCACCCCTAAGAAGGTGGCGCCCGGCGTAATCACTTCCTCCCATTCATATGAAGAGAAAACAATGACCGTGCACACTGACTAGGCCGGCCTCGAGTTTTAAGTGAGCATCCATATTCGAAAAGGCTTGAGATTCAGAATCGGCCAACTATAAAGGGTTGAATTAGGCTACTTCCTCCGGTTCTGGATCACAGGGAGCCACTCTATGAGAAGTTCATGCTTGCAATGCCACGTTTGATGAGGTCTAGAGTTTGGATTTTTTTTAGCACCCCAAAATGAGGTCCCTACACCGGTTGCTGATGAGACAAATCGATGGTGCTTCGATGTGTAGTACAAAGTATACAAGGATGCCAATTTGCTGAATGATAGGGGGTGATGACTCGGATGTTGAATGTCGAGCGACAAGTTCTTACAGTGAGCCTTCACAAAGTCACATCAGTGCATGACTTGTTTACCCGCCACTGGCTCGAGTGGATGGCAAGGATTGTGGGGTCCTAAAGTGATGAGATTGCGCAAGAATTCTATGCCTCATATGCAGCGGCTCTCCGAGGTTCTTTGGATAGGTGGCCGAAACCCGCCAATCGTGCCCCACTCAATAATGTTCCAGCTGAAAGCTACCAGGTGGATATCTATGCTACTTCCACCCGCTGCTTCCTATAAACTGGGTTCACTGATGCCGCGATAGTTCCCCTCACCCTTGAGTTCGAAAAAAGGTGGAGCATTGTCAGGAGTGGCAATTTTTAGAGGAGCAGATATCTGAGAGAGTCCACAAAGAGGTGGATTGCACAACCTTTTTGTATTGACGGTGAAGGAGAAGACCAGGTGTTGTACCCCTGAGGACTTATCAAGAAGGTGAACCTCACTTTTGCAGCCATATTCTTCTTGCTATTAGTCCACCGCCGCCTATCCCCCACGGCTGCATATAATATACTTACTAGGGATAGAACAGTCTTGGTAGCAGCTTTTGTAGCTGGGTAAGAGATTGACTTAGCGATGTTGTTGATATCTTTGATACATGAGAGGTCCATTAAGGCCTCTACCACCTACTTGTTCGGCAGTATAATTTTCCAATTATGCAGGGATTCTTGAGTGCCCCTCTAGCACAGTGATGTCCTTCATACTTCGACTGAGATTTTGAATATCGGTCTCATCAAGGATGAGGCCAAAGTGGCGGCACCAGGCGAGGACCCAGAGTTGATTTGAAGTCGCTTGGTTTGAACATGGCGGATACGATAGATAAACCCCAAGGGGATGAACCTTCCACTTCAGAGCCTATCGATACCACACCGGCAGATTCAACCCCTGGCACTAGCAGGGTGCCTCGTTCCTCCCGGTCTACTCCACCATTAGAAACACTGGTCCCGATTGCTAGGGTCTTGAATTTAGAGGGCCAGATGGCGACCTTGCTCTATCACATCCTTCCTTGAGTTTAGAGATCTATTGTTGATGCTGACGACCGAATTGAGAAGAGGTTGGCTCAGAAGACGGAGTGACATATTTAGGCAGTCGACCAACACCTCCATGTTTTTGAGTTTAGAGTTCTGGCACGCCCAGCCCCCACCATTTATTTGACGACTCTTCAGGAGGATGTGGCGAGTATGCGGGCACACCTTAATGGTATACTTGAGATGAGGATACCCGAGCTTGATAGTGCACCTGTGGAGCTCGCGGATGTCACAGTGCTTACTGTACTGTTCACTACCACCATAAACTATTTCATGCGCCATGTGAGCGTGTTAAGAGGCACCGTTCAAGCCATACCACTGAGGATGAGGATGCACATGCTCAAAAGAAGGAGTAAATTAATTTGGAGGATGCGAGCAGAGCCTCGTTGCATGAGGAGGAGGACCGTCAGATGCGGTCTAGAGAGTTGGTTGTTGGGGCGTCTAGCTCTTGAGTGAAGGTTGTTGAAAGGAGCACCACGGAGGGTGCAGATACGGTTGTGGGCACTACAAAGGGTGTCCCTATTGATGGTGCGGGTTCTGGGAAACCAAATCTCCCTTCTTGATGATCTTTGGTGCTATGTGCCGTATGTTTTCTTCACCTACCACCATATCTTTACATTTCATATGCATTGGGGACGATTGCATGTTTCTTTTGTTGGGCATGGGTTAAATGGAAAGTAAGTGCTATGGTAAATTTTAAGTAACCCAACTCACAATCCTCTCTTTGTGGTGTTCTTGCTTGTGTTCTTTTGCCTAAACAGACTGATTATTTTTCTATTGAACCGGGATATGTCGTAACTTGTACAAAGGATGAAAGTGATATATGAAGCATGATGTATAAACTTAGATTATATCCCATTCTAAGAAAGTGCTTGCATGAATAGGTTTATTGAATGTTGAATGTTGGCTTTAATCATGACGTATAGATTGACCCACTTCATGATTCTCACTCTAACACTCAAACTAGGTGAACGAGAATCTGATAGTGTAATGAGTATTCATGATAGTATGAGTAGATTTGATTGTTCCCCTGTTTGTAAATATCTAGAACTTGCGCGCTTGGTCCCGCAAAAGGAATCTCTGTTAGACAATTAGGAAAGGATCGTAGGCCCTTGTTTAAATTAGCAAACATCTAGCCTAAAGTAAAGTTAGCTGAATGAAGATAGCCTATATTAGACCTTTCTTTTCTTTACCAACTCTACTTCCCTGGGTATAATGTGTTGGCCTTGGACCCTCCTTGGACATGTGAACTAAAATATAGGCCAATATCATAAGTTCAGGGTGGCTGATTTCGAAACTAACCTCGACTTGGACGTGATCCAACCTTGGGTAATGTGCACCTCGAATCATAGCAAAACCATAAGTTGACGGTGGCTATTATAATTTATGATCTGAAAAGTAGGTATGAAAAAAGAGTAATGTGGAAAAGAATTTGGATAATGAACAAGAGAAATTACTCAGTCAAAATTGTAAATTGAATATAAAAAAAACAAAGAAAAAGAAAAAGAGTGTTGAAAAAAGAAGAAGTAAGAGTCACTTCCACAAAATTGAAATTAAGATAAATATGTCAACAAAAGTGGGGCATAATAGATAATGAAATAGGTGGGATGCTTAGCCGTAATATCAAGGAGGACAACAAGTCAATAAAATGTACCCATATGTACCATACCTGACCCTAAGATTTCGTGATATTTAAAGAAAGTCCTACCTGATTTTAGGAGTTTAATATGGTGAACTTAAGCAGTGAAAACAAGGGCAAGACTATGGCGATGAGTACCAACTTGGTGTGAATTTGTTTTGAGCATGAGTGTTGAAAAATGATCCGTATACTAAAAGATAAATTTACTATCTGAAAATGTAGTATATTTTTTTAAGTGAGGGAACTATTTGCAGTATTAGAAAGTTTGTACCTTAGACAGAGACAAAAGAGCAGAGGTGTCAGTGCATGGTGAGTCTATATCATGGTCTGATTGACATGAGTAAGCCTATAACACGTATGAGAAGAAACATGCACTAATGAAATGACAAAAGTTGGGATTGATAGCCATGTGATTGCGGAAGCTTAAAAGAGTATACTTGTGTAAAAAGTTAGTTACAATACGTCGCTTTATTACAAACAACGAATATAAATCGAGAGTGTTGATTTACCATTGTTATACGGTACATTCAATGCTTTTTCCTTAATATTGGTGTATGTCTAGATCCTTTTGTAGTAATTTTAATATGTTTTTGTCTATGTTTTGTAGGAAATTTGTCAAAAACTAATATGCATAAGGTTGTAAAGAATCCGTGCAAAAGTTCCAGGAAGGCCATCGACGACCCATCATCCCATCGATGGGCCGTTATCCCAACCATGGATCGTAGGTGGTGACTTTTCATAGAAGGTTCAGGCATCTCGAAGCAACTCATTGAATTATCACTAAGTGTGGGACTACGGAAGGATCGATGGTCCATCGGTTAATTGACGGTCCGCCTGTTCACCCACAAACTATCCTGGCAAAACATCGATTTGATCAGAGAATTTCCTTGTACCCGATGTTTATGAAAAGATAAGTATGGAAAAACGAGAACCATCGACGGACTGTAGTTGAATCGGCGGACCGTGCTGTTCGTTCATCAATTGGATTAGAGAAGATGCAAAGTGAAGGTTGAGAAAAGATACTATGTATGGACTCAAGCTTTTTTACTTTGGGTAAAAGTAGTCAAGGGAGATTCAATGGATCCAAAACCATACACGAACCTCTAATGAAAACCTGCTAAACTCTAGAAACTAATAATATCTGTTGGAGTCAAAGGTGTAGGCAAATTTTTCACCGCCTCCGTTTTCCTTGGATCAACCTCAACTACTTCGCTGGAGATGATATGACCACGAAATATCACCGACCTCAACCAAAAATCAAATATGATATAGTTGGAAATGTGCTATAGACAACCTTTATAGATCATTTTGCATGCTTTTAGACAAGAGATAACACGACCTCAAGGAATAGAGTTTAGAGTTTCCCCCCTTCCACTAAAAAATGGGTTCATTTGGAAAATTAAACCTCACCACTCTTTTCCTACAATAAATAGAAGTAAAGCAATGATGCAACCAATCCATAGCCAATATAATGTCAAAATATAGCATATATAGTTCACCTAGATAAACATGACAAACTATATTAGGCCACATCATAGTAAAATTTATATAGACCCGTTTTTGCAACAATTGACTCACCCAACGATGTAGACATTATAAAAGGTTCATGCAAAACACCAGGGTAAAATATTAAACTTTTAGTCTACTAGAGGAGTAACAAATAATAAAGTAGCATTGGGATCAAGTAAAGCATATACATCAAAAAATAAGACTTTTAACCTACAAGTCACAACATTGGTAGAAGTCTCTTGCTCACCCTAAAGAGGAGAGAATATAAGAGGTACTTCTTTGGTGCCTCATTAGAACCACTTGATTGAGCTTGACCACTACCCTTTTCTTAACTCCTCACATTAGGAAAATCCCTTATCTTGTATTCACTCTCTCCACAACCAAAATAATTGTTCGTCCCATTAAGATAATCACCATAGTGCTTCTTGACAGACTTACAACAAGTTGTCTTCTTGGTTTTTAAATTATAAATGTTTCTCGTCTTAAACATGGGGTTATACACCGTATCACCACTAGACTTTGGGAACTTGGAAGGGAATTGATTTGAAACCCGCTTCTTAAACCTAGTCTTGTCCTGTATCTCTCTTAGAATCTCTACCCTTCCTCCTATCCCTTCCCTCATACACATTCTTGTCATGCACCATAAGACAAGAAATGTTCATGTTGTCGTGTAGCATAAATGAATTACACTCCTCATGCAAATCATCTGACACCCCTATCTCAAAATGGCTCATTTCATCTATAGGATCGGAAATAAAATAAGGAGCATATTGTGAAAACTTTATAAAGTTCAAGGAGTATTCATGAACACTAATACCTCCTTGGCTAAGGTTGACGAACTCCACCACTTTAGCCTCACTTTACTCCCTAGGAAAGAAACGATCTAGAAAAGCCTTCTTAAAAATCTCCCTAGTCAAAGGACCACACCTTAATGGCCTATTATCTCTCCGTTGCACAAACTACGTTCGAGCCATCTCCTTAAGGTGATAAGTAGCAAACTCATTCTTCACACTTGTGGAGACCCCATAGATAAAAGTATCTTATAGACTTCATCGATGAATTCATGGTTGTGTTCCTCAACTTAGACTCTTAGAAGGTTTGAGGGTTAATTCGAGTGAAGTCACTTAGACGAGAAGCCAAAGTAGTGACTTTTTCATGAGGATGTAGTACAATCTCCCAGTTTGCTTGGGCCGTCATATCATGGTGTTGAACAATGGCGGGTTGGTCAAATTTTATGAGGGCAGCCCTCATATCTCCACCCGTCAAGGGTGGAGGATTGACCATAGTTTGGTCAACATTAGCATTTTATTCGAGTGGAGGAACTTTCTCACCATGGAGAGGAGCTCGCGCATTGGTAACTTCGTTTAGAAGTCTTTGTGTCGCATTACTTCGACTGTTCATTCTTCGTAGAAGGACAATAATAGGTTATATGTAAAACCACACCATAATTATACTCTAATGGCACGATATAAGATTTTCAAGAAAATGAGAATTTCTTAGGCACTATGAAAGTTCGCATTCATAAGTGTGACGCGCTTCACAGTTATGAACACGAACATACACAGGCCTGATGGAGAGAGACATCAATTCTATGATAATTCAATCTCATGCTCTGATAAAAGTTTGTCACATACAGGTTTACCCCCTAGATGTAACAGGCCTCATCGCCCTCTTTAAAGACTAAAACTAGCCTCTTAGCTTACATCATCACATTTATTAGTCGAATTTTGCGGAAAATTTAAAACATTTACCACTTCTACTTGGATGTTTACATAGACCTCGACATACACATAATATATGTATCGAGTATACATAGACCCTTTGAATAGGAAGGTTACATAGCCTTCTACTTTTATTGCACATAAATGTAAACATAATGTAGAACATACTCTCAAGGATTGTATCATCTCATACCATTTAAAGATCGTATGAATTTGGGCATATCCCTACATGCATGTAAAGAAGCCACATATAGGCTTATACAAATGGTACTCAAATGAAAGTGAAATGAACATACAAGTCTTAGAAAAATGAAGCTACTTCATAAGCAAAATATTGGCATTGCCCTTGAAAAGTGAGGACCTACCCACATGGATGGTAGAGAATATCCAAGTCCTCTTCAAGTTGTCTTGAATGAGCTTTCAACGACCAGAACCTAAAATATTTGGAGAAAAAGGAAGAAATGGGGTTAGTACACCTCATGTACAATGTATGATACCATAGGCAGATATATTTATAAACATGCTAAGAAAGGACGTTTCTATAAGTATGCATTTTTCTTTGAAACTGATACGCATATTCAACAATACCACACAAATAACATTTCACATTTATTAAGTCATAGGTATGATCATCACAATACCACAATATCAAGTCTAGTCCAACCAAACATTACCACTATACAAGTATATACATATTCAAGTAACTATACATCCAAGTCCTATTAAACAATAAGCATGAATAAGAGTACATTTCATTATAGCGAAGCAAGACAATTACCCATGAACCCCTATAATGTCAACAAGTGCAATGACCAAGCAAGGCTCCATAACCTTACTCAATCAAGTAACACAACAAGAATTATGACGAACACCCTACTTAACATAACATGGCATTAAGATATACATATAATCTTACTTTAACAATATAGACCAATACATAGCTATAAGTTAACTAACAATCATATAGTATCAACAATATGCAAGTCTTTCATATACATATTATATATCATCATAAACATAAACATACATAAGAACATCCTACTAAGACTCTGTTCAAGGCTAACTAGTGCAATGCCTAGGAAATGTCCCATGCCCCTACTTAGACTAAGCTAGACACGTTAGGTTATCCTAGTTAGTGTTTAATCCTTTAATTCATTATAACTTTTAGGAACATCATTATCTAGCCGACGTAGACTACATGAGCTAGTGTACAATCTTGTGTCATAAAACCCTACACAGAAAGAGGGCAGAATACTTGCCAAGATAGTACCAAAACATAAAACATAGCTACTATGTGGATCCACGAGCTACTATTCCTATGGGGGAAACATAGTTCAAGAAGTAGGAAATATAGTTGGGACCCCCTTTATGCACCATACATTGTACTCTCCAATCTAAAGAGTACTTTAGTTCTCCTAACCTCCCTATGTGGAAAGGACACTTCTCAATCTAGTTCAGTCGATGCTAAGTTAGAGTCACTTTTTGAAATGTCTTTAAGCCTTTAATTAACAATCATAGCTTTGTTTAAGTCATAGGGTCTAACTCTTGTATAATCATCATCATAAATAGCTCAATAATAATTGTATGAGTATAAATCCTTTCATCACAATTCATGTAAGTGAGGTTAGCACATTCACATTTCATATCATAATAATTCACATCGATAGTAATCACCATCCTTATAACGCATACACCTTATTCAACCTCACAACATACTCAAGATAGTTCAATTTAACATCCTACCTTCCTATCAATCCTAATACAAACTTACTCCAATATAATATCATGACTTAACACAATTAATAACAATTGGAAGTAAAGATAGAGATTATAAGACTTACTAAGCCTCCTTCATAGTTCATCATTTAAGCCTTACCATAAAACCTAAATTCAATCCAATTTAGATGTAACAGATCATAAGTCAGTAATTAAAATGATAATAAGACTAGAAGAGTCACTACACCATAATTCAATACTAAATCAAAGCATAAATCAAGATACTTAGGTCAATTCCCATAACATACATCTCTTCTCAAGAACAAGTATCAAAGACTACAAATCATATTAATTTGTTCATGATTAGTGTAATAACATCATAAAATAGTTATTAACTAATAATGAAGTAAATTGAATCAATCACAACCCAATTAACATCAAGATCAAACCTAGGGTTAAAGGTTAAGGATTATACTCTTCAATTTAGATCAAACCATCACAAATTACAATAATAAAGTTAAAATACATGTTAATGTATTCATTACATCCTAAATAAACCATAAAAAACTAAGATTATAACATCGAATTCGTAATTGAATGAAACCTACTTGAAAACCTAACTTTTGATAGTACTTTGAAGGAGCCCTTTGAGGAAAAAAGTTTGAAAGGTGAATTAGATCCCATACCATAATGTTTGATTAAAATTTGGTTATTAAATAATTCCTTTACATCCCCCAAAACCTCCCCCTAGATTGTTTTCAATGGTGTCTTCCTATCGAGAGAGAAATTATAGAGAAGGTAGAGAGTTTATTTTTTTAGTTGTGTTTAGACTAATGAGGGTTGGGGACTTTATTTTGAGGGTTAAATTAGTTAACTAATCTTCCTTTAATACCCAAATAACCGTTAAATTATTTATTTATTTTAATGGGACTTGACTTAAATTGTGTACAAAAATGGACCCTCATAGACGAGACCCCAATCAGCGCTCCGTCTGTGAGTCGAAGGTCCTAGTGCCCTTCCGTGCTGCACATCTATTGATGAGTTTAGAGATTATGCAATTGAGCCTATTTAACTACATGTCAAGGTTTTGGTCGACGGTTGGCCATTGAAACTACCTAGATCAACACATGCCCCGTTCATTGACCGTTTATGGGTGCACATTGCCCAAGCAGTGTTAACACAAATGTGAAGGTGTCATCCTGAAAAACCCTTGGTTGGTCCTTGGGGAGTCGTACTTGGATGTTTCGTCCAAGAACCACCTTGAATACATGTTATAAACCCTTCCACATAATTTCATGAATTTGTGACTCCTAGAAGCTAGTCAAATAGGGTAAGGCATGCTAGTACCCATTTTAACTAGTTTACAAACGTCATGGGCATTCTTGGATGCTTTGGTTCCAAAATTTCCTAAATGACCTATATTAAATCAAAAGGTCTTAAAATATTTTTTGCAAATAAATACACCTAGGTTAGACTTTATGACAAATCATGGATTTTCGAAATTTTACATTAGATAAAGAACTTTCATACCTTATTAGAAGAACTTCTAAGACAATTGAAGAAGAAATTCATTATAATCCACCATCTTAGCATCAACTTGAACTTGATGTTCCATGGGATTTTTTTTAGAGAAAATCACTGGGAAAGGGTTTTTGTTTTGGTAGTAGGGTCTAAAAGAGATATTAATTACTTCAAGACTCTTAAAATACCCAACTAACCCTTAAATAATCGTCCTCTTACTTTAAAAGACATGGGTGAATTTATAAAAACACCCCAAGCTAGGCCAAACTACAGCAAAAATACAAACCCAAAAACTACGCCCAACATGATGGACCATTGCTTAGAGGATGCCCCTTCAATGGGGTCTCGTGTTTTTTATTAGAGGATCACAAATGTACAGGCTTGCAGGTCCAATAGACAGACCATGTCGACGAGCCATCATTTGAACGACTGGATGTAGTTTTACATTGCCAAGGAGGCTTCCTGACACCTTCTAGGCTTTGAAATAGGGTCCTCCTCTAGGGCCTCTTGTGGGTCCTATCTTGATTCATACCCAGACATTAATCCCCTAAAATTGCTCATCTATGTCTTAGAGTCCTCTCCTATCAATTTAAGCACCAAATAACTCATTCAATGTGCAAAGGCACACTTAAATACATGCAAGCACACGTATTACTAGCCATAGAACGTCTTCATCGTTTCTTGATGGTTTATTTCAAACTTAACTGGACTGGCCTATAAATTTATTTAACTAGTTTAAAGTCTTTCTAGGAATAGTGTAGATCTAGTCCAACCAAGATATTTTTAGTGTTATGACATGATTGAAGGTGATTCCTATGTGCATATTATTACTATAATATTATGTAATGTTCTCATTAAATGTGGAGTTATAATGAATGGAAGTTCTAGTTGTAGAACGTAAGATCTAAAATCAAGTTATACAAACGGTTTTTATCCTAAGAACAATGTTATTAACTAATGTTAAGAACGACTCTATGATACTTCAAAAAAGGAATATGTAGCTTATCACCGAGTGAACTCTACAACGATAGGTGTCCTTTCCAATGAGGAAGGTTTGTTCACCAAGTGTTTCATGAGATGGAAACTACAATGTGGATTAGCATAAAGAGAGTTTCTAGATATAATCTCCACATTCCTTAACTATGTACCCCACTAGAAATACCTAGTTAGTGTGAGGCATTTACACTAGATTCCATGTTTAGCCCACATGATCTATTGTCGGTGATGGTGATGTTTCTTGAAAGTAAAATGAATGAATTAAAGAAGAACTTTGTACAACAACTAGGATAACTTGAGAGGTGCACCACAATAGGTAAGGGAATGGGTCTTTACCTATACGTTGCACATGAGGACTTTGAGGGCATTTCTAGGATTGTTTCTTTATATACATATGTTATGATTAAAATTCATAATTGTGATTCTATATAATTTTTGTGTCATATGATGGTTCATTTACTTGATATACATGTTGTTGGTCAAGGTTCACATTTATGAGTTAGATGTACTTGTTATGATATTATAATATATAATGCAATGTTTATAGTCTCTTTACTAGTTGAATTAGTTTATGTGAGGTTATGGTGCTTCACATAGACCCTACACTAGTTGACTAGAATAGGGATTAAGGGAAAGGTCGTGTAATGTATTGATGAAATGTTTCTTATTGGTTTACTATGATGTTGCTCATGACCATGTATTATGAAAATGTCTTATTGTTGCTATGTTCTAAACTTGGCTATATTATTCGAATGTGCATAATGGCTTTCAATTTAATCTAGCATGATTTTAAACCAAATTGTCCATTTTGGTATCTTTCTAGATGTTTTACCTTAATATGTCTTCAAACATAGTACATGTGGTTTCTACTTACCCATATTCTCTCTATATTACAATGATATAAGTTGGGACATTGAAGTGTTTCAAGACGAATTTTCAAGAAGTTTCGATAGATTTCAAAGTTGGTGAGTCCTCAAGTCTGAGAACTAAGCGTATCTTTATAGTTATTACTATTTGAGACTTGGGCAATTCCATTATGGACCCTTTTTGGGAAGGTTAGATCTTTATTCTGGAGCCTTAAACCACTTGGCCATCAAAATTCTTGTGTTTTCCATCTAAGTGCTCACAAAAGAAGGAAGTTAGATACTTAGAATGACATGAAGTATCAAAGCTCTAAGTAGGTCGATAAAGAGTAGAAGAAGGGAGAATTTCCTATCATCGTGTAGTCTCTAATTCATGATTGTGGCGCGCTTCACAACCATAAGCTAGAAAGTACGTAACGTCGTTGTGTTGCGCTTTAGTTCCTAGGTAATTTAACCTCATGCTCTGATAACAAGTTTGTTATGACCCAGATTCAATAATTTGAATCACAACCGGTGTGGTTGACCTCTCAAAGGTCGCATACAAGTCTCATCTTTAATTCATCATATTCATATTATTAATTTTAGCGGAAAATATAAAATTTCAAAAATATAAAGTATATATAGACTTCAAATAGTTAATCTTAAAATAATCATATACTAAGCTCATCATAAAGAAACAACTGTCTAACAATTGCGGAATCAATTCAAATCAAAGAATACATATCATAGTAGTTTGCCAAAAGGGTCTTATTACAAAGCTTCAGATAAATGCATGAATGAAACTCTAGGGAAAACATCCACTAGCTTTTCCTAAAACTAAGGCTTGTCAAAAGTGTAGCATTCTCGAAATCAAGAGCACCTACCCAATGGTCTTGAGAAACGCTAATGTACAAACCGTTGCAAGAGTGTCAATTTGTCCGTTAACTTGCATCTATAAAATAGTAAATAGTAGGGTTTTGTACACCACTTTACCAAGTATGGGTGTATGCTCACATACACATAAGGCTATGCATGATGAAAGAAAGCTTTTCCTAAACAACATATTATTTTTTGAAAGCCAAGTGACTAGATTTCCTAATTCGTAACTTTCCTAAAAAACATACTATTTTTAATGCATTCAAAGCACACAGCTCATTTTCTATATGATTACAAAACATTATTATCATATACATAATTTTAGATCAACTAGGGCGAATATTTTAGATTTTGATCCTCTTAGGACAAGAGATCCTCTTTCCCAGTTAGATTATTTTTCATTGATTTTCTTCTTGTTGTTGTGTAGTTGAATAATTCTTTTGGTCCTATGTTTTAATTATAAGTTTAATGATTCAATATAGTCCCATACCCACAATGAATCGATGTATGTTATGCAAAGACTAAGGATAGATTTCCCTACCTTATAGTGAGTCATTTTTTACACTATATATTCATTACCTTTCTTAAGAAATTCTCTATTTATTATGCCATTGATTTCATTACTTTCATGTTTTATATATAGTAGATTTCATAAACACGGGAATTTAAAATAGTTGATGTAGCATAAGACATGTTAAGTGAGGCCCCAACATATGGGACCTCAACACGAGGGCCTTCTTTAGCAAACCCACAGTCTGCTTTCTTCTTTCATTTGTACTTCAAATTATTCATTTCATTCATTCGTATGCTGACGTAAACACCAGCTTTACCTAGTATGAAGTTTAAGACACTCATCGGGATCATGAAGTGCAATGACCAAGAATAAACTAATGTCATTACTTGAATCTGATTTCACCTCCTGATTGACTTACACAAACGTCTTCGGTATCGTTCAATTCATTATCGTTCATACTTTGATTAACTCCAACCATAACTTACATAGAACATGTGAGCATCATAAAATTCAGTGTCAACCCAACACCAAAAAGTGGTGGAATAACCAGCCAAAGTGACCTAAAACATGCTAGAATACATGGGAATTTAACACCGCCAGATCCCTATATTGGCAGTATAGGTTCGAAGACTATGATATATAAGGAAACCCATACCCCACATGCTGGAAAGTCTCATCTCATGGGAGTTACGTGAACCTCCGCCCTTCCCGAAAGAAGGAATCACCGCTCATAGCTAGCCTTTCGGTGCTTAGTATAAAGTTACATTTCATTCATCTCATTTGTTATGGAATATGGATTCTAGTATGAGGACATCATAGCTTAATAGATCATTTCTCATCTAATCATTGGTATTAAGTATACATCAGTCTCAATAATTTCATTACAGTGTACATAGAAACTGGTCTATTCATTAACTTTACACTCTCATAGGTGAGTACGTTTTTGTAACATTTACTTAGGATCATTCGAGATTGCTCCTATATTAAACATTAGCCTCTTAATTATATTGTAACCACATTCATTAGCATAAGAACATTTTATTTTCACAATTACTCATCCCTTTACATGAATGATCATTGCATCATCTTTTAGTATTAACTAAAGCATTATGGATTCTTACTTCTAGATTGAAATCTACTTACTCTATTGATGACTTGTAATCCTTTCTTTACATTGCTGAAATGTGAATTGCTCTTTCATATCAACCTTAATTTACATTGATGAATATAAATTTTCCTTACACATCATCCTTGGGGGTTAATAAGACTAGTTTCACACATTCTAACGCCTTCATTCGTGAGTATTCTTTTAACAAATTAGCTTTGGTGTAAGTAAGACTTGTCTCACATCCTTTAACACCCAATTTTTTTCACTTACTTAATTTAGACCCCTTTAATTATGTTATAACTCACGTTACTTACTTACTTTAATGTGGTAGCTCCATATCACCGTTTATGGACGATGAGCACTTAATTGAATGAGTTTCATTTGTTCATAGTAAATTCTTGTGGAGCATGTTCGAAGTTGTCCCAATGAATGTCATGACCTTTGTTATGGATTCATTGATATTAGTTTTGAAATGCTTAATATATATTTAATACTCTTACTACACAAGAATTGGCATATGATTAGTATTGGCTCAAGATTTGGGATGTTAGACTAGCAAATTCATTCTTTTTGGCATAAGCCAATTTTTACGTATGTTCATATTTAAATTGCCATACGTATGAACCATTAGCCAATCTTTTATTATTTACATAAGTTCCTATCCATTAGCATAGATTTATTTTGACCACATTGAGTTATCAAACTTTATTGGAACCAGATGGCCAATTTATTCAAGATATGATTTCATAGATGACTTTGAGTCAATTCTTAGTTTATAGATTTTAGTGTAACATTTTAAGAACATATTGGACAGAATTATATTAACATTTGATTGATTTAAAATCTCTCTAACATCATAACAACATCAAGTCAACATTCAAATAAAGACACATATTCACTTAACACATCACGGACTTAAGTTATCATATTATAGATCCTTAATTATCATGAAAAGGTTAAATTTACGGAATTACAAGTTCATATGTTCATTCGATACTCATCATTCAGTAACAATATATGTTAAGAACATCAAGCACCACACACCAACAACATTATTTATTACCTATTCAACATCTAAATTGTAACACGTATATTAGGGAAAGGAGTTCGACAAGAACGACAGGAAACAACCCTAGTTTTCAGATACTTTTAATCGTTCGAAAGTAAGTTCTATTGGTAAAAGAAGTCCAGGAGAGAAATTCATACCTTATGTAGAACTTAATCTATGAAGACCACCTTGAATAAACCTTGTATAAAACTTCAAGAAACTTTGAAAATCGTCTAAGAAATTTTCTGTTTTTTCCCCCTGCTTTTTGTTCACTTTTTTTTATCACGCTTATTTTCTGGTTTTAGTCGTGTATTTGTTTGAGTTTTAACGTGGTTATTACATTTAGGAACTGACCTTCACTTATTCAACTTAGGGTTTATTAATTTCATTAAATAAATTAAATAACTAATTACTTAAAAACCCCTCCTAAGTTGATCAAACATAAGATAATGTTGACTTTACATAAAATCTAAAATTTTTGTGTTGACTATGTTTAAGGTCAGCATTTTGACTTTAAATTACTTAATTAAATAATTAATTTAAATAATTTAGGGACCTATGATAACTACTAAAGCACCACTAAGTCATTGGAACCATAATCAACCCTTTAGGACTACCCTAGGTAATGTACTAGGATGTTTCTTGCATTATACTAGGTTAGCATAAGAATTTCGGTTTGACCCCTTTAATTTAATTAATTAAATTTATAATTTAATTAATTAAGTAAACTAGGGTAATAAATAAAGTACTCTTAAGTTTTTATAACCATAACTGATCCTATGGACCATCCTAGGTTAAATACTAGGTTTACTTTTTCTTGTCTCAACCGAAATCTTGAAACTTCATTGTGATTTCGTTTTTGACCATTTAAATTATTTAATTAATTATTCTGATAAATAAATTAATAAATTTAACTAGGGTACCTACTTAAGTATCCCTAAGTTTTTAGTACCTTAACTAACTCTTTGGACCATCCTAGGTTAGGTACTAGGTTATCCCTTTCTTATCTTAACAAAAATCTGAAATTTCCTTTTTACTTTTGTATTTAGCAATTTTGAATTAATTAATTAATTTTATAAATAAATTAATAAGGTAACCTAGGAGAATTACATATGTATCTCTTTGTTCATAGGACCATAACTAACATTTTGGACCTTCCTATGTTAGGTACTAGGTTGTCTGTTTAACTAGTACTAGGTTCGTGTCAACCCGGTTTTTGTCCTAGGTTGTCGGGTGCAGCAGTGGGTCTATTTCTATTAGTACTAGGTTAGTTAGTTATTTCGGTCAGTAGTTTAGATTTCAAAATTTGTTAGGAAGTTAGGCCCACAAGGAGTGGTCCCTTAGGCAAATTTTTGTCCCCTTAACTACCCTAACAGAATTCGGTTAGGGTGGTCCCCTCATTTGGTGCTTCTTCATATTTCTTTCACATGTGCTTGCACATGGGTTGGTGGTAATTTCCTAAATAATAATTATTTATTGTTCCCTTGGTAATATTTAATTATTGTCCCAAGGATCCTCACAATGTCCTCGGGCACTGCTTACTCTACCTGATCATTTTAATGTGTTATCTACTATGATACTAGGCTTGACACTTCGATGCCTAGTACATAATATGTATGTTGGAGATAATTATCACAATTTATTTTATCTTAAGGTATTCTTTACAGGTACATTACTAAACAAGCGTGGATTATATTTTGGTTATGTGGGTATATATAGAAATTGGTTAACACCCCTTAGCCATTTTTGTACACTATGCCCAATATTTCTCAATATTGGGCATTGGAATACCTATGTATCACCAATATGTATTCTAACAAACTTACTAGCTCTTCAGTGGACATTAACTTTCTGGAATGTTACACAGGGTCTCATTCACTGCTAACGACCAAGAGGTACTCTTTGGTAGTTACAAGTAAGAATATATTCATTGTTGATAGAATCCAAGTAAACCCATAAATTGTACTTGAATTGGAAACGATAAACTTCAAAACCAAATTCTTTAATCAATTATCTTCCAGAGTTTCAAAAACTAATCTCCAAAACATAAAGTAGAACAATAATAGTTGAATCTACCCTACAAAATGAGGTTTTACACAATATTCATTGAAAACAAAATGCTATTTAAAAAGGAATTAACTAAGGAAATTACTTTCAGCCACGAGGCTTCAATCTACATGACCAACTAATAGGGCATTAATCGATCTACGATGTGTGCTTTTCTTTAGTCATCTAAGACTTAGAAAAATATTATAGCCTCTGGATTGCATCTTTTCTTAAACAAAATACGGACAAACAACAATGTCGTTCGGCCAATCTACGGTGTATCGATACTTCTTCGTGGCTCCACACTTAGAATCTTCAAGTATCAGATTGTTGAACCCTCGCGTATTGTACTATTATCCTTCACTCGATTGTATCATCGAATGCTTGGGATACTCACCTACAATCCTAATCTACAGGGTGTCAATGGATCGACGGTCCGTTGATTGCCTGCATAGATCTCTTTTCCTATACTTTCTCAGTTTTCTCCTTCATTTAATGCTTGAATATCTTTACTGCAAAACAACACACAAAACTTAATAAAACCAATACAAAACAGTTTTATACCCACACAACACTTAAGTGAAATACATTATAAATACCATAAACTAATGTTTCATTAACACCATCAACCTAAATTCGTTCTTTATCCTAAGGCTACGCTCTACGACCCTGAAGGACACATTCATAGAAGAAGGCAATTTAAGATTGACCAATCACATTGCTATCTATTACAACTCTTCCTTGTTTAAGTGCAAGCCTACGTCTTCGTCTTGAAAAGCTAACTCATGCGGATCATATCATGGAACGAGTTACATGTCAATAAATATCTCCATTGTTTTTCCTAACTTTAATGTACCTTTTTTTTCTCAAACTGTAACTAGTGCCCTCACATAAAATAAAATCGTCAATTTTCACATAGTGATCATGAATTCTGGGTACAAGGACCTATTTCAACATTCACGCTAAAAAATAAGCTAAAATAGAGTTAGTTCTCCACGCCATAGGCTTGTTGTTTTAAAAGTTAATTAGGTAGACCAACGTATACTCTAGGATCATGGTAGGACTTTTTTTTCTTGTAATGTAGCCTTAGGGTCAGGTGTGATACATTTAGGTCCATTTAGAGACAACTTTCCCTCCTTGAAATTACAATTATGCCTTCCACCTCTTTCAATTTTGACGCCCTATTTGTTTTTTTCCTCTTTACTTTGATTAATTTCAACCATAGGTGTGACATTAACTTTTATATCTTTTTCATAAAAAAAACACTCTTTTCTCTTTTTGTTTAACTAATCTCTTCACTTGTTCTTTAACTTTTGCCAACTCACATCCTTCTCTTTAGTTATTCTTTTCGTTGTAACTTCCAACTCTTCTTACACCCAATTTTGTGTCTTTTCTCTTATTTTCCACCCTCAATTCCTAGCTTTTCCATGGGTCGAGGTGCACAATATCGATGTTTTGTCAGGGCAAGACTAAGTCAATTTTGCATTAACCACCCTCAACATAGGCTTTGGGCCTAAGTCGAGGTGCACATGTCCATGGAGATAATAGATCCAAAACATTAGACTATGGCCAGGTTGGTAGGTGAGTTAGAATTAAATGGTCTATTACAGACTCAAAGATGTTGGAATGAAGGGAACAGTCATTTCATTTTGTAAAACTCTTTTAGGGTAGTTATGGACTATTTCAAACAAGCGCCTATTATCACCTCCTAACATCAGGAGAAGATTCCCTTAGCAGGACTAACCAGGCAAGTTCTTGCTAGGCATAAACATTTGAATAATCAAATACTATCACACTTACTTGACACATCATTCCATTATAAGATTATCAACATTCCGAATTCAATTTTTAGGTAAAGGTCATGCAGTTGGTATATTTTCATGTCATATTTAGAGCCAACATATTCAACTTATATTAGCATATAAATGCAAGCACTTTAGCATGAGGGGTCTAATTTTTTTATCATCCATCATGCTTAATATTTCATGATTATACACATACACTTACTAATACATGTTGATTCAATAGAAATTTGAGTAGTTTCTTTCATAAAATAACATAAGAAAGAAAACCCCAAGAGAGGATCGTGAGTAGGGCTACTCAAACTTAACCCCTTGACTAACATTCCATGTACACATCCCTCCAAAAAAAGAGTGGATAGACCATAATGCATATGCAATCATAAAAAGCATAATGATATGTGAAACAAATTTTGTGTACAAAGCAACACAGATCTATCATCAAGTGCGCGGGTCTGGTTTCCCAAGCCTTACTGGGTCAGCAATTGGGTCACAGTAAGTAATGCCCATATATTAAAGGATGACACCATCATTAGTTCCATCCATCACCCTATCAACACCACCAATAGTAATCAGTCTCAAGGATAGTATCTTCATCTAGCTTTGTGGGACAATGGGCGTGCTCAATCTCATGCATCTCCAAGATAGAATCTATATAAGCTCGTAGGATAGTAAATTCTGTTGGAATGGCAGTGAGATCTATGGAGGGGGATAATCTTGCCATAACTCGCAATTCAAATGCATCCAGGTGTTTTTGAATTCCTTAATATACTGCTGTGTTTTCTAGCAACTCTTTTTTCTATGCACTCATCGACCTCTTCTAAAAATTATGGATCAAGGTATCCATCTGAGCATCTAGATTCTCAACTCAAGAAAAGAGAATCATTGTTGCGGTTGTGGATGGTGTCGACCTAGAATAGCTGGGGGACTTAATGGCGGCATGAGATGAAGAGGTCGGGGTTGTGTCTATGTGCTCTTATATGGATGGGACAACGCCTCATGCATGCTCTACTGTGTTATCATGATTTTCGCTCAATGGAGGAACCTCCAACTAGGGCCCTCTATGGGGTGTCACAATATTATCCTAATATTTGATGACACCTATATCTAACATCCCGATTAGTCAAATGAGTCTACCACAATGCTAGATTTGCACTCTAGCATCCTTGCACATCTAAAAGATCAACATGGAAATAAGTAAGTAGTGGAGGTCTTGAGCGCCCTCTCGCATATCTCACCTAACATCATCCCTTCTACTAGTGCTCTCACCATGACTGCCATGTCCTACGTTGGTACGCAGTTGGCGTGAGTGGGTGATACAATTGTTCGGACAAACAAACGAAAGAATTTGGCCACACAATTCAATGTAGCCTTCCTTATGTTCCCTCAAAGTGTTATGACCTTTACATCTCACTTATTATCTGTCGCAGTATATTGGTCTAGCCACATCTTACCATTTTTTTTAATTTCTAGGCACTCAATGAAAATTACCTCTCTGAACTATATCCCATATGTAATTAAATCCACAGTGTTAAGACTTAGTCTGGATAAGCAATGGGATCGTATTAAAATCCGAGTATTGTGGTTTCTTAGTTGTCCACCTAGAATACTTAGACCATTATGTATGTGAAAATATCCTATTTTGTAGGTTTGGCCCGCTTGTGGATGGACTCTCAAAAAGTGGTAGTAGAAGAAGCATAGAAATTCGTCACTATCTCCTTGGTCTACGTGCCCTTGTCCTGTGCCATCCAGTCTCTCTTGTGGAGGTTAAAAAGTTGATGCATCTATGTTACTCTATGTATTCTCCCTGTGCAGACTCATCGATCCTCAATAATCAATCGGGTCATCACCCCCTTCTCATTGTTCATCTTAGCATCTTTGTATACTTTCTATTTCCCTTCGACACACCACCTTTTTATTTCCTCGGGTATTTAAGGGGGATTATCTATTTAGTGTATGAGAGCAGCTTCTAATCTAGTGGCCTTATAATATGAGGCTTTTTGTTTATTATCGCTTGATGTGGTGGTATCCTAAAGTAGGAATTTGATTCGTGGGCTCGCTTGGAACCTAAAGACTTGAAAGACTTGAAAACTGAAGCAGTGATGGACGCAGAGCCAGACATTGGACCCCCTTCTATAATAGAGGCATCCCTTGTTGTTGAGACGATCAATATATGCTTTTCATTAGACTGGTAGGAAATGACTACGTCGTGTTCACCCTCCAAGGGGTTCCTCTAGTCGTTCGGGATGCTATCGTTAGTGTTCTTCTGCCTGGAGAAATATAGGCTACTACCTCCCCTATTCGGTGTCTTCATCAATTTACCATAGGTACGGGGCGATTGATATGGATTTTTCCCATTTTGAGTAGACCACTTGCCTCTTGGCAACCATGGTACATATGGAGAAATTATTAGGACAAAAATAGCTTAATGAAGGACCAAAATAGATTAACGACAGACTCAAAACATATTTAGGAGAATAAGAACAAAACGACTAAAAAAATAAAAATATCGCACAGGTTGTAGTCTTAGGTTGACGAGCCCCATCGACGGTCCGTAGAGTGATCTACGGTCCTTGATGTCGTTCCGTAGATTTGAACGTTTAAAACATACTCTATAATAAAAACGACGGACATACAAAATGGCTCGTTGATCAATCAATTTGTTGTTTGGAATTTGTGATTTTTTGTGTGGGGGGCAGAACTACAGGCCCAATTGATGGTTCGTCGATTGAACGAGGGTTTGTAGACGAAGTGTCTTAACTGCCGCCCATATTGAAGGCCTTCTTTAGTTCCAGCTTAAATTTTTTTATCGTTCAATTTTCATAACAACATACTATAGACATTCACTTCAACATATCTTATGCTATTTTATCGTTCCTAAAGTTTAAATTTCACTACATCTTCTTTCTCTAATTAGAATAAAGCATGAACCCTAGGTCGGAACAAACATGTAGACTTCTATACACATCTTATAGGTATTTAAAATTCTATTCAATTACTATCCATCATACCAAGTGAGATTACTACTTAAGTTTTAACATGTTTTTTTTGTTGATTCTGTCCCAAGGTAAGGATCAAATTCCTAACTTCCTATATTTCTTTATGAATGCACATTCAGACTGCGGGGAAGTCAAATAAACTTTCAAGTGCCTTAAGAGCGGTGTGATTGTATTCATACTATTATGTTTGACACAAAGAATATGCCTACGTTCTCCGACCTGATCGGAATTTTGGGGATGAAAAAAGAGAATGTTTTTTAGAGAGATTATTGGGAATTGGGGAAAGTGATGAAGAGAGAAGATTTTTCGATATGGGTTAATGATTTAGGGAATAACATAGGGAGGAAGTTAAGGATTGGGGAGGGTTATGGAATAAAATAGTAGAAAGGGGGCAAGGGTTTTATTGATGGATTTTTAAATAATGGAGGTCAGGTCAAGTCGTATCACTGGAAGACAAAATCCATGATACCCCCTTCACTTTCCTTGAAAAAATTTATAGTTCATCCATGTGAACTGTCGATCACAATTGTACATACACAAGGTTTAAGTCTTACCTTGATCATAATACACTATCATGATCTGTCGATTGATCAATGGACTGTAGATGGGGTCCGTAGACCTCCACAGTAGACTATTTTTGTGAAAATTCATATTTGGCCTCCTGCTCATGTCTCGAAAAATTTTAGACACAGACCCTATGTTATATCTAACTTGATTTTAAAAGCAAAACAAACTAGGTAAAGACTAACCACACTAGGACAAGAGAATCAACAGGACACATAAAAACAACTTGGCCGGACTTTTAATCATATGGTTGGCTAGACTTTACACCTTGGATTGCTTCCTAATAAGCGGTTGATTTAACATCGCGGCACGGTGCTGGTCTCTTGATCACTAATATTGGATTAATATAATATGCCTCAATCAATTGTTGCACATTCTCCCCATTTCCCAAATACACCTTCGTGCTCTTTTCCAGTCACATTTTCCCTTGTTCCATCATTATTCTAAAAAACCACCGCCCCATGATGGAACACTTTCTTGAGTAGAAATAGTCCAGACAACTTGTCATTAAGCTTCCCCGGAAAATAAACGCAATCTTTAATATAAGAGAATTACAAAATCTTCTACTACAAACTAACGCTTTCAAATCTGTTTATCATGGTAGTCAACTTCTCTTTATACACGGTTGAATTTTTTTAAGCTTTTAGGCAAGAGTAATCGGGCAAGTTAAAGTATTTTACCCTTTGAGTTTATGTTTAGCCACAATACAAGGTAAGATTTTTCATTGCTCACATAGACTTGTGCTCTAGCTCTACCAAAAAATGACAAGACTTTTAAGATACAAATGTGCATGGGGACATAACTATTGGCGTGTGATATGCAGTGCAGTATGCCCATAGTGCATAATCGATCTTCCTTGACCAATCTTTTCTATTTGCATTAGCACTCTTCTGAAAGATTTACTTTATTTCTCTATTACATACTTTGACATACCCACTAGTCTGTGGATGGTAAGGAATCGCTAAGTTGTGGCAGATGCCATATTTATCAAGCAATGTTTTGTAAAAACTATAGTAAAAATTGGAACCTCCATCACTTATTATTGTCCATTGGGTGCCAAATCTTGAAAAAATAGTCTTATTCAATAATGCGGTGACACTCTAGCCTTCATAGTTGTGGAGTGCAATTTCTTCCACCCAATTTGATGTAGTAAACCGCAATCAGAATATACTTCATCCTATAATAGCTAACAGATGTCCCCATAATATAAATTCCTAATACATAAAATAGCTTAATTACTATGATTGGGTTCATAGGAAGCCCTTGCCACCTTGAAATTCCACATATTTCTTCATAATATAAATTCCCAGTACATAAAATATCTTGATTACCATGATTGGGTTCATATGAAGCCCTTGGCTCCTTTAAATTCCAATTCCCTTTAGCACCAATCACAAGATATGGAAAATTCATGGGAGTATTCATGAATTGTTGTTCAATAGTATTCACATTGCAAGATATTGTGTGCAGTTTGAACACTAGTGTGGTGCCCCCTACTAGCCATGAATGACACGCCACAAGACACACAACATCTCTACCATAGGCACAACGCAATGATTAATCTCACAAGCACAACTTCAATAGAAGTATGGCTCATCCCAAAATAAAATTTTCACATCATGCATTAACTTCTTCCTTTGAAATGACGACAAGAATATTGGTACTACATAGCTTGGCAAGTAATTAGCAAACTAGGTATACCAAGGAATGAGGTCATGTACGGATGTGTCACAAAATAAAATTCTTGCAACAATAACACCCATCTAATAAGTCGAGGTTTAGCATCTTTCTTGTCCATCAAATATCTCAACAGTGAATAGTCGAGTGTACTATCACCTCTATCTCAAGCAAGTACAAAGGAAATTTCCCCAAAGAAAAAACCACAACAAGATGTTGTTGCTTCGTAATTATGTAATTTCTTCGGGCTGCATTGGGGGTTTGGTAGCATTGAAACTAGGGGGAAGGATATTTTCACACCTTTGTCCTTGTACTACTCCAACTGCTACCCTACTGGCATCGCACACGACTTCTAATGGATCTCCAATATTTGGAGTAATAAAGATAGGGGCAGATACCAACTTCTTTTTCAACTCTTCAAATTCTATAAAACAAGTTTAATCGAAATCAAATTTACTCTATTTTTAAATCAACTTTCACAAAGCATGTACAATTTTTGAAAAATCTTTATTGAACCTTTTATAGAACCTAGAGTGAAAAAGAAAACCTCTAACACCCTTTATGGAGAAGGGCAGTGAAATCCTTTGGAATGCCTTAACTTTTATCCATATCAACCTCAACCCCCTTGCTTGAGATCCAATAACCGAAGACAATACCTTCTTTTACCATGAAATGACACTTATCCTAATCTAGTAGCGAATTGTAGTCTTCAAATTTTTAAAGTACTATGGCTAAATGGTCTAAAAATGGTCAAAGGAGTCTCCCATGACAGATGCATCACCCATGAATGCCTCAATAGTGTCCTCCACAGTGTCGGAGAAGATCGACATCATATAATTCTTGAAAGTGGAAGAAGCATTGCAAACCCAAATGGCATGTATTTTAATACCAAAGTCTTATAAGGATATGGGAACGTGGTCTTTTCTGTATATTCTGGGGAATAAAGATATTATTGTAGCCCGAATACCCATTAAGAAAGAAATATATTCACTTACCTACAAGTCTATCCAATATCTTGTTCGTAAATGCAGAAGGAAATTTTTCTTACATATCCAAGAATTTAACTTACAATAATCCATGAAAAATATCCATTCGATCATCAGTTGCATTGAAACAATCTCATTTCTTTCATTCGGGACAACAATGATACGACCCTTTTAAGGTAGACATTGAACAAGGCATACCTAACTTCTGTCTGCGATGAGATAAATTACTCCAACAATTTAATAATTTCATTCTTTACTACCTCTTGAATCTTAGAATTTAATATTCTCTTATGCTCAAATCTAGGTTTCTGAACCCAAATTAGTTGGGTCTATTAAGAGCAAATAACTATAGGAATTTCAATAATATGTGCAATGGTCAACCTAATGGATCTCTGGATACAATTTAGAATGAATACAAAACACTTGACTTGTTGTTCATTAAGATATGCTACAACAATAACTAGAAGGGTCTCATTCATGACCAAGAATGAATACCTCAAATGCGGTGGTAGAGCCTTGATCTCCAAATTTGGTGCTTCCTCAATAGATTGCTTAGCAAGTGGGGATTCACAATTTTTTATTCCTTTCTATAACCACATTGGCTTTGACCTATTCTCAAATCTCTTTAATGTAGATATCCACTCATCATAATCATCTATGCCATCACTGTCAATGTTCACTAATGTGTTGCGAGAGACTGAACACCAAACCATACTTCAATTCGCACCTAAGATTCATTGTCCATACTATAAGTTGTTGTGAACAATGATTGCACTTCACAACATTGCTTCATGGACCTACAAATATCAAATTTCCCCTCTTTATTATTTAGCCTGAACTTTATCATCCCTGTTCCATATCAACTACTGGATACCTAGTAGTAAGGAATGCTCTCACAAGGACAATGTGATTCTCAAATTCAACCTCATAATCAAGGATCACAAAATCCATTGGACAGATGAATGACTGAAGTTTTACTAGAACATTGTGGAGAACACATATTGGGGTTATGACTTGGGAAAAGGGATAAATAGGTCATAACAAACTCACAATGTTACCAAAGCACCCCCATACTTATTAGACCTTTTAGACAATCAAACATGACTTTAGTACGAGAAAACAGAATCAGGGAAGTAGTTGCGCGTCGCATAGGCAACTTCTAATTTTGCCTCAAAATTTTTTTTGGAAGTGAGGCTCGTGTATGGAGCACGATGCACAGGTAGATTATGTTTTAGGCATGCGATACATCACTGGCTCCAGATCTTTGTGGTGCATGCTGCTTTGGGCAGCTTCTTTGCCAAACGTTTGGTCCTCAACGAGGGCCATTAGTATGATCCTCGGGAAGTTGTACCTGAACGTTTTGACCCTTTATATGTCTATTAGGATACTAGGGTGACCCCTACTGATTAAGAATCCAACAAACATATAAAAAAAAGGAAATCATGAAAGGATACACTAGCACACTTAAAAATTAACTTTTGAACGTCTTTGTTGTTCTTGGACATTTATCCTCCAAACAATTTCAAATAAACTATACAAGTTATGTAACACTTAATTAACATGTTAATAAACTTTCGATGCAAAAATGAGGTTCTAGATTCCTTATTTCATTTTGAGGGTTGTGAGAGTTTACTAAGATACTACGGTCACCTTTACAAAGCATGACTAGTTTCAAAACATCTTGGTTTTTGTTGGATGTTTGACTTAAAAACCTCTTGAAATTTAGTATACAAGATGTGACAGACTTAATTAACACGTAAAATGCATTTGAGGCTCTAGATAATCCAAGATTGAGGGTCGTTACATTATTCCCCACTTGGGAACATTCGTCCTTGAATGACACTAGGAACACTTTCAATCATTTTCAAAGACTCAATGACCCATACAAAACCTCACATTATCTAACATAACTTCATATAATATTCAATGCACCAAAATTACGAGGAACATAAACTTCATACCATTATGAAATCAATGCAATACAAGTAAGTAGAAACTTCATTCACTTACTCCTAATGCATCAGACACATAAGTCTTTCTCATGTTGATAGGAGGAACATCCCTCTCCTAATCATGACATGGTTTTTCCTTTTCATTTCACGAAAAGTCTCCATGTCAAATAACCAATAAATTACACATGCAAGATCATCATCATCGCTAAAGAAGTGGATAAGTAACTCATAATAAATGCACATGGATAAACATAAATCCTTATCATTTAGGCAAAATCTAGTCAAGGACTTACATATAATTAGCATGTTTAGTTACGCTCAAGCACAAATTTCCATCTCATTAGGACAATAAGATGTAACCATAAAGTTCATATACAAGAATTTAACAAGGGTCAATTAATTTTAAATGGGAATTTTTCATTTCTAACAAAGGCATGCTCATACTCCCTACATTATGAAGTCAAATTGGTAGGTCACTCCATGCATATCACAACATTAGGGATTTTTTTCACAAAATTAATTTTTCTATCATAACACTAGTTTTCATAAACATGCATCATTTAGGATAATTATTGCAATTCATAGGAACACATACATGATATAGGCTAATCACACAAACACTTATAAATAGTGACCCTATATTAACACATATCTTTAAAGGGACTCAAATTTTTTCATTTAAGTAAAACTCAACAGCTCCTTGTGGGGCTAAGATACCCTTAAATCAAAAGTGTTATTAAGCAAGTTCATTAAACCATCTCATTAAGACAAATGCACAGTTATCATATTAAGATTCACAACAACATTAGAAACATGAAATTTATTAAATTCCCTTTTTCATACAATATAAATTCATAAAAACAAGTATAACTTAGTATTGTTTAAGCCATGCATAACATACGGAGGACATGCAACTTATACTCATAAGCAACACTCCATAACATGAACAAGCTACTAGGAACTCTTTGGTTTCAAGGCTAAGTAGGAATAGAAGGAAAAGTTAGAGATAACAACAACTTTACTATTCAAATGATCATCCCTTACTTAGGGTAAACTAATCAAAGAATAATAAATCTCATCCAACAAAACTTAGACTTACCAACCTTACTAATCATGCGGAATATTCCCCCTTTTGGGACTATGTTTGTGCAAACCATTCAGAACATCACCTCATTCCACTATAAAAAAGGAGCCATTTCTTATTAAATCTTCACTCACACTTCACTAGGTGATGATTTCAAGAGATCACAATTTGAGTATTTAAATTACTCTAGTTCATATTCATCTCTCAATGTGACTATTAATATACGAAAGTTCAAGGGAACTCAAAATAGGATCATTAAGGGCATTCAAAAACTTACTATCTAGGCACATTATCCCCCACATAAGGTAAGTCTAATAAAATATTCATCATATCATTTCCTTAAATACCATAGTCAAGGTTAGTTAGAACAAAAGCTACATACTCCTGACATAATAAATAGCTTATAAAATCAATCATCAATAGGTACCTTTAATGCACCACTATTCCTCAAGTCCATCACCAAAAGGAAACCAATAAAAATCAAGTTAGGTCATACTATCAGACCACATGAGGCCTTAACTACACCTTGAATACAAGGGTATCTCAATAATTTCATCAGTTCTACCACCAAGTCATAACAAGTTAAGTAGTTCCGGAATTAATCTTTCAAGTGTCAACACCTTAGGTAGTTCATCTAGAGACAATAGAGAATTCTTCCTACAACTTGGAAGTACAGAAATATCAGATTTGAACAAAACATATTACGCATATGTTGGGAATGTTAAGGATAACCATTTTCTCTATATATACCTTAGGGTAAAGATAGAAAAGACTTCGCTATAGAAAACTCTTCCTTGAAACACTAAGGCAAAGTAGCTTCTAGGTCATTTCAACCCATATCATCACCTTTGGTGGAACCTTTCAACCAACCACGCCTAGGAACAATCTAAGCACTCTCTTTAGATGTGGATACTTAAGATCAAACTTAAAATACAAGTAACCCATTTAAAGTAGGCCAACATCAATTATTTTCTTCTCTATATGAGTTAAGGGGTCCATACGTAATACTCCAAAAGTCCATGACCAAATATTGAGAATCAAATGTTTGTAAAATGTTTGTATTTATAAGTCACTTAGGAAGTTTTAGAGTCAACGTGTCAACAAACGTCTAGGACGTCAAAAAACAAATGAAATTGATCTTATAGACGTCCCTATGTGATGTGAAGATTTGAATGTGTCATATGAGGTCTAAAACATATTAAAACATTTTAAAAGGTAGAATATGTTGTATAGGGTACAAATTTTTTGTAGCAACTCCCCAAGGACCGCCTTAAAGTGTTCTTGAGGAGGACCCAAACATTGGAGAGCAAGCTGCCAAAGTAGCTTGTAACAATAAAGATGTGGAGCCCGCCACGGTTCACTTAGCCACACAAAGAAGTCAAAAATTTATTTAGAGATTAAAGTACTACAAGAGGTACACTGCCTCAACCCGGATTATCAAAAAATGATATGAAATGGGCCCTACGATGCGCAGCAACTTCCCAGATTCTTTCGTGTCGTTTTTAAGTAAATTTTACTTCTTAAAAAGACATAATTAAGTAAGGGGTCTTTTGGGTAATTTAGGGTAGAGAGTATATATTTATTTTATATCAGTTTTAAGACATTTTTATATCAATATGATAATATCCCCAAATCAAAATCCAAATATTATCTCAACCATTGAAGGATGAAGGATGCATGGAGGAGAAGAGCAAATTCTCTAATTTTCTTCACAAATTTTATGGATTAAGCTTTATTAAGTTATGGGTTCTTCACTCTTGGTATATATTTCTCCAAGAGGTCCTTTAAACCTCAATACACACACTAGAAAAAATTTGACCAATAAAAGCAAACGATGATATCTTAAATTCACAAATTACCATATTAAGGAAACAATTTATGTTCCTTGAAGAGTTACAATACTATCCTCAAATGACTTATGTTTTCATTTTCACTCTTTGAATATATCAAGATATTATCAATGAAGACAATTAAAAATGAATGAAGATAATTCTTGAACACCCGATTCATAAGGTCCATAAAAGCAGCCAGGGCATTATTTAGAAACTCACAATGACCATATCTTGTTCAGAAAGCCATTTTGGCAATGTAAACTCCTCTAACTCTACGTTGGTGATACCCCAAACTCAAATAAATCTGTAAAAAGTTACTCGCCCCTAGGATCTGGTCAAACAAATCATAAATTCAAGGGAGAGGATACTTATTCTTTATATTGGCCTTGTTAAATTGTCGATAATCATTACATATTGTAACATACTTATCTTTCTTTTTCTGAAATAAAACCAGAGCGCCACATGGATCTATACTTGGTTGTATAAAACTCTTATATAGTGAAATCTTGAGTTGAGATTTCAATTCTTTCAACTCGGCCGGAGCTATTTGATAAGGAGGAACTGATATGGGTTAAGTATCCGACATCAAATCTATGCCAAAATTTGTTTCCTGATATTCTGTGTAAGTCATCAGGGAAGAATTTTGGAAAATCCTTCAATATGGATACCGACTTTAAAAGGGGACCCTCGGAGCCAAGGTCTTTGACCCTCACAATATGATAGAGACATCCCTTAGAAATAATCTTTCAAGCTTTTAGACATGAAATTATTTGACCTCTAGGTATTGTGTTTCCCCCTTTCCATACCAACACGGGTTCACTAAAAAATTGGATTTTAACAACCCTTGTTCTACAATCAATTGAAGCAAAAAAACATTCAACCAATCCATCCCCAATGTGACATCAATGTCCAACATATCAAGTTCTACCAACTCAACAGTGTAATTCTATTGGTCAATAATATTGGACCACTCTTATAGACTCGTTTAGCAACTATAGAACTAAGACATCGGGGAGCACATAAAACTTCATAGACACTAAAGTAGTTATATAATATATATTGGAACTTGTATCAAGCAATAAATAAATAGTAACTGAAAATATTTGCAACATATCATTAACAACATCAGGAGAATCCTCTTGATTACCCCTTCATTTGAGAGTATAGAAGTGGTTCTTCTAAGGAGAATTAGAGTTACGACCACTTTCTTGTGATTGATTACTCTCCTTTCCTTGAATCTTGGGCATTGGACAATCCCTCACAATGTGTCTAGTATTTCCACAACCAAAACAATTGTTCGTACCAATTAGACATGTACTCACATGCTTATTATTGCATTTGGCACAATAAGCTTTATCACTTTGTGAACCACCATCTTTTCCAACCTTAAGGGTTAGAGTTATGCCCCCTATAATTTTTATCCTTGGAAAAATTAGAAGGAACTTCATTAGAGAATCTCTTCTTAACCGTCGGTTTGTCTTTGATTTCAAACATTACCCTTAGAAGTACCTCCATCATAGGACCTTTCCGTCATGGCATCCCTATTCTTCCTCTTAATACTACTCTCCTCAATTTGTTGAGCATGCATCATCAAATGATAAAGGTACATGTTGTCATAGGGCATTAAGGCATTACACTCTTCCATAAGATCATCAGACACACCTTCATTTCAACTCAAGGATTCGACACCAAAGACATACTTGGACAACTTAATGAAATTCAAATAGTATTATTAAACACTAATACCTCCTTGACAAAGGCTGATTAACTCTAAAGATTTTTCCTCTTTTTCCTCCCTTGGGAAGAACCTATCAAGAAATGCTCTCCTAAAGACATCCCAAGTTATGGGACCCGCTCTCAAATCCCTATTGTCCTTTCATTTAGTGTACAAAGTTTAGGCCATATTATTCAGTAGATAAGTGGCTAGCTCAGCCTTCTCATTGGAATTCAGTCCCATAGCACAAAAGATTTTATGAACCGTATGTATAATGTCTTGAGGATCTTTATTTTCTTTAGACAAGAACATGGGAGAATTCATCCTAGTGAATTCCCTCAAACATAAAGCCATAGTATTAACATTTTGGTTCATAGAGAGTGAAACTTCCCGATCTTCTTGTGCAGTCATAGCTTGAGCTTCAGTAGTTATGGCTTGATCTTAAGTATCCATGAGTTGAATCATGTTTAAGAAATCTAACCCTATTTTTCAACCCAACATGATCAGAAGATTGATTGGAGCTTGGCAACCTAAAGGAACTTCCTTTTGAGGAGGAGCTTGATTGTCTTGGGTGGAACTCTCGCATTTGCAATCTAATCTTCAACTCTTCTTGTGGTTTACCTTCTAGTATTCATATACTATATCCACAAGAAAAGGATTACAACTAAAAAACACGTAGAGTTAAAACCATTGAAACATTAAATATGAATACCAAAGAATTGAGAATTTTATAAACGTCACATAGAAATTTATTCATAATTGTGGCGCGTTTCGCAATTATGAACAACACTCTACATAGTCGTGATTTCGTGAGACATTATTCCTAATATTTATGCAATCTCATGCTCTGATCCTAAGTTTTTCATAACCAAAGAGAATCTCCTTGTCGTAACCGGAGTCTTCATCCTTGAAGAGGCTTTAGACAAGCCCTAATCATACATCATCGCATTATAAATATAATAAATAGTGTAAAAAATAAAAGCTTTTCATTCGAAGTCAACTTCACTGCACATATATCAAAAGTAGAATCTATAATTGTCTAACATGACTATCTAAACATGAGATTTAATGAAATGGGACTTTGACGTCATATCCGGGAGCACCTCCTAGACGTAATCGACATCATCATCCTCTTTGAGGACTAAGACTAGCCTCTTAACTTACATCATTATATTCGTAAGATAAAATGCAAAAATTTTACAAAAAAATTCGTTACTTCTATATTGAGGTTTACATAGACCTCTACATGCATGTAATATTTATATCAACTTTACACAGACCCTTCGTATATGAAGATTACTTAGTCTTCTACTTTTATTGCACATAGATATATAAAATATAACACAGTCTCAAATGAGTGTCTCATATGATAACCATGTTATACAAGTATAACAATTTAGACCTAGCCCATATATCAATATAATAAGGCCTCATATAGGCTATACAATGTTTAGTACTCAAATGAAAAGGAAAGAATTTGAGAGTCTTAAAACAAAACTATCTTCCTAAGCTTGATATTGGCATTGCCCTCAGAAAGTGAGGAACTACCCAACATGGATGATTGAGAATTCCAAGTCTTCTTCAAATTCCTCTCAAAGCCCTTCAATGACCAAAACCTAAATTTTTTTGAGAAAAGGAATAAATGGGGTTAGTACACCACTTGTACTAAGTATGAGACCATATGGACACATATCATGAAAGAATACTAAAAGGGGACAATTCAATAAGTATGCAATTAACGTTGAAAAGCCTTATGCACATTCAAGAAGACCATACTAAATCATTAAAAATTTCATTAAGTCATAGGCATGTACATCACAAGACAACAACACTAAGCCTAGTAAAGTCAACATGCATATCGTATAATTGAACACATAGTCAAGTAAATCTATCATTAAGTTATAATAACTACAAGCATGAATAACAGTACATTTTAACATAACAAATTCAAGACCATTACTCATGACCCTCATTAAGTCCATTTGTGCAAAGGCTAAGCAAAGCCCCATAACCTTACGTAATCAACATCTCATGTGGAACTATAGGGTGAATATTTCTCTATGGGTCAAGACCTCCCATTAATAAGTACACTTAGTGCTAAGCTAAGTCCCTTTTGAAATGTATTTATTAATCATCATAGCTTAATGTAGGTAATAGGTTGTATCCTTTATATGACCATCATAATCATCATAGATTAATAAGCATTATATAAGTATAGTCCATTCATTACAATTCATAAAAGTTAGCTTAACTCATGTACATAATCAGTTCTTAATAACGCACATTGGTAAATTATCACCATACTTATAACATTTGCATCTTTGACGACACCTAACAAAATATAGTAAATACATTTAAATTCAACACCATACGAACCCTATTAATCCTAATACAAGGCATACTTCAATACAACATGATCACTTAACCACAAGTAATCATAATTGAAGTAAAGAGTTGAGATCACAAGACTTACCAAGTCTTTTCCATAATACATCATCATGGTTTTACCACAAAAACTTAAATTAAACCAATAAGGGTGTAATATCATCACATAATATAACCAACATGATAACAAGCTAATTGAAGCACTACATCACAATCTATTACTACTTCATAGCTTATGATAAGAGACTTAGGTCATAGTCAAAATCTAGATTAATTACTGAAAAATTCTCATGATAGGAATATAATTCACCCTAATGTTTCATCTAGTAGTAATTAAAACAATAAAAAATTCAATTGAACCAACATTACACAATTCAATAAAGATCACAACCTAGGGTTAAGTGGAATAGGTCATCTTCTACAAACTAGACCAATGTATCAAAAAATAACATAATTGAGTTAAAATACATGTTAATATATTCATAACATCCAAAATAAATCATAAACAAATCAATTTACAAGATCAATTTCGACATTGGACTAGACGAACTTGAAAATTAATATTTTGAAATAAATTTGATGTAACCCTTTGAAGAAAAAGGTATCAAAGGTGAAAGTAATCTCGTACATTATTGTTTGACGAAAATTTAAGGAGAAACTTGACCCTTTTCAGCCCTTTAACCCACCTTTAGCTTGGTGTTCAATGGTATTTCTTTCGGAGAGATAAAGAAGAGAGAAGAAAGAGAGTTTTGTGTTTAGGAATTATGAAGGATTTTATTAGTTTAATTAGCTTAGGGTATATATATATATCAGATTAACTAAATTAATTAGACCTCACCTAACCCAAAATAAACTTCCTAACCACATATTTTATTAATCGAGCCTAACTTTAAGTAAGCAGACAAAATATTGGTCTCATAGACGAGACTACGTGGACGCCTCATGTGTCAATCCACAGGCTAAGGATCAACTTTTTTATTGATATGTAGTTTAGCTTAGAGAATCTGAAAACCAGGACTTTAAATTATTATTCTAAGTTTCCATCGACAGAGGCAATCGACGCCCCATCGAATGGACCACGAGCCGTCTGTGGCATCCATTGGTGACACAATCTGCTGACAACTTTTAGTAACTTTTTCAAGTGTCCTCCTCAAGGGACCTTAGTTTGTCCTTGGAGAGCGTGACCAGATGTTTTGACTATGAACTAACTCTAATACGTGTTGGACACCCTTCAACGAATTTTCATCATTTTCTGACTACTAAAAGCTAGTGAAATAGGCTAAGGCATGCTAGTACCTCATTGAACTAGTTTCTGAATGTTATGGACGTTCTAGGACTTTTTGATTTCTAAACTTCTTAAATGACTTATATTCATTAACATAGACCTTAAACACTGTATAAACCTTTTTATACTCATGTTAGGCTCTAGAGAATGTCTTTGATATTTGAAGTGTTACATTATCCCCCCCCCCTTTAGGAAATATTGTCCGCGAATGAAACTAAAATCCTTTGAAAGGAAGGAATAGTCTCAAGACTAGTAGCCCAATCAATCAACAATACATGAAAACATGATTTATAATTTCATTAGTGACATTTATACAAGACAAAAATCAAAACTTCAATTACCACACATAAGGCTCAAAATCGTATTATGAGGAATATCCTTCTCAAAACACCAACATGAGCTCAACATACCTTACATGTGTCAATTATACAAAAATTTAACTTACCAACATGATACATATAATTTAATAAAGACTCACCATAGAAAGATGCACAAGATAACTCAAAAGAAGCAGAAGAGTAAAATATACAATTTTCAAGTTAAATAGGTATATTTTATTGTAATGACACCCAAAGATTGCACATTTTGTAAAACTTCACCAGAAATCATACAAACTTCAATTGTTGTCATATTTTATTTATTAAGAGGAATAAATACCTTATTTATCAAATAGATGAGGTTAACGGGACTTCATGTCGGTCTCGGCCTCCCTTGTCGCACCCACAACTAGGTGATTCTTCCATAACACCTTTACAGAAGCTACCTCTTTTTTCCTTAACTTTTTCACTCTCCTGTCAAGGATTTGAACTGGAACTTTCTCAAAAGAGAGGTTATTTTTACTACCAAGACCCCTTAATAGGAAGAATAAACTCATAATCACCAAAACACTTCTTAAGCATGGAAACATTGAAAACCGAATGAACCGAAGCCAATTCACTAGGTCACATCAACTCATATGCAACCTTACCAACCGTTTACAAGGCTTCCTGGCGATCCACGGATATGGATGAATGGTAGCTCCAGTTGTAAGCAAAACCCATGATAGGCAAACGCTTAACCCAATTTCCTTCGAAATTAATAATACAAGATCTTAACATATACTCAAGGGTTTGAATAGTACACTCCGCTTAACCATCCATTTGAGGATGAAAAGTGGTGCTTAACTTCACATTGGTACCCAATCTTTCTTAGAATGACGTCCATAACCTATATGTGAATTATGAACCCCAATATGATATGATAGATAACGTAATACCATGGCGACATACAATCTCATCTATGAAGATCCTTGCATAATCCTCAATCGAATAGGTATACTTTATGGGTATAAAGTGAGCATATTTGGTCAATCTATCCAGAATCACTCATAGAGATTCAGATTAATTTTGTCTCTGAGGAAAACCTATCACAAAATCCTTATACCTTCCCACTTCCAAGTAGGAACAAGGATTTTTTTAAGTAACCACCTGACTTTTGGTATTCGGATTTCACTTGTTGGCAATTTAGACATTTTTCTACATATTCTTATATGTCCTTCTTCAAAACTTTCCACCAAAATACTTTCTTAAGGTCATGATAGATATTTTCAAACCCGGATTAACGAAGTAAAAGGACCCATAAGGTACCTTATGAAATTGGATCCTCAAACTATCTACAATTAGAAGACAGAACCTTCCTTGATACCTCAAGACACCATCTCCCCGAAAAGAGAATGACTCATTAAGATTTTAAAAAACCGATTCCTTCAATCCATCAACGGGTTATGAAGTTTATGTTTTGACTTCACCTCAACTAAAAAATGACTCGGAGTTATGATGGACCATAAAACAACCATTCTAAGAATCTTCCAACCTTACACCCCATACAGACAACCTACGAACCTCATTCACTAGGTCTTTCATGGATTCCTTTACACAAAGCACACTACCCATGGTGATAGGAAATCGAGCATCCCAAACAACATTGTACTTGCTGGGGTGATAGAGAACACTCATTTCCTAATCTTTCAATGATTTGAGCAACGTTCTATGTCGGAGATTCAACTCATTTTGAGTAAATACACACTGTAGACTCTTGTGTTTGGTATACACATCTATAAGATCACCATACAATTAATTCCTCCATGTTTTCAAGAAAACTACTATGACCGCTAAATCAAGATCATGAGTTTGTTAGTTTCTTTAATGCACCTTAAGTTTTTTAGAGCTGTAAGACCCCCAAAATGAATTAGGGTGTCTAGAGCCTAACATGTTTTTCCTTAGGTTCTAAAATCCTAAAATAAATTATAATATCTTTTAGAGAAAATGTGCAATTTTTCAGGTGATTTGGAAGTCAAAGGTTATGGGGCGACCAAGATATTCGACGACTAGTCACATATGTGCCTTGTATTTAATGATCTTATGAATACTTTAAATGATTTTTAATGATTTTTATAGATAGTATATGGAGTTTCTTGAAGTTTGGAGGTCAAACATCCAAGAACGTCCAAGACATTCAAAAGATAGCCTTTAGGACGGTCAATGTATGTCTTGATGGGGCCTAGCCTATTTGGACGTATTATGTGTATTTGTTTTCGGTGAAACACATGTGTGAGGTCAAAAACTTGATAAGGGTTTTATTTAAGTTGGAAACGTCCGGGCATAACCTATAAACGGTACGGCAAAATGCCCACAAGAAGGAAGAAAGATCGGTCAAGACTCTGCCTTGGCAGTGACAATCGACGAGCCAAAAAATGGCCAGTTGGTTGACCAACGAGCCGTTGGTGAGGTTTCATCGATGGAAACTTATCATGGGCATCTATTAACCTAAAAACAGTCTATGGTCCAATCTACGGAATCCAAAGGACGGAAATTCAATTGACCAACCGCAAGTAGATGGTGTCGTCGATTGTGGCTTTCAACTGGTACCTTATGCACTATTATTTTAAGGGGTGAATGGGAAATTCACCCCACTTCCAAACATGACTCTAATTGACTAATTTACCTACAGTTTGGTGTATATAAGAGATCAAACACGTGAACAACCCAATCCCGATCCCCTCTACATGACATAAACCTTTCTCTCAAAATATCTTCTCCCTAGAAACCTCCATTGTTGTTGAAGCTCAAGAACAGCTTGGAGAATGGATTCCTATGGTTTCTTCCCCAGTTTTTTAAGGTCTTACAGTATATAAAGGTATGGTGATCCTTCATCCCTTAAGTAACCTTTCACTTGGAGAGTTCTTCTCAATGATTTCATAGAAAGTTTCATGATTAAAGTTCTTCTTCAATATATTCACGGGTTCTTTCTAAAAAAAATTAAATGGTTAAATCATATTGAATTGATTGTAATGTTCTTGTTTGAAAGCTATTGTAATCAAATTGCATGATGAATTCATGTTCCCTCCTTAAATCGATTTAGCCCTTGCTTTGGCTTTATGATCTTGACTTGTTATCGATTGAATTGAGATTCTAGTGCATTAAAGTTGATATATAAAACAGTTATTTACGTTAATTAATGTTGAATAGATGATGATGTATCCTTGTGGATCAACGTATTGAGATTTGAACATGCTTAGCTTAGCTTTCCATGATTCACTATGACATTGGCCTTTTTATGAATTAATTTTGTATTTGAATAGGTGATGATCGTTGTATCTACTTCCTTAAGTTGATATTATGGATTAATTGTAGGAATAAATCCTTGATGAACAAATAGAATAAGACGTATATTAATCGATCTAGTTTCTTCTAGGCTATCAAGTAGTAACTTGTGATCTTGATGTTGGGAAGGTTGCTATATGACTCGATTATGGTTGATTGTCCTTTGATTCTGCCATTAAGTATAATGTGATGATAGTTACGCATAACTGATCCAATATGATTAGATAACCATGTAATTGGTAATTATTGAATGGGACTCTTCTAGCTTATATAGCGAACATTGTAACGCACATGATATGATTTAAATTTTAGGGTAGATAAAGCATGATTTAGTTTAAGTAATGATCTATTTAGCTAATTATCTACATGTGTATTGTTTATAAACAAGGTGTATTTATCAATGATGATAAAAGGGTGAGAAATCGATAAGAATACCTATCTCCTCTACTTTTCTATATTAATGTAGCTGATGAAGCCTTGAATGGCATTGTGTGGTATGGTCCACTTATGGTGGCGATTCTTACTTTATTGTCATTATATATATGTATACCATTTTATTGAAGTCAAATTTATGATTAAATGAAGGAGTGATTATGATGATCACCTTATGTTTAACTTGTGCCTAGTCTTCTTCTGTAGTTGTGAATCTAACTGATGTTGCTATTCTTATGACCCTGTAAATGGCTATGTTGATCACCTTATGTTCAACTTGTGCCTAGTATATTTATGTAGTTGTTAATCTAAGTGATGTTGCTATTGTTATGAGCATGTAAATGGCTATGTTAAGGTAATATGTACTTGCTTCCAATGATGAAGTCTTATAATCTTACATGCGATGTATGGCTAGGATAATTACATAAAGACTAAAGCTTACTGTAACAAGGTTGTAAGTCTTAAATAGATGAGTATTATGCTATGCTAAACATTCTATGATGTGTGATCAATATGAAAAGAAGTAAAAATAGGTACAAATCGATGTAGTTTACTTTAATGTCCTAAGGTATTGACTTAAATTTGTCTTTGATGTATTATGCTTTTGTGATGATGTGTGTTGTCTTATGTGGGTTATATGTATGTTTTCCTTGTGACCTTAAGGTAATGAGTTGCACCAAGTATTACTAGAGGGTTACTTGGGAAGTTAATGAACAAAAGAGAAGAATATTCACTGTTAAGGGAAATTAATTCACTGTAAAGTTACTTCAATTATGTCATAAATTCTATATAAAATTTTCTATGATATTTGGCATTTGAATATGTCTATATTGAAGTATGTGACTATTATTAATGTTATTGGATAAATGTTTTATGAAGACGTACTTTAAAAAAGCATGATGTATGATTTCAAGAAGACTTCCTTTTTAAATGCATGTTTTTGCATGGTTGTCATGATTAGTACATTTTTGTACTAATCTCATTCTTCTCTATTTTTTACACAATGTGTAGGTAATGGATGCTTAAAAAGGATGTTTATTTTTGAGGATCTTGATAGATGATTCCCAAGCTCAAGATAAGGGGTCCTAAAATTTCAAGGATTCCTTACTCATGTCTTAATGTCAAATCTATTAAATGTTGTCTAGTTAAGTCTTATGTTTTAAGGGTTGTGTCCCTAATGTATTTTAATGTTGTTGAGTCTAAGATGGAAAAGAGACATAGGATCTAAATATGTATTATGACTTATATTTTATAATATATGAAGTGATGTTTCTAGCATATGATGCGCTATGAAATGTTTTAAATTTTCTGCTAAATTTACTATGACAATGCGATGAATGATAACTATTGGCTTGTATAAGACCTTTGATAGGTCAAGTACGTCATTTTACTTTTAAGGGGTGCTCCACAGATGTGACAAATGTGGTATTATATCACGAGGTTTTAAAAATTCTTTAGGGTCCAAGAAGTCTCATATTGTCACGTCTTGTAGACTCTTGTATCATTGATGATGTGTCACGACATATCAAATGGTACGAGAGGCTATCAGACGATAGTGTTTCCCTTCTTCATCATTCTCATATCGTTCCATAGAACTTAATTCCATAAGATCTCTCCCTCTCTTATTTTTTATTTTCTGGTTGTCTTTTAGATGCGATTACTTGAATCATATTGTTCTCTATTATTGAGGGAGAAAAATGTGAGTTTAAATGCTTATCTTTGTTTTATTTTTGAATAAGTATGTGAGAAGGTGAATTTTAGCATGTTATTATGATGTGATTCCAATCATGGGTATATATGAAATTTATGTGAAATAGCATGTTATATTGAGAAATATATGTCATGATATAGTTAAAGCATGCTAGAAGTTATTTTGGTTGAAAAAAGTATATTTTATAATCTGTGTTACTATATGATTATATATGGTGGTATCCTTATGATATGATTTGAACTTAAACATGCTACCCTAAGATTTTGTACTTAAAGGTGTTCAACGTTTCCTTTTGTATACATGTGGTCCTTGATAAGTTGCCTTGTATGGATTGAAGTCTTTTGTATAGACTTGATCCTAGGTGTTATTATAGTATGCTTGTATTGGTACAGTATTGTACCTCATACTATCATGATTTTCCCATCAATTGCCTAAACGTTGCATTTTTGGATTTTGGAACAAGTTCATTTTAATGCTAGATAATACACTCTTATATTTTTGGGAAATCGACTAAGTTGTCCTATGATTGGATGTTTTTGAAATGAGTATATAATTGATGCATATAAAGATGATACTGAATGTTAAAAGGAGATTTCTTATTTGGAATAAGAGAATGAGAGTCTTATGGCATGATGAGCCGTAGATTTGTTTCTAATTTCTTATGATGTTGTGAGTCCCATGATGTTCTAGAATAGATGTTTCCCTATAATTGAGGGTAGTACTCTATCTATGAAAGGTGATGGTGTAAGTTTGATTGACTTAAAAGTTACCTTACATTAATGTTAAAAGAAAAGCAAGTGTCCTGATGACTAAATCTCCTTGTTGTTTCCCGTAATGATTTATGACCTTGTACCTATTGTATTGCATGAAGACGTTAAATTGTATGACCTAATTTATCGGTTAAGGCTATAGTTTCCTCGGAGTAAAATGGACAATGGAAGTAAATGAAAAGGATCCTAACTAAGGAGGACCTAATGGAGGTTAATTAGTATAGGTGGAAGTAACGAACAAACCTAGACATTGCACAAGTAGCCCCTTATGAAGTCCTAGGAAAGTGATGTAATGTGTAAGTTTATGCTTATGTAGATATGAATGACATGGTAGTATTTGTATACTTGTTATGAAGATCTACATGGTATGAATCTATAATATGTGGTCGTATCCTTATATTTACTATGTTGGTCATAATGACTATATGATGAAGGTCTTGTATGGACATGAATGAAAGTTTCTCCACTTACTTTTTCATGTATGAATTAAAGGCTAAGGTTTGTGTTCTCCTTGAAGGGTTTACTAAGAATTTATGGGGTTATGGGGCTTCATACTTTCATTACACTAGTACATAAAGATTGGGGTCATGAACAAGGTATTATAATGAGGAATATGAATAGAAGTAAAAATAGGTACAAATGGAAGTAGTTCTGACTTAAATGTGTCTTTCATGTATTATGCCTATGTAATGATATGTGTTGGATTATGAGGGTTATATGTATATTTTCCTTGTGACCTTAAGGTGATGCATTGCATCAAATATCACTAAAGGGTTACTTGGGAGGTTAATGAACAAAAGAGAAGAATGCTCACAGTTTAGGGAAATTAGTTTAATGTAAAGTGACTTCAATTATGTCATATATTCAATATGTGATTTTCTATGATGTTAGACCTTTGAATATATATATTTGAAGTATGGGAATGATATAAATTTTATTTTTTAAATGCTTTATAAACATTTACTCAAAAACCCATGATGTACTATTTTAAGAAAACATCCCTTTTAAATGTATATTTTTGCATGGTTGCCATACATAGTGCATTTTGGTACTAATCTCATTCTTCTCTACTTTTTACAAAATGTATAGGTTATAGATGCTTTTTAAGGAGGTCCATGATTGAGGAGATTGATAGATTATTCCCAAGCTCAAGGAAAGGGGTCCTTAAGTTCCAAGGAATCCCTATTGATGTCTTAATGTCAAGTCTATTAAATGTTGTATAGTTATACCTTATGTTTTAACGGTGGTGTCCCAAATGTATGGTAATGTTGTTGAGTCTAAGATGAAAAATTGACTTATGTTCTAAATATGTATTATGACTTATATTTTTTGTAAATACGAAGTAAAGTTTCTAGCATATGATGTGCTATGAAAAGTTTTAAATTTTCCGCTAAATTTACTATGAAGATGTGATAAAAGATAACTATTAGCTTGTATAAGACCTCCGAAAGGTCAAGTATGCCATGTTACCTCAAGGGGGTGCTCCCCGGATGTGACAAACGTGGTATTAGAACATGAAGTTTTAAAAGTTTTGTAGGGTCCAAGACGTTTCATATTGCCAGGTCTTGTAGAGTTTTGTATCATCGATGATGTGTCACGACACATAAAATTGTACGAGAGGATATAGGACGATAGTCTTTCCCTTTTTTATCATCTCATATCGTGCCATAGAACTTAACTCTATTAGATATCTCTCTTATATTTTATTGTCCAGTGGTCTTTTAAATGTGATAGCTTCGATGAGATTGTTCTCTATGCTTGAAGGCAAAAATGTGAGTTTAAATTCTTATCTTGGTTGAATTGTTGAATGAGTATATGTGAAGGTGAATTTTAGAATGTTATGATTATGTGATACCAATTATGGCTATATATGAAATTTATGTGAAATAGCATGTTATATTGAGAAATGTATGTCATGATATAGTTAAAACATGCTAGAAGTGATATTGGTTTGACATAAGTTTCCTTTGTTATCTGTGTAACTCTATGATTTTGTATGGTCGTATCCTTATGATATTATTTGAACTTGAAATGCTTAGTGACTACAAATGAAAGCATGCTGTCCTGAGATTTTGTACTTAAAGGTGTTCAAAATTTCCTTTTGTATACATGTGGTTCTTGATAAGTTGCCTAGTAAGGATTGAAGTCTTTTAAATACACTTGATCCTAGGTGTGATTACAGTATGCTTGTCTTGGTACAGTCTTGTACCTCATACTGTCATGATTTTCTAATCAACTGCCTACACGTTGCATTTTTGGAATTCGGAAGCAAGTTCACTTTAATGCTAGACATTTCACTCTAATATTTTGTGAAATTAACTAAATTTTCCTTTGATTGGATGTTTTTGAAATGTGCATATAATTAATGCTGATAAAGATGATAATGAATGCAAAAAGTAGATTTCTTATTTTGAATAAGAGAAAATGAGAGTCTTATGGCATGATGAGTCGTAGATTTTATTCTAAATTCTTATTATTATGTGAGTACCACGATGTTTTGGAATTGATGTTTCCCTATAACTGAGGGTAGTACTCTTTTCTATGAAGGGTCATGATGTGGGTTTGATTGACCTAGAATTTACCTTACATTAATGTTGATAGAAAAGAAATAGTCATTATGACTAAGTCTCCTTGTTGTTTTCCTTAATGATTTATGACCTTTTACCTATTGTATTGTATGAAGTCCATATGTAGATAAATTGTATCACCTAACTTATCGGTTAAGGCTATAGTTTCCCTAAAGTAAAATGGACAATGGAAGAAATTGAATAGGATCCTAACTAGGAGGACTTAAAGGAGTTTACTTAGGATAGGTGGAAGTAACAAACCAATCTAGACATTTTACAAGTAGTTCCTTAGGAAGTCCTAGGAAGGTGACCTAATGTGTATGTTTACGGTTATACCCATATGCATGACTTAATAGTATTTGTCTACTTATTATGAAAAAATGTGCATGGTATGAATCTGTAAGATATGGTATTATCATTATATAAACTATGTTTGGCTTAATGATTATATGATGAACGTCTACAGTCATGAATGAAGTTGCCTCCAATTACTTGTTGATGTATGAATTGAAGGCTAAGGTTTGAGGTCTCATGAAGGGTTTAAAAAGAATGTATGGGGTTAAGGGACTTCATATGTTCATTGTACTAGTAGATCAACATTGTACTTATGAACATGGTCTTATAATGATGAATATGAAAAGAAGTAAAAATAGGTACAAATGGAAGTAGTTTACTATAATGTCCTAAGGTTTTGACTTAAATGTGTCTTTGATGTATTATGCTTATGTGACGATATATGACTTAAATCGTATCATAATGTTGATATTGGCATTTCGCGAGAAAGTGTTGACCTATACAACATGGATGATTGAGAAGTTCAAGTCTTCTTCAAAGCGTCTAAAATCCCTTCAATGACCAAAACCTCAAATGTTTGTGAAAAACGAAGAAATAGGGTTAGTACAGCACTTGTACTAACTATGAGTCCATATGCACATTCAAGAAGACCATACAAAATCATTAAGACATAAACCTACCGAGGCTAAGTCAAACCTATTAGGTCACCGTAGTTGATTGGTACTTTATTACTTCATTTTAGTATAGGGAACACTTGCCTTAACCAACATAGACCACAAGACCTAAGTGTGGAATCCGGTGTTGTAAAACCTTACACAGGTTGTAGGTGGTCTAACGGCCAAAGTAAAACAAAAATCATTAAGACATAACCCTACGGAGGCTAAGTCAAACCTCTTAGGTCACCATAGTTGATTGGTACTTTATTACTTCATTTTAGTATAGAGAACACTTGCCTTAACCAACATAGACAACAAGATCTAGGTGTTGAAACCGGTGTTGTAAAACCTTACACCGATGGTAGGTTGTCTACCGGCCAATGTAAAACCAAACATAAACGTAGCTTAATAGGTGGATCCACTAGCTAATCTTCCTATGGGGGAAACATATTTCAAGAACTAAGAGATAGGTATGAACCATATACATGCCATTTGGCAATTGGAACTTGATCTCATATGAATTCATAGAATGAGTATCCCTCTTTGGGGAGTCAATATCTCATGTGGAACAATAGGGTGAATCTTTTTCTATGGAAAGTCAACACATCCCATTGTCAAGTTCACTCGGTACTAAGCTAAGTCTCTTTATAATGTCTTTATTAATCATCATAACTTAATGAAGGCCATAGGGTCTATCCCTAATTTAATCATCAACATCATCATCATATCTCAATAATAATTATATGAGTATATTCTATTCATTACAATTCATACAAGTGAGGTCAACACATCTACATAATCACTTAATAATAAGTCACATTGGTAAATTATCACCATCCTTATAACATTTACATCTTTGCCAAGACCTCATAAAACATAGTCAAGACTTTTCAATTAAACAACATACAAACCATATCAATCCTGATACAAGCCATACTTCAATACAACATCATTACTTAACTAGAAGTAACCATAATAAAAGTAAAGAGTTGAGATCACAATACTTACCAAGTTTTCTTCAAAATCAGTCATCAAAGTATTACCATTAACCCTTAACTAAACCCAGTAAGGGTATAATATAATCACAGTATAGTAATCGACATGATAACAACAGAAACTGAATCACAACATCATAATCCATTACTAGTTCATAGGTTTGATAAGAGACTTAGGTTAAAATCATAATATAAATCAATTACTCGGTAACTATTATGATAGGAATATAATTCTCCCTATCTAAAATCTAGTAGTAATTCAACCAATAATCAATTCAATTGAACCAACATTACACAATTCATAACAAGATCACGACGTAGGGTTATGTAGAATAGGTCATCTTCTACAAACTAAGCCAATGCATCATAAAATAACATAATTGAGTTAAAATAAATGTTAATATATTCATAATAAAGACCCACTTGAAAAATCAACTTTTGAGATAATTTTGATTGAACCCTTTAAGGAAAGAGGTATCAAAGGTGAAGGTAATCCCATAACTTATTGTTTAATGAATATTGATGGAGAAAATTGACCATTTTCAGCCCTGAAACCCACCTATACCTTCGTCTTAAATAAGGTTTATTTGGGAGAGAAAAAGAAGAAAGAAGGAAGAGAGTTTTGGGTTTGGGAATTATGAGGGATTTTATTAGTTTCTTTAGCTTAGGGTCTTTATATAGGTCATTAAATAACTTAATTAGACATACCCTAATAAAAAATAAACCTCATAAAAACATTTTTTATTAATCCATCATAACTTAAAACGAGCAGCCAAAACAGTGGTCTCCCATGCAAGACTACGTCGACACCTTGTGTGTCAATAAACGGTCCAAAGATCAACCGTCCTGTTGGTACGTCGTTTAGTTTCAAGACTCTTAAAAACATGATCTTCAATAATTATGGGAAGTTTCCATCGACAGAGGAAATCGATGACCCGTCTACTTGACCACGACCTTTCCGTGGCATCAGTTGGTGACACTGTCTATTGACAAATTTCTTTTACTTTTGCAAGGTTCCTCCACCAGGGACATTAGTTGATCCTTGGAGAGTCGTGTCCAAAAATTTTGACTGTTAAATTACTCTTATATTGGTTAGACACCCTTCCACCATTTTCATCATTTTCCGACCCCTAAAACCTAGTCAAATAGGCTAAGACACGCTAGTACTTCATTAAACTAGTTTTTGGACATCATGGACGTTTTGATTTCTAAAAATCTTAATAGACTTATATTTATTTAAAAAGAACTTAAATCATTGTCTAAATCGTTTTATAATCATGTTATTCTTTAGAACATGTCCTAGGTTTTTGAAGGGTTACATTATCCCCCGCTTAGGAAGATTTGTCCCCTAATGACACTAAAATCCTTTGAAAGGAAGGATTAGACTTAATACTAGCATCTCAACCAATAAACAATGCATGAAAACATGAGTTACAACTTCAATCATTACATTTACACAAGGCAATTCAAAACGTTAATTACCACACATAAGGCTCAAAATCCTATTATAAGGAATATCCTACTCTCAACAACAACATGAGCTAAATTTACCTTACATGTTTCAATTATGCAAAAACTCAACTTACCAACATGATATTGATATAATTTCCTAAAGGATCATCATATCAAAATGCACAATGTAACTCAAAACAATCCAAAGAGCAAAATTGACAATTTTTAAGTTAAATAGTCATATGTTACTATAATGACACTCAAAGATGCACATTTGTGTAAAACATCACCAAAAATCATAGAAACTTCAATTTTATTCATTATTTTCATTATTAATAGGAAAAACAAACCTTAGTTATCAAATAGATGAGTGTTACGGTACTTCATGTTGGTCTCGGCCTCCTATGTCGCATCCATAACTAGGTGATTCTTCAATAACACTTTTAAATAGATACCTCTTTTTTGTTAACTTCTTCACTTGCCAGTCAAGGATTTTAACTGGAAACTCCTCATAAGTTAAATTACTTTTCACACCAATAGGAAGAATAGACTCGGAATCACTGATACACTCTTAAGCATGGAAACATGGAAAAATAATTGAACCGAAACAAATTCACTAGGTAACCTCAACTCATATGCAACCTTACCAACCCTTTAAAAGTCTTCATAAGGATCCATGAATATGGACGAATAGTAGCTATTGTTGTAAGAAAACTCCACCATAGGTAAATTCTTATCCCAATTTCCTTTAAAATGAATAATACAAGCTCTAAGCATATCCTCAAGGGTTTGAATAGTACGCTCCACTTGACCATCCGTTTGAGGATGAAAAGTGGTGCATAACTTCAGATTGATACCAAATCATTCTTGGAATGACCTAAAAAACCCAGATGTGAATTATGCACCCCATTGCGATATGATGGAAGGCGGCCTACCATGGCGACATACAATCCGATCATCTACGAATATCCTTGCATAATCCTCCTTCAAATACGTAGACTTGAAGGGAGTAAAGTTAGCAGATTAGGTAAAACTATCAACGATCACCCATATAGAGTCATGTTGATTTTTTGACCAAGGAAAACCTACCACAAAATCCATATTGATGTCTTCTCACTTCCAAGTAGGAACTTGTATTTATTTTAGTAAGCCAAAAGGATTTTTGTGTTGGCTTTCACTTTTTGGAAATTTGGACACTTTTCTACGTATTCCACTATGTCCTTCTTCAAACCTTTAAACCAAAACAATTCTCTAAGGCCATGATATATCTTTGTCGAACAGAGATGAATTGAGTAACGCGACTTATGAGCTTCCTCAAAAATCTCGTTCCTCAAAACATCTACATTGGTAACACACAACCTTACTTGATACCTCAACTGACAATATCCCCTAAGTAGAATAATTCATTAAGCTTGCAAAGACTTGATTCTTTCAACTCTAACATTGTTTGATCCCTTAATTTTTCTAGAGTCATACAATACAAATTTCCCATGTTGAATAAGCAAAAAACCTAAAACCACTTATGATGCATCACAATACACAACGAAACCCCTTGTACCCTCTGGCAAGATCAACATAGGAGCAAAAGTAAGCCTATCTTTCAAGATTTGGAAGATTCTGTCATATGCCTCCAACAACTTAATTTTTTTACTCTTTTGATTCAAAGTAGTCAAGGGAGATGCAATGGTTGTAAAGCCATGCACAAACTTCCGATAAAACCTTCTAGGCCAAAGAAACTCCTAATTTCTATAGAAGTCAATGGTCTCGATCAATTTTTTACCGCCTAAGGTTTTCTTGGATCAACCTTAACTCCCTCACTAGTATTAATATGACCAACAAATGCCATCGATCTCAACGAAAACTGACATTTGCTATGCTTGGAAAATAATTAGTTCTCCCTAAGCACTTGTAACACCACTCTCAAATGGTTCTTGTTTTGACCTTAATTTTTCAAATATATCAACATGTCATAAATGAAGACAATGACAAATGCATCTTGGTAAATTTCAAAAAACCCTATTTATGAGATCTTTAAATGCCATGGGGGCATTAGTGAGACCAAAAGACATTAATAAGATCTCATATTGACCATATCTAGTCCGATATGCCCTTTTTGGTATATGCTAGCCTCTCACCCTATGTTGGTGAGTACCCGGATCTCAAGTCAATCATAGAAGAGTAGCTTTCCCCTTGGAGTTGATCAAACAAGTCGTCAGTATGACGGAGAGGATACTTTTGAATAGTAACTTTATTAAGTTGGCGATAATCAATGACATTCTAAGGGAAACATCCTTTTCTTAACAAAAAAACTCGGAGCACCCCATGGAGAAATACTAGGTCTAATGAAGCCTTTGTCTAGTATATCTTTAAGTTTAACCTTCAACTCTTTCAATTCTGTCGGAGCCATCTAATAAGGAGGAATTTAAATGGAATTTGTATCCGGTAACAGGTCAATACAAAAATCAATTTCCTATTTGGGAGGAATACTAGGAAGATCATTAGGAAAGACCTCCATAAATTCTTTCATAATGCGGACCGACTATGTGGGAGAAATTTCGGAATCTAAATCTTAGACTTTTACTATGTGATATATAATTTTTGAAACAAGAAATGATATGATCTCTAGGAACAGTATCCCCCCCCTTCGACTTTATGACGGGCTCATTTGGAAAGGTAAACTTCACCACCCTTTTCTACAATTTATGGAGGCAAAGAAGGCATGCAATAAATCCATACCCAATATGACATCAAAATCAAACATATGATGTTATACTAATTAAACATAATTAACTCTATTGGGCAACATTATAGGACAATTTCAATATACCATCTTTGCAACCTTCGATTAACCCACAAGGGTTAAAACTATTAAAGGTTCATCTATAATATCGGATAAAATCTCAAACCTCTTAGATATAAAGGGAGTAATAAAAGATAATGTAACGCCCCGATAAAGTAAATAATATACCTCAATAGAGAATACTTTCAACATAATGGTTATCATATCGGGAGAAGTCTCTTGCTTACCTCTAAAGCAAAGAGCATGAATATGATTCTTCTTCGGAGCATCATTGGAAAAACTTGTTTGAATTTGACCACTAACCTTGTCTTGAACCTTCACATTAGAAAAATCCCTAACCTTGTGACCACTCTTGCAACAACAAAAACAATTGCCCGTTCCAACTAAGCATTCTCGTAAATGACCCTTTCAAAAATTTGCACAAATGGGCTTCTTGTTCGATGAATTAGTATCCCTTCACTTTTGAGGATTAGGTTTTGACACCGTATCATCAGGAGACTTAGGGAACTTGGAGTCAGTTGATTAGAAACCCTTTTCTTGAACCTAGGATTCTCTTGGTCATCAAGGCTACCCTTTGAAGAACAACCATTAAATAATCCATCCCTCTTGGCATTACTACTCTCTATCTTAGACCTTTCCTCTTCAACGTATTGAGCATGAACCAAGAGACGAGAAATGTTCATATTTTCATGTAGCACAGCCGAATGACACTCCTCTTGCACATCCGACACTCCCGTAACAATGTTGTTCATTTAATCCCTACGATCGAAAAATAAAGAGCATACTTTGATAATTTAGTGAATTTCAAGGAGTATTAAATTCCACTCATACCTGCTTGACAAAGGTTGATGAACTCCACCACCTTGGCTTCCCTTTTATCCCTAGGAAAGAATCTATTAGGAAAATCATCTTTAAAACCTCCCAAGTCATTGGTCCACCACTTAAAGGCCTATTGTGTGTCCATTGGATGTACAAAGATTGGGGAACAACCTTTAGTTGATAAGTGGCTAATTCAGCTTTCTAACTAGTATTTTACCCCACAGTATATAGGATCTTAACGATTTCATCAATGAACTTTTGAGGGTTTTCTTCAACCTTGGACCCATATAAAGTAGGGGGATTCATCCTGGTGAAATCCCTTAAACGAGAGTCCATGGTCCTTACTTGTTGGTTTGCTCGGGGTAGAACCTCTCGGATAGCTTGGGACGTCATGGATTGAGCATGGGTAGTGGCGCCTTGTTCTTGAGTATTAATGGTATATGACATTTGGAAAAGGGCAGTATTTATGGCACCATCTATCAAAGGAGGAGGATCGACCGGAGCATTGTCATCATTAACTTCTTCCTCAAAAGTAGAGATTTAACCACCGCAGAAGGAACCCCGCATTGGCAATATCTTATTCAAATCTTCGTGTCGCGTTACTTGGCTATAATCACAATAAAAGGAAAACATGCTAAAAGCACATAGAGTCAAAACTCTAGATCCACGATCTTGGACTACCATGAAAGTGAGAATTTTCTAAGCATCACATAGGTTCCTATTCGCCGAAATGAATAAAAATTTACATAGAAGTGGTTGAGAGTGACATCGGCTCAAAGATATTCAACCTCATGCTCTGATAAAAAGTTTGTCACATCCTTGAAGCACCCCTAGACGTAAACAAAAATGTCGTCCTATTTAAGGACTAAGACTAGCCTCTTAACTTACATTATTATATTCACAAGTTAAAATGCGGAAATTTTAAAAACATTTCACTACTTATGCATTGAAGTTTAAATAGACATGTACATACACATAATATTTATATAGAGTATACATAGACCCTTCACATAAGAAGATTATTTAGTTTTCTACTTCTATTGCACATAGATATATAACATATAACATAGTCTCAAATGAGTGTCTCATGTCATAACCATCTAACATGAGTATAAAAGTTTGGGCCTAGCCCATAAATCAATAAAATAAGCTCTCATATAGGCTATATATTATCTAGTATTCAAATGAAAAGGAAAGAGCACGCGAGTCTAAAAACTAAAACAACTTCATAAACTTGATATTGACATTTCCCTCAGAAAGTTAATACCTATCCAACATCGATGATTGAGACCATATGCACACATATCATGAAATCATGCTAAAAAGGGACAATTCATTAAGCATGAAATTTACTTTGAAAAGCCTTGTGCACATTCAAGAAAACCACATAAAATCATTAAGACATATTCATTAAGTCATAGGCATGTACATTAAGCGACCAACAATACTATGCCTCGTCAAGTCAACACGCATTACATATAATTGAACACATAGTGAAGTAAATCTATTACTAAGTTATAATAACTACAAGCATGAATAAGAGTACACTTTGACATATCAAAAGTAGGACAATTTCTCGTGACACTCTTTAAGTCCACTTGTGCAATGACGAAGCAAATCCACATAACCCTACTTAATCAAGTAAACATAGCAAAAATCATAACCAATGTCCAACATCACATAACATAACATTCAGAGTATATAATATCATATTTTAGCAATAGAGACCAAATGCACGTTCAGAAGAGTAACCAACAATACATAGTGTCATCAACATTTAAGATCATCATATATATGTTATTACGTTTTTAAGCATATACATACATAAGAACAACCTCCTAAAGTTTCCTTCAAGGCAAACTAGTTCAAGGCATTGGTAGAGTCCCATATCCCTACCTAGCTAAGTCAAACCTCTTAGGTCACCCTAGTTGATTGGTACTTCATTACTTCATTTTAGGTTACGGAACACTTGCCTTAACCGACATAGACCACAAGAGTTATGTGTGGAATATGGTGTTGTAAAAACTTACATCTATGGAAGGTGTTGTATTGTCCAAAGTAAAACCAAACCAAAACATAGGTTTCTAGGTGGATTAACTAGTTGGTCTTCCTATGGGAAAAACATAGTTCAAGAACTAAGAGATAGATATGAACTCTCTACATTCCACTTGGAAATTGGAGCCTCATCTCATGGAAATCAAAGGATTATTATCCCTAACAGGGTACTAGATATCTCATGGGGAACTAAAGGGTGAATCGTCTTTTATGGAAAGTCAACACCTCCCATTGTCAAGTTAACTCAGTGATAAGCTAAGTCCCTTTTTAAATATATTTATTAATCAGCATAGCTTAATGTAGGTCATAGGGTATATCCCTTATAGAATCATGATCATCATAGATTAATAAGAATTGTATGAGTATAGTCCTTTCATTATATTTTATAATAGTGAGGTAAGAAAATTTACATAATCAAGCACATTGGTAAATTATCACCATCCTTATACCATTTACATCTTATCCAACACCTCACAAACCATAGTAAAGTTATTTAAAATAAATATCATACCAACCCTATCAATCCACATACAAATCATCCTTTAATACAACGTCTTAACTTACCCACAAGTAACCTTTATTGAAGTAAAGAGTTGAGATCACAAGACTTACCAAGTCTTCTTCATAATCCATCATCAAGGTCTTACTATTAAACCATCAAAGAAACAAAATAAGGGTGTAATATTAACTCACATAATAACCAATTTATAATGGCTCCGGCTGTATTAAATTATTTGAAGCTCCAACTTAAGGATTTACTAGACAAGGGTTTCATTAAACCTATTATTTCCCAATGGGATGCTCATGTCTTGTTTGTTAAGAAGATGGATGGGTCCCTTAGAATATGCATTGTTTATCGCATACTCAATAAGGTCACCATAAAGAACAAGTATCCTCTCCCTAGGATTGATGATCTATTTGATCAAATTCATGGTGCTAGCTACTATTACAAGATTTACTTAAGGTCGGCATGTCACCAACATAGTGTGAGAGGTGAAGATATTCCCAAAATAGCTTTTTGAACTACATATGGTCAGTATGATTTCCTAGTTCTGTCTTTTGGTTTAATAAATTCCTCAACGACATTCATAAACCTTACAAATAGAGTTTTCTGAGATTACCTTGACGTGTTTGTGATTGTGTTCATTGACGATATTATGATATACTTCAAGAATGAATATGAGCATGAGATTCACTTTAGATTAGCCTTGGAAGTCCTCAATGAACTCCATCTTTATGTCAAATTTAACAAGTGTGAATTCTGGTAAAGGTCGATTTCTTTTCTTGGCCATATTATCTCAGGTAATGGTGTAGTCGTTGATCTGTAGATGAATGATGTGGTCATAAATGGTCCTAGACCTTTGACTCCTACATACGTAAGATATTTCTTGGGTATACCCCTCTATTATAGAAGGTTTGTGGATGGATTTTGGTCCTTTCCTTCTCCTTTGACAGCTTTGACCCAAAAGAAGGTGAACTTTGAGTTGTCAGAATCTTGTGAAAAAAGTTTCAAGAGTTGAAAGAATAAGCTTACCTCTACTCCGGTGTTGACCTTATCGCAGGGAAATGAAACCTTTATAGTGTATGTTGGTACTTCTCGACTGGCTTGGTATATGTTCTCATGCAGCATTGTAAGGTGATAATTTATTTTTCTAGGCAACTCAAAGATTATGAGATAAATTACCAAACTCATGACCTTGAGTTAGGTGCTGTAGTTTTAGCCTTCGAAATATGGAGACACTACTTGTATGGTGTGAATTTTGATTTATAAACTGACCATAAAAGTCTTCAATATATGTTTAAACAAAAATAGTTAAATCTCCGACACAGAAGATGATTAGAATTGTTGAAATAATATGACATGACTCTCCTTTATCACCCTGGCAAGGCAAATGTGGTATGGATTCATTGAGTCGTATGACTATGGTTACTCTGTCTCATGCTAATAAACATAAGAAAGAACTTGCAAACGTTGTTCATAGGTTGGCTCGATATGGTGTGCGGTTATAAGATTCTCCAAATGGTGGTTTTATGGTCGATCATAACTCTGACTCATCATTAGTGGTGGAGGTAAAATCTAAGAAGCATCTTGATCCACCATTGATGTAGTTGAAGGAATCGATACATGGTAAATCTCAATGAGTAATTCTCCCAAGGGGGGATAGTGTTCTTAGGTACCAAGGGAGATTATGTGTACCCAATGTTCAAGATTTGAGAAATAGAATTTTAAAACAAGCTCATGGTTCTCGCTATTCTATACATCCGAGTGCCACCAAAATGTATCATGACCTTAGAGAGATCAATTGGTGAAATGGTTCAAAAAGGGACATAGCAGAGCTGGTTGCCAGGTGTCCAAACTTCTAACAAGTTAAAGCTGAGAATCTTAAACCGGGTTGTTTAACCCAAATCATGGATTGTCCTACTTGGAAGTGGGAAGCCATCAATAAGGATTTTGTTGTTCGATTGTCTAGAACCCGAAGGCAAAATGATTCAATATGGGTTATTGTTGATGGCTTGACCAAATCTGCCCATTTTATTCTCGTTAAGTCTACAAACACGGCTGAAGATTACTCAAGGATCTATATTAATGGAATTTTGAGTCTTCAAGGCATTCTTTTGTCCATCATTTCAGATAGAGGTGCCCAATTCACTTCTCGTTTTTGGAAGGATTTTTAAAAAGGTTTAGGTACTCAGGGGAAACTTAGAATCGCATTTTATACTTAGATGGATTTTAAAGCAGAATGTACCATTTAGACCCTTGAAAACATGTTAAGATCCTGTTTTATTGACTACAAATGAAATTGGGATGATCATTTACGTTTGATTGAATTCTCTTACAACAATAGCTATCATTCGAGCATCTCCATGGAAGCTTTTGATGCTCTTTATGGTAGAAAATGTTGGTATCCAGTTGGATGGTAAGATATAGATTGAAGAAATCTTATAGTCGGCAAAAATCCTATGTCAGCATTTGAAGAAGGGATCTTGATTTTGAATTAGGTGATCATGTCAACTTGAAAATTTTACCTATGAAAAAGGTGATGATATTCAGTAAATTTAATTCCCTAGTATGTTGGGCCTTATGATGTTTTAAAACGGGTGGGAAAGGTTTCCTATGAACTAAAACTACCTAGTGAACTAGCTTCGGTTCATCGGTGTTTCATGTTTCCATGCTCAAGAAATGCATGGGCAACCCCGTGCCTATTCTGCCTATTGAAGGTTTAGGGCTGGATAAGAAAATCTTGTATGAAGAGGTTTCGGTTCAGATCCTAGATTCCCAAGTCAAGAAGTTTAGAAATAAGGAGGATGCCTTTGTAAAAGTTCTATGTAGGATCTACCTTGTTGAGGGTGCAACATGGAAGGATAATGCCCACATGAAGTCCCGCTAACCTCATCTATTCACTCCTTAAGGTTAGACATTCAATTTAATAGAGTAACTATTCCATAATCATGAAACTGACTTTTCTAGATAGGTGCATGATTTGGTGAAAGATAGTACCAATAAGATTTTAAGAAAATGTCTTCATACCTATTCTTGCACTTATGTAATAATGTATGCATGTATCTTCTTGAGATTTCGCTATTTGGTGGTTGTCTTGAGAGGAATAATAGTGTGGTAACTATTGATGCATTTTGATCTTATGATAAGGTTGAGAAGGAAATTTCTCATTATGTGTTTTGAAATATTAAGCTCTTACATGTTTGTTCATCATGAATTTAGTGCTATCTGTAGTGTTATGGTATGTGTTAAAAGGAGTTGTGAAGTGATCCTATAAGTTGTGACTCATTATGATGTTATGTTGTTGATTGATTGGGATTCTAGTATTTAGTCTATTCCTACCCTCCAAAAGATCTTAGTGTCATTCGGGGACGAATGTTCCTATGGCTGGGATAATGACACTCTAGAAATGCCATTACATACACTAGATCTTAATCTATTAAGTATTTTAAAAAATTATGTTTCCAAACATATATTAATGTATAAACACAAATGGAGAAGGTTAGAGCAAAAACGACCAAGAAAGACCTTAACGTCTGAAAACTAGCTAATTCGAACTAGTTGATGTCCCTACGTCTGGTGAAGGTTTAGAAGTGTCAATTGAAGTAAAAAAATTTATTGAGACATTGGATATGTATTATTGACTACAAAGGATGTAAACGTTCGGTAATGACACTTCAAGGACTACCCGTGGGTCCTTTAGGAGGGCACAAACATGGGTGAGCAGGCTGCCTGGCAACCTACAAGCAAGCAGAATTAGAGGCAAGGCGTGCGGCGCGAGCCTGACACGCAGGTCACTCCCTCAATATTTGAGAGGCAGCCTCGCGACACGAGGCTGACAAGCATCTCATCATTTCAACTCACAATATAATAAAATGACGGGATTTGTCCCCTCGACGCATAGCTACTTCCCAAAATCGTTAAAGTCGTATTTTTTAAAATTTAACATCTTTACAAGATTCATTTAAGTGGAGGGTTTTTTGGTTAATTCAGAGGATGACTATATATGGATATTAGGTCAGGTTTATACCACTTTAACACGTCCAAATCAGATTCAATCAAAAAGTCTCTCATCTCTCTCAAGAACGCTCTCTTTTCCAAACTCCACTGAAGAACAAGAAAACATTAAGGAAGAAAACCAAAAATTCATGTTTTTCATACAATTTTTGTGGATTTTTCATCTATAAGATACGTGTTTTTCACTATTGGGATTCCTTTCCCCAATAGGTCCTTTAAAATATAAGTTTTTTCAGAACTTCAATTTCATGGTTTTTACTCTACAAAATGGATTTTCTTCCTTACTCTAGATTTATGATTTTTGATGAAAAGTAAGTGTGGTCTATGGTCTATTTCACAGGATTTGATGGTATGTGGTCATTTATGTTTGAATTTTGTGTGAGTCATGTTCTTATCTAGATGATGGTTTAATATGATTGTTTCCACTACTTGATAATATGAGAACGTAGGAATTGGGTTTTATACTAGAATGAACTCTTAAATGATACTTTTATTTAACCTACATTATGCATTGATTTTGCATATTATTAGAAGAGTTGTTCTTGATTATGCTATTAAGTATTTCAATATGTTATTGTTAAGAACGTTTTAAGTTTAATGTAAGTTATTGATTATGGTTCTTGGAAGATAGAGGTAAGTCATCTAAGGTTGTGATTGCCCTACAACGTTTATGTTAGATTATAATTCACAATGCTATGCTGTGGAGGTGTGTATGATGTTGCTATGTGGATATGTTTGGCTTTGAGCATGTGACTTGTGAGATGATAAGAACACGAAAACTGCAAGTTTTGATATATTTTTGTATGCTCTATACAAGATGACTATGTTATGCTAATATCACATACGAAGGGTTATTATGAAAGGAAGTTCTCATCTAATAATAAAGATCTCATGATCATGTTTATGCAGGGAGTTAATCTTCTATTACCTATGATATGTTATGATAAAAGAAAACTCAAAGGTTATTCAATAAAGGGACTTATGCTAAGCACTGATGAACTAGATATCAGGTGTATCCCTTTCCTAGTTGGAAGGTAGGTTCACAATGACTCTCATGAGATTGAGGATTTCATTTAATTTGGAACTATGTGTATTTAATACATCCCTAGTTCTTGAACTATTTTTCCCCATAGGATACTTGCTAGTTGATCAACCTAGAAAGCTACGTAATGTAAGGTTCTTCTTTGGCCGGTAGATCAACTTCTTTTTGTGTGGGGTTTTACGATACCGGATTCCATGTTTAACTCACTTAGTCTATCTCGGTTAATGCGGATGTTCCCTCATAGTAAAATGAAAGACAAGTAAATGAACGTTGACTAGGGTCACAAGAGGAGTCTACTTAATAGAGGTAGGGGTATGAGGCTCTACCTAAACATTGCAGAATTCTAAGGGAAGTCCTAGGAGATTTTTCTTATGTGTTATGATAACATAAAGGATATATGTGTATGATACATGATATTACTCTTATATGAATGTTAGTCATTATGATAAATACATTATTGGGTTATATTGCTATATGAAGTGACGACTAATTATGTTAGTAGTTATATGAAGAAATGCTTTACTTATGGTCTCCTATCTTATCTACTTGGTTTTGTGGGGTTATGGGTCTTCACATGACCATTGAACTTGTAGGTTCAGAATGGGATCATTATATGTTTTTTCTATATTATGTTTTATATGATTTATTGGATACGAAATGTTAACATGACTCTATGATCATATGTCTTTGATTATGATCAAGTTGTATGTTGATGAAATAGTTAAGTTGTAAATTTCCTAATGTATGTGCAATGAGGACATTCATATGACTTAGCATGCTTTCAAAAGAAATGATAAATGATCCTCTTTTATGCATGTCCTTAAATATTATTTGCATATATTAATACTTATTACATGTGTCGTACTAACCCATTACTTTTTATTACTACAACTATAGGTTCTCGACATTGAAGTTTAAGGAGGTCGATTTGAAGAAGCTTGGAACTCTTTATCCAAGTCTTGGTAGGACCTCATGTTCAGGGATGCTATCTTTTCAACATTCTAGCTCATGCAAAATTTTAATAGATTTAAGAATATGCTACTTCAAATATATTCTTTGGATTCTTTTGTATTAAGTCCTATATTTCCTAATTATTATTTATTCGCAAAGTCCAGAATTGTACTCTTTAGATGGTTTTATATATGTGTGAGAAATTTTTAGAATATCATATGCATTCATGAATGTTAAGAATAATGTCTAAGTATACTTCAAATAGAAGGTAAAAGTTTTTAATTTTCCACAATTTTTACTGCTCACATGTTATGACGAATGCTAACGGCTTTTCTAGAGTCCTCTGAGAGGACGACGATGTTGGTCTCATATGGGGTGAACTCTACAGGTGTGATACATAATCTCCGAGATAGTAAGTCAAGTTTTAATCAGGGGGAGAAAATTAAATGTTGTACTCTTTTCCTTAACGATGGTATTGTCCCAAATGGGTTTTCCTGGAAAGGTTTTTCATGATATAACATTCAAGCGAATTAAAAGATATGTGCACTCTTTTTTCTTCACTAGTAGATTTTCCCAAGTGTTTTTCCTAGTAAGGTTTTAACGAGGCACATTATCTATCTACATCCAAGGGAAAATTTTTATAAAATATTATAGTGTGTTTGTCCACTACATAAAGAAATTACTCACCCATTATTTTTTTCTTCAATTATGAAGATAACTATAACCTCCATAACTTCAAACTTTATAACCAATACACTTGTAACCTTTCACTTTCATAACCTCCATTATATTCATGTTAATGACTAACCTTTTGTATGCCTCCATGCTACACTATAAATAGAGTTATAGGAGTTCATGTTGTATATATTTGATGATTCAGTGATATTTGAAAGAAAGAAAGTGACCTTATGTTTTTCCTCTTGTCTTCATGATTATATTGTTAAATTATTCTTTAGCTTTATAACACGATCTTATGTTTTTCCTTTTGTCTTACATTCTTCTTGACTTTATCTCTATATTGTCAATTTTGGTCTAAAAGAATGTACTTTAGAAAAACCCGTATTTTTGATGTTTATACATACAATTTATATTTAATGTTTTGGAGATCGACATAAAAAATTTCATAACTATAAATTAGCGAGGAAGGAAAATTGATTTTAAATTCATATTGTTCATCCTTAAAAAAGTATAAGAACTTATACACATGAACCTATAGTCAAGAGAATAACCAAAATGGCATAAATACGCCAAATACCTTATATAACTAAATGAGTGGATTCGGAACATAATGGAATCACAAAAATATGCTAGCTGTGATTCCATTTCCTTTCAAAAAAGGCCCTTTTAGCAATAGAGTAATAAAACAATATCTGACGATTTGGGATTCAAAAATTCATGCTCTAAGAAAGTATAGTTATTACACTTAACATGCCTCGATTCTGGGTCTTTTTCTATCAATATTGATTGAAGTCCTTCCTTACAGTATGTAGTCTACATAAAATCATGTCACACAACCAGTATAGGCAAAATATTAATGCAACATGGTTAAAGTAGAAATTTAGAGCTTACTAACAGAATGATTGTCTTGCCAAACCATATTTAAATGTAAGCTTCAGTACTTTATCTTACTCCAAATTACAATTCCAAATTAATGACATAACGTACATTTTTGCATCATCTCTTTTAAGTGGAGGCCTACGCAATAATCAACAACAAAATAAGGTTTGCCTGCACAACAATAAAAACTAGACATATAACCACACCTATCTTTTCCCACCCCACAATAACCATAACCAATAGTCTTAATGTCACAACCCCACAAGTACACCCTAAAAATTAGAGCATCCTTGTGTTGTAACAAGGAAATTTAGACTTCAAGAAGTCTCATCTAAGCCTCTCATATCATTCATTGCATAATAAACATACTAAAATAGGTAAGAATTTAAAACTTTCTTCACACACGAAAAACTCTTTCATAAACATTACACAAGTGGAAGACTTCCATTTAAAACATTAAATCTTTACTACATCTACTTGAACCATATAGACTTTAGAGTATACAACACTTGGGACTAATCCCATAGAAGACAATAAAATAAAGACTGACATAAGGGACATGTGGATATTGCCCTCAAATCAATGAGGACTCACCAATACTTAATCTTCAATACTAAGAAACCTATCCAACCTCCATGGTACATCAAGACTTCCAACTCCCTACACTTTAGTCAAAAATATAAAAGAAGGAGTTAGTACATTAAATGTACTATGTATGGAAGCGATGCTAAAACTATGAAAAACAAACGTTTAGTAAATGACATTCTTTTCATGAATATTCATTTAAACGGCATACTATAAGAATAATAAAAATATTTAGCAACTTATAAAAACATAAAATAACAATAAACCAAATATTACAATTTTGAAGTCACTTTACAGTAACCTCAACTCATTGTTACAGTGAATTCCTTAACTCTGCAACGAAGTTGCTTATCTTCACCTTAGACATCTTTAGGTATGTAATGATCCCACATAAAGCTATCCTAAGACTCACTTAAGCAACAAAAAGAGATACCACTCATACAACATCCCTAAGCATGCCTAAATGATACTCAAGTCTACTTATAATGAGTCACATAAACACTTCAAGACATTAAACATATTAACATATGAATAATATGACATTTCTTTATAAAAGGCTATCATAAGACATACTTAAGTAGATCAAGAAGAAAACGTCTATGATTGACCTCTTCAAGACTACCTAAATAATCCTTAAGACTTTCTAAGTTTTGATCATGTCCACATAAATATTCATCTTCCCTAACTAGAGTTATTCTTAAGACTTATCAAGGTAAGATATGAAGTGATCATTAATATGCCTCCTTAATGTCTTACATAGACAACCTTTAACTACTATAGAAAATTACTTATTGATTTAACATACTTTCTTAACTTACTTCATTACATTCATTAGTTCATTTAAGACTCATTCATCGCATAAAGGACATTAAAGTAATGGTCTATGATTAGACCTAGGGACTCTAACTAACAACATTGAATCCTACTGTGCAATGTCCGAATAGCGTCCCATACCACCACATAAACTTCATAGAACTTCTCAAATGCAAATATCTATCCCATATGATGAAAATAGGCAATAACCGATATAGACAATGATAGCTAGACATGGAATCCGTAGTTCTAACCTACACCAATTAGGATTTTCTACTTGCCAAAGGTAACTAGGACACATTCCATGTAGGCACATGGTTAAGGAATATGAAGGGATTTTATGCACTCTAGTCTCATTCTCAAGTATAGGTACATTTTACTCTTGTCTCATTCTTATGTGGACATACTTTCCATAACATAATCGTACGTTGCTAGCCTTTGTTCTGATAGAGTAATTCACATTAAAGGATCACACGAAGAGGGTTCCTTATATAGTTCATAACCCAATAACATTCACTCTACCAAATAGGTCCACTAGGGACACCTTTAATTTGAGACTAAAATAGCTGATTATCACTTTCCTAATGATGATATGATTTCGTTCCAGTCAATCAAACCTAAGGCCACCACTCCTTTACATGAAGGATACCATTACGACTCTCAACTTCAACATTCATGATAGAACTTTTTCCACATACATGACCTTCTTAATATCCTATAAGGTCTCACATATCTTTCAATCATAAATGACAAGGGTGAACTAAGACTACCTATTCAAGGTGTATCATAATCTCATAACATTCATAGATATATCAAGTAAGAGACACAAGTCTACCAAACAAGACACAACATTATTTTTCCTTATCAGATATAACATATCATTCTTTTAAGAACTAAGGAATGACCCGTATAATCTTAATGTCATCCTATACATTAATGTATCATCATCAATATTAACATCACAACTCATATACTCAAGTAGAAACAATCATATGTCAACATCTAAGACTACAAAAATAAAAACATAGTCATAGTCTACATAATCTCCTAATATGCATAGAAAGAACACATACTTTCACATTCATTCAAATGTAGATTGATATGATCATACTTCACATCAATCAACTAAAGAAATAATCATAACACTTCAAGTAGTGCCGAAAACTCCATGAGCATCATATTACAAAAAGTAACCCGACAAGACCACATCAATTCACATGGCACTGCCACCAAAAGTGGTCCATAAAAATCACAACATAATTTAAATCTAATTAACATACAATAAAAGGAATTAGGTCAGTATACGCACACTCCATATTACCATTTCGAAGCCAAATCTAATTCATCCAATTTGATACCATAATGACCTTACCCTTGGCTTGAACATCAATTCAATAAATAAACAATAATACTCAATAAATATAAGACAATTCAATATAGATTTATCAATCTAGGACATATTAGAAATCGATTGAATACAATCCTTACTGTATTAAATAGCCCATAGAAAACTACACTAAAATTCAAAAACATTACGCCAATATATAAGTTTAACATTCAATAGATTTAAGAATATACAACACACAATTGATAAGATTGAAACATCCTATAAACCAATTAATCCTAATCCAAACATGAATCAAAATCCCACAACAATCTACACATGAATTTATCAATATCAATTCATGATCATATGGCCTATATTTTAGTCAAATTGAGAGTTTTGTGAAAGTCATCTTATTAAAATTTTTGAAAATCATCTTCGAAATTGGGTCTAAGGTGATTGAAAACCATAGATGAATAAATATCATACCTTATTAGAGTAACACAATGAAAATTGACGAAAAAAATCAATTGAAGAACATTCTCAAGCTCCATCTTCATGTGGAACTCTCATGGAGGTTTCTGAATAAACTTTTGGTGGAAATATGTTTTGATTTAGGTGTTAGGTTATAATTAGATTTTATTGACGTATATAATCTTAAAATACCCATAAACACTCAAAACCACCTTATTCACACATCATAAGACTTGTAGTCAGTTTACATGTTCACCCCTCGACTTAACCGTAAAGCTAGCATGAAACACATAGCACCATGGACGCCCACACTGCGGTCCATGGTCTCACCCACGCCCCGTCGATGAGGTCACATTGGTCTCTCCTGCAACTTATCAACCTTCCAAATTTCAAGATCCATCCACGCCACCCATTGACGGGCCGTCAACTGGTGGACTGGCCGTTATTTGGGTCGTCGATTGGCATTGCCTGGCAGTGTTGAGCTTCGAGTTGGGGTCCTTTTTTAGGGAACTTTTTTGGGACCTTCTTGGAGTCCTACCCGGATGTTTACATCCCAAACATGATTGTATATGATATTAGGACCTAAGGTATGAGTTTCATTCTTAACGTACAAGTAAAACTCGATGCAACATGCATAGACACACAAGGTCGTTCCAAGGCAAACCTTTCGAATGATATGGACAAACTTGGATGTTTGACCTCAAAACTTCATGTAACTTCACAAACTGACTCTATACAATATAATAACACATTTAAGAACCTTATAACCTTCTGAATAAAATATAATCATGTAAAACCATATATGAGGTACATAGGTTACTTAGTCGTTGGGCGTCTTCGTTATCCGTTGATGTTTTACTTCAAATGTGTTTAAACTCTTAGACACTTCGTCTTACCCACATTATAAAAAATTTAAGGAACTTAGACCATCAATAAAACCATGGTATGCTCTAGATTAACGTAATTCATTTTTAGGGTCTTACAATATCCCCCATTTGGACAACATTCGTCCTTGAATGACACTTGCCACTCCCCGAACACTTCAAAGAATAGACAGTCAATTAACAACTCATGACCATATGATATAGAACATAATCAATAAGAAAACATCTATTTCAGAAATATAGAGATTCACAACACAACAAGAAACTAGAGTGCATTCTATAACTCATCATGCAACAAAACTCACATTCTCTATTCCAAATAGCAAAAAATCAATCTTCATTCAATATCATAGTCATATACTTCAGTTCTAACAAAATTACAACAATTTAAGATCAAATAATCAATTACTCTAATTTCGAAAATCTTCACAGTGAACTGCTAGTGATTTATATGGAATTTGTGCAACTTTTCAAAAATTCAACTTTGAGGCAATTCATGATAGAAAAAAGCTAATACGCAAGGTACATCATATAAAAATATCTTACAGCATAATCATGGACTCATAAAATACACAATGTAAGAAGTTAATGAAATTAAATTTCAATAAAAATCCTAAACACCATGCATATGACATATACTTCTAGGATTTTCTATCTCATCTACTAACCCCATCTACTAACCATACTCCCCCAGTTACAAGGAACCCATTGTAAGGTAAACAAAACTTTACTATGATGAAATCCCTTAATGCACTTTAAACCTTACTAGTACTTTCTTACAGGGTCTGTCTCGTAGAGACTAAACACTGTCAAAAGTCTCATCATCTAACCACTAAATCCCCCTTACTAGGATAACTCACCTTTACTTTTTCAAATCTCATCACCTCCCTTTCTATGGTTGGGTCTTAAAAAACTTCAAACCACCTCAACAACCACTCCTTCACATTAACCTTAACTACTCTTCAAAAAGGAACTAAGCCAACCTAAGATCAAACTACCTTCTATCACACCTCATCCATCGTATCACATCTCATCTTTCCCCTCTCTCAACCCAAACATCATAATATAACCTTCAAGGGACAAACACATAAGGGAAACAAGAGAAATACACCTTGTACAAAGATCTTAGGAATGATTAAATGAATGAAGAAGTGAATCTTTTCCATCACCCAATAGCCTCCTATTTATAATGTGGCTCACTTAACCTTATAAACAAGACTCTACTAGATTTGGTCATGAGACAACTAAGACACTCTCTAAACCTTATGCTCTGGTACCAACTATGACACGACCCCCGTAAGTACACCCTAGAATTTAGAGCATACTTGTGTCCTCACACGGAAAATAAGCCTTCAAGAAGTCTCATCTAAGCCCCTCGATTGAAAAATAAACATACTAAAATAGATAAGAATTTAAACTTTCTTCACACACGAAGAACTCTTTCATAAACATAACACAAGAGGAAGACTTTCAACAGTAAATCCTTACAAAATCTACTCGAACCATCAAAACATTAGAGTATACAACACTTGTGACAAATCCCATCCAAGACAATAAAATATACATAATTACATAAGGGACATGTGCATATATCCTCGAACTAATGAGGATTCATTAATATTACATCTTTAAGACATAGAATCATATCAAATCTCTACGGCACGTCAAGACTTACGATTCCCTACAGTTTAGTCAAAATGCGAAAAGAAGGGGTTAGACATTAAATGTACTAAGTATGGAATCCATGCAAAAACAATGAAAAAGGAACATTTAGTAATGTAACATTTCGGAAAAATTACATGTCTAATGAAGAGCCCAGTAAGTCTATAAGAATGCATATTGGGGATACATAGGCATTCCAATACCCAATATTGTGAAATATTTGGCATAGTGTAGAAAAATTGTTAAGGGATATAAACGAATTTCTATAAAATACCCAAATAAGAAAAATATTGGGCATATGAGAAAAAAATTGCTTAAAGGGTGTTAGCAAATTTTTCTAAAGTATTAGTGAGCTTGTTAAAGAAATGTACCTGCAATTAATACCCTAAACTAAATTAATATTTTATTCCTTAACTCACTAATTATGTACTAGGCATCCATGTGTCAAACCTGGTACCATAATACATGACCATTAAAAGGATCATGTAGATTAAACAGTGCCAAACGACATAGTGAGGATCCATTGGACAATAAGTAAACATTCCCAAATGAACAATAAAAAATACTTAGTTGGGGAAGTACAACAAACCCATGTGCAGCCACATGTGCAAGACATGTGAAGAAGCAGCCAAAGGAGGGGACCACCCTAACCGAATTCAGTTAGGGTAGTTGGGGGGGGAGTGTGCACAAGGGACTCCATGTGGGGCCTAACCTCCCTTCCAATTCTAGACTGTTACCTAGTGCCCTAAAAAAATAACCTAGGAATAACCGAATTGGACCCATTATTTTACCCGACAACCTAAAACCAAAACCGGGTTGACATTAACCTAGTACTAGTTAAGGAGACAACCTGGTACCTAACCTAGGATGGTCCGAATTTTAGTAATGGTCTTAACAACTTAGGGTTACTTTAGTAATTACCCTAGTTTAAATAATTAATTAATTTAGAAAATTAATTAATTAATCTAAAAGGACTAAAACTGAAAATAAAAAAGAAATTTTCAGATTTCGGTTAAGACAAGAAAGGGACAACCTAATACCTAACCTAGGATTGTCGAATGAGTTAGTTAAGATCCTGACGACTTAAGGATACTTTAATAATTACCCTAGGATACTTTATTAATTAATATATCAACTTAATTAACTAATTTAAAGGGAAAACCCGAAATCGCAAAACAATTTCCAGATTTCGATTAAAATAAGAAAAAAAGACAACCTAGTACCTAACCTAGGATTGTTCAATGGATTGTTTTTGGTACTAATGACTTAAGGTTACTGCACTAATTAACTTTTGTCACTTAATTAGTTAAATTAGACATTTAGTTAATTAGTATAAATGGTCAAAACAAAATCCTTACCCTAGCCTGGTATGATTCAAGAAACGTTCTAGTACTTAACATAGGATGGTCTTAAAGGGTTGATTATAGTTCCAATGACTTAGGGGTACTTTATTACTTACCATAGGTACCTAAATTAACTAAATTAAGGATTTAATTAACTAATATAATGTCCAAATGTTTACCGAAACTATAGTCAACACCAATATCAAGATTTGACTAAGTGTTATGTTCTCCAATGTTTAGTCAACTTAGGAGGGATGTTTTTGTAATTGGTTGATTAATTTATTAAATTAAATTATTAAGACTAAGTTTTATAGTTCAATATCAGTTTCTAAACCTAAAAATCACGACCATGAAGTTGAGACACATGCCGTCAAGGCAGTAGGCGTCAAACCGCAAGAAAACGTAGAACACTGATGAGTTCTTAGGAGAATTCAAGGTTTTCTTCAAGGTTTCGTTCAAGGTGATCTTTGTAGATTAAATCCTACATAAGGTATGGGTTTATCTATTGAACTTCTTTCCACAAGATAACTTTCTTTCGAATGAATCAAAGATCTTGAAAACTAGGGTTGTTTCCCGTCGTTCTTGTCGAACTCCTTTCCCTAGTATCCTTGTAACGATTTCAATGTTGAATAGGTTAGAAATCATGTTGGTTGTATGTGGATCTGGATGATCTTAATGTGTATGGTTTTTTATTCAATAATGATTGAATGAACCTACTAATTGGACTCGTTTTATGCTGAGGGTAATTATGCGAATTAAAAGAATGATACTATGTCAAAGATATGTCCGAAAATGTTATGTATGAAGATGTTACCGTCTCTTGTGCATACTTTCTATTAATATGATGTTATGAATATTTTCAATTCATCAAATGTTAATATGATGCTTTCCGTTACAACTTAAAAACGTTACTCTGAAGTCGTGAACTAAGAGTGGCTTAACAAGGCCACTATGAAATCATATCTTGAATGAATTGGCTATCTGATTCCAAAAAAATTGGCTATTCTATTTGTAAAAATTAATATATGCTAATGGATAGAAACTTATGTAAATTACTATAATATGGTCTAAGGGTTCATTCATATTGCAAATTTTATATGAACATATGTAAAATTGGCTTATTGCCAATAAGAATGCATTTGCTAGTCTAACATCCCAAATCTTGAGACAATACTAATCATATGCTAAATCTTGTGTAATTAGACTATCAAATAATAATATAAGCACTTCTAAAGTAATATGAATGAATCCATAGCAAAAGGCATGACACTCATCGGGACAATTCCCAACATGCTCTAAAAGAATGACATATGAACTTGTGAAACTCATTGAATGAAGTACTCATCGTCCATAAATGATTATATGAATCTACTACACTAAAGTAATTAAGTTACGTTAGTTATAAGCTAATTTAAGGGGTATAAAATAAGTAAGTGAAAAGAATGGGGTACTAAAGGAAGTGAAACAAGTCCTGCTCACACCTAAGCTGCTATGTTAAAAGAATACTCATGTATGAAGTTGTTAGAAGGTGTGAGACAGTCTCATTAACACCAATGGATAATATGTAAGGAAAATTCACATTTCATAAATTTAAAGTAAGGATGACCATTCACAAATAGAGTAAGTAAATCTCAATCTTGAAGCAAGCCTCCATAATACTTGAGTAAACACTAGAAGATAAAGAAGAAATGAACACTCACGTAAAGAGGTATGTAATTATGTTAATCTATGATGCTAATGAAAATGAGGACAACATGATTAGTGTCTAAGATGAATCGTGATACAAGTCTTAACCAATCCTAATCAAAAGTCACTAAAAGTACTCACCTAAGAGAGTGTTGAATATCATAAAACATGTCTCAATCATACTATATATGTAAGTGTAAGGAAATTCACACTAAATACTAATAATGAGATGAGAAATCATCTAATCAGGTATGATGTCCTCATGCTAGACGTCAGCTTCCATGATGTATGAGTTGAATGTAATATAACTTTATACTGAGTACCGATAGGCTAGGTATGAGCAGTGATGTCTTCCTATGGGAAGGGCGGAGGTTCACGTAACTCTCATAAGATGAGACTGTCTGCCATGTCATGTATGGGTTTCCTTATAACTCCTAGGATTTGAACCTATAATGCCAATATAGGGATCTAACAGGGTTTGACACCCTATATACGCTAGCATGTTCGGGTCACTTTGGCCGGTGAGTACACCTCTTTTCAGTGTGGGGCAGACATTGGATTTCATTATGCTTAAATGATCTATGTCGGTTAAAGTTAAAGTTCCCAAATAAAGAATGAGGTTAGTCTAAAAGTATGAAAGATGATGAAATAAACAATACCGAAGGTGTTTGTGCAAGACAATCATGAGGTGAAATGAGATTCAAGTAATGACATTAGGTCATTCTTGGTCATTCCACTTCATGATCTCGATGAACGCCTTAAAATTCATCCTAGGTGTCTCTTATGTTTACATCAGCCTACAAATGAATGAATTTAATAATTAAAAGTACGAATGAACGAATGAAACAGACTCTCCGAATACTAAAGAAGGCCCTCGAGTAGAGGTCCCAGATGTTGGGCCCTCACTTGAGATGTCTTAATGATACATCAACGATTCCAAAGTATCTTGTATATTAAATGTATAATATATAAAACATGACAACTATTTTATATATGCAGGTTAAGAGACACATTGACAACTCTTTCAACGGTTTGGACATCAGCGTTTCTCGAGACCATTTGGTAGGTCGTCTTTATTTCAAGGATGCTACAGTTTTAGTCTAGCCTTATTTATAGAAAAAGCTAGTGGATTTTATCCCTAGCTTTTCTTTCGTACTTTAATTTTGATGCTTTTGTAAAAAGGTCATGTTTGGCAAACGTATTTCTTTTATATTCTTATTCTATTTCAAATTGATTCTGTTGATAGATGATTGTTATATTTATGTTGAGCTTAGTATATGGTTAATTCATGAAATAACTATATATATTCTATTTATACTTCAGACGTTTAAAAATTTTAAATTTTCTGCTAATATTAACGATATGAATGTGATGAATGCAAAATAAGGCTTGTCTGCGACCTCTTAGAGGTCAGTGACGCCAGTTTCGATTTGGATTCTAGAATATGGGTCGTGACAAGTAAATAATGTTTTTCATAAATTTCTATTAGAACATCATAATATAAGGATAAGAACAACATTTAACAACTTAGAAACACACAAGATAACAATAAACCAAATATCATAATTTTTGAAGTTATTTTACAGTAACTTCAACTCATTACAACATTTAATTCCTTCACTGTATCGTAAAGTTGCATAACTTCACCTTAGACATATTCTAGTATGTAATCACCCCACTTAAATATATCCTAAGACTCACATAAGCAATACAAAATGAGATCGCCCATACAACCTCCCTAAGCATTCCTAAATGATACTAAAGACTACTTATAATGAGTCACATACACACTTCAAGACATCAAAAATATCAACATGTATATAATATGACATTTCCTCATCAAAGGCTATCAAAAGACTTACTTAAGTAGATTAATAAGATAACATCCATGATGGAACTCTTCAAGACTACCTAAATAATCCTTAAGACTTCCTAAGTTTGGATCATGTCCACATAAACAATCATTTTCTCTAATTAGAGTCATTCTTAAGACTTATCTAGATAAGATAAGAAGTTACCATTCCTATGCCCCCATCATGCCTTAACCAGATAACCCTTAACTACTCTAGATAAGTACTTATTCATTTACCATACTTTATTAACTTAAGTAATTACATTCATTAGTTCATTTAAGACTCATTCATCACACACAGGACATTCAAGTAGTGGTCATGGATAAGACCTAGGGACTCCAATTAACACCTTCAAAGGGTATTATGCAATGTCTAGATATTGTCTCATACCCCCATCGAAACTTCATAGAACTTCTCAAAAAGCTAATAAGTATCTACTGTGATAAGAATATGCCTAGGGTAGAACTAGGACACATCCCATCTAGGCATATGGTTAAGGAATATGAAATGCTTTTATGCACTCTAGTCTCATTCTCAAGTAGAGGTACCTTGTACTCTATTCTAATTCTCAAGTAGAGCTACTTCCCATAACAGAATCACTCGGTTCTAGATGTGGTTCTCATAGAGTAATTGATATTAAAGGATCACATGAAGAGGGTTCCTTATCTATTTCATAACCCAATCACATTCACCCTACCAAAGAGGTCCACTAGGGCTTCCTTTCAATGAAGACCAAGATAGATCATTATGACTTTTCTAAGGATGATATGATGCCTTTCCGGCTAATCAACCCTAAGTCCACCATTACATTACATTAAGTACAGCATTATGGTTCCTAACTTCAACATTCATGACATAACTTTTTCCACGTACATGACCTTCTTAACATCATGTAAGGTCTAACATATATCTCATTCATACATAACATGGGTGCACAATATCCTACCTACTTAAGACATATCATAATCTCATAACATTTATTCATATATCAAGTAAGGGACACAAGTCAACCAAACAAGACACAACACTCTTTTTCCCTTATCACATTTTGATCATCTTTCTTCTAAAAATTAGGAATGACCCTCGTCATGTTTATGTTATCCTATACATAACTATGTCATCATCAATATAAACATCACAACTCATATAGTCAAGTAGAAACAATCATGTATAAAAATCTAAGACTACACATATAAGAACATAGTCATAGTCTACATGATTTCGTAACATACATAGAAAGAACAAATACTTTCACATATAGATAATATTCTCATATTTCACACATAAATAAACTACCCAAATCATCACAATACTTCAAGTAGTGTCGACAAGACAATGATAATCATATTACATAAAGTAATGCAGACAAAGTCATATCAATTAACATAGCACCGCCACCATAAGTGGACCATATCAATCAACACATAATTGAAGTATAATTAACATAGAATAACAGAAATTAAGGAAGCATACCCCCACTCAATCTTACCAATTCGAATTCAAAGTTAATTCATCCAATTCGATATCATAATGCCCTTACCCATGGACATGAACATAAATTCAATACATAAACTATAATACTCAATAAATATAAGTCAATTCAATATAAATTTATCAATCTAAGAACAATTAGACATCTATTGATTACAATCCTTACTTTATCCAATAGCCCATAGAAAACTAAACTAGACATAAGCATTAAGTCAATATCAAATCAATATGCTTTACTTTAATTAGAAATAAGATTATACAATATTCAATTGATCCAATTTAAACAGCCTACAAACAAATTTATCCTAATCCATACATGAATCAAAAACCCATAATAATTGACACATGAATTCATCAGTATGACAGCATGATCAAATAATCCATATTTTAGTAAAATTTCAAAGAGATGTAAATGTAATACTTTCATGGAGAATTTCATTGGGAAAAATCAATTAAACATAATTATTATCATATCTTAGTGTTTGAAAATGTTTCATGCAAGAACCCAACACTTAGAGCAGAAATTGGACTTTTCATCTTTTTGAAATGTTTTAAAATCATCTTTGAAAATTTGATCTAAGGTGATAGTAAGCCTTAGATGAATAAATCCCATAACTTATTAGAAGAACTCAATGAAACTTGAAGAATAAACTCCATTGAAGATACATATTCAAGAGCCATCTTCACCATGAACTCTCATGGAGGTTTTTCAAGAAACAATGTTAGGGAATTTGTTTTTATTTAGGTGTTAGGGTTAAAATAATAGTTTAATGACTTATATACTCTTAAAATACCCCTAAAAACTCAAAAAAAACCTTCCTCACACTTTATAAGACTTGGGGTAAATTTACAGGTTAACCCCTTCACTTATCAGTAAAGCTGGCAGGAAACGCACATCATAACTGACGCCAACATCGACGGTTCGTGGTATCACCCACGCCCGTAAATGAGGTCTCCTTGTTTGCTATTGCAACTCCTCAAATTTTCACCTTTCAGGATCCATCGACGGGACGTCATCTGGTCGACTGGCTGTCGTTTTGGTCGTCAATTTGCATTGCCTAGCAGTGTTTAGCTCCAAGTTGGGGTCCTCCTTTAGCGCCTCTTTGTGGGTCCTACATAGATTCGTACCCGAATGTTTCAAAAAAATATTATCTTATACGAGTTTAGGACCTAGAAATGTTATTTTCCAAAACGAACATATAAAACTAGACTAAATATGCATAGACAAACAAGGTCATTTCAAGGCAACACTTTCGAACGTAATGGACGTTCATAGATGTTTGACCTCTAAACTTCACGAAACTTGAGACACATCCTATATACAATATAATAACTTATTTAAGAACATCAAACCTTATGTATCCCACATCTGAGACATATAGGTGACTTACTTGTCGAACATCTTGTTCATCCCTTGATGTTTGACTTCCAATGCACCTAAACTCTTAGACACTGCGTCTAAACAACATTATTAACAATTTTAGGACCTTAGACCATCAAGACAACCATGTTATATTGTAGCTTCACCTAAGTCATTATCGGGATTTTACACTTAACACCATTGAATCAATAAAATATTATATGTAATGTAGTCGTATAATTTTTCAATAAAACCATAATAACTTGAACTCACTGCTACCAATGATCATACTATACGTTCATCCAATAATTACATTTTGAGTCATATATTTATCTTCATAAGAAATAAGGAGTTAAAAGGGAAAAACCTTACCCTAAAGATGATAGATCTTAGAGTACTATACTATGTCTTGACAATTACAAAGAGTCTCCTGAAACACAATACGTTGAACAAAGACGAAAAAATTTGCAAATTGCTATGCAATAATTGACCAAATGTTTTACTAATTTATGTTACAATTAAATACCTACCTACACTTCTTCTTCTCTTCCAGGATCATATAAACAAGAACCACACTCATAAATGGAATTTCCAAAAAAATTCCAGCAACAAAAATATCAGAAAAATACTTCTAATCCAAATATGATTTTTTCAGCCATTTATTCCTGTTCTTGCTTAAATAGAATAGCCATAACTTGGATTCACTCGATAAAATTTAGGTTTATAATTATTACCTCCTAAGGATCAATAACACATAAAAACGAGCCTCCTTCACCTTGAAGAATCCTCACGTCACAACCAATAAGGCGAAAAAAATTAACACAATCTTTATGAACATTCCTAGTGTAAACCCACATAGAAATCTTGTAAATTTTTGCTTTAGAGAGGTTTTTGAAATATTTAATTATTTTGGTAGAAAATTGAGATAAAATGAAGGAGAAATCAGATCTTATAAAGCTAAACCAACATAGCAGCTTGGGGCCCACTTTCACGTGCATGCTTGTGCATTCTCACTAAAATATGAATACCTCTCAATCCTCAAGTCGATGGACAAATGGTTTAGTGATTCTAGACCATCGTATCTAAACTCAATTCTTCTAAAGTTTTTTATGTTAGGAGAAAACCTCAAATACACTTAACCCAAATTTCAGAAGGTTTATCAAAGATACTTTTTGTATTTTCAATAAATTCACAAATTAACTTAAACATTCTGAACGGGCAGGGAGTTAGAATAGATATTTTTAACTCTAACTTATTTAAGGTCATCTTTGACCCATAAAGTTAGTCTAATTCTTTTGTTTTAACCTTCACTTTGAAATCCTTTTCTCCTTAATTGATTCTCCAAGTCATATAAGCCTCATACATATATGCAATGATACACATATTATGTGAAAGAATCATGGGTCTTAGAGGGTATACTTGATAGATCTTAGAACCAATGCTTATCAATTGTGGTTCTAATAATCAGAGCCTCTTAGGCTTAGAAAGTTCACAAAAATTGTGGGGAAACATAATCTTGTATTACATTTGGTTATGAAACTTGTGTTTTCTATACGGGTGTTCTCTTGTTATTAAGTAATCCTCTAAAATAGTCTATATTCATATAATGCCCATATATATGAAATCAACCTATTATCTTGAATCATAAATCAGGCTACGCTCAAAAACCATATCTAAAAAAACATGTATTAAGGTCGTAATATATATCATTATACTTTTAATGATTAAAAGTTATAAGGGTTAAAATGACCAAAAAAATAATGCTTAATTTGTGCCGTAAGTTGTCCAAGAAAATGTGAAATAAATAAAACATATATAATTAAGGAAATATCATTATTTTCACGACACATGAGTACCCCCTAGATATAACAAGGCACGTAGAATCGGGAAAGGTTCCATGTACGACACTTAGTATATCATCACATAAGAATAGAACAATAAATAGGAAAACTCATTTCAAGTCCAAAATTTTCATTAGCGAAAATTGAAGTGTAGACTTATCTCAATATACACATCTATTACAATATTTGAAAACAGAACTAGATACATCCCAAACAATATAGTCCAAAAAGAAAGTACAAAGAAAGAACAAGAATTATATAGCATTCTTGCTCAAAGCTTGAGGATTCACCAACAAGTTAGGAGAATAAGAAAAACCATATGTTACCCCAATGATGATCACCTTGAGAAGCAGACATTATACTTGGGGAATAGTGTAGGAAAGGTAGAGGTTAGTACAAAAATGCACCAAGTATGATGTCTATACAAAGTAAACATGTAAAATAGTCTAAAAAAGACATTTCATTTGAATGAATGGAATTTAATAAGTTAAAACATAATTATAAAGATAAGGGAAGAATATGAACCATAAGCATAGTCAATACATTGATCATCATATCATAAGAGAAAAATTTCGTACATACTTTCAAATATTGTGTAACACATGAATAAGACATAAATCCCACACATGCTAAGAAAAGCTTCTTGAGTAACGATAAATCACAATTCATGTTCATTTTCATAATGTTGTTGTGGAGAATAAGCCTTAACTGACATAGATCATGTGTGGTTAACATGGAATTTGGTATTACCCACACCGAAAAGGTTGCCCTACTTACTTGATGACCCATACTATTAGCTTAAGTTGATCCATAAATAACCTATGGGGGTAGATAGTTTCGGGGATTCGGGGGTTGCTACTAGAAACCCAACCTCTACAAATGTGAGGGCCTCCAACCAAAGAGGCAGGTCGTCGAAGCCCGACCTCAACTGACGCGAGGGCTTCCATTTCATATCAATATCCACTCGGTATAAAGAATTAATTCCCAGAGATCACATATTAAGCGTTAACTTATGTTCATATTAATAGAAGAATGTCTCCAGAGTAAATCCCACATAATTCATATGTTAGATCTTGGATCATATGTTATAATAACCTTTCACCGTCCATATCTACATATAGATTCAATAGGTGCGAAAGCCATCGAACCTTAGCATCATCATATTGTAATAAAACCTTTCACATCATATCATACTCTTGCAATAGTGTGTATATAAGAATAACCTTTCAGTAACACAACAACAAGATCATAATCATATTAACTTTATTTGTAATATTCAATAAATTAGACATGGATATTAACATAATTTAAGTAACCGAATTACTACAGGCATAATCTCATTATATGCTTCTTTCATCAACACGCCTACATCAAAATATCATAATTTGGAAACATGGGGATCTCATGTATTCATGGGGAGTCAACATAAAAACCATAATCGATCATCAATTAAATGATATAAAGTTATTCAAACATTAGAATAATTTCTTAAACAGATCCGTGACTTGGAACCAAACCCATGTTTTAGGTTATTTTTATCTTAGATATTATGGTTTTGAAGGTACCCCATGGATGAATTATATAGATTCATGAAGAGATATAATATGTTATCAATGAAACCTAATAAACTCTTCTTCTTCTTTGAAGTTCTAGATAGAGAATATTTTAAGAGGAGGGAGTTTTGGGAATAGTTTTTTATTATAGAAATGATGAAGTGAATTAATTTAGGCGGTTGAAATCCTTATATAAATGATCTAATTTAGTCTAAAATGATACAATATTAAATTAATTAAAATAGGAAAACAACAATGTTCCCCTACACATAACAAACAAAACCCAGTTTCCCGACTCAATTCACGATATTCACTAACTAACTATGGTTTGAACCATGTCCCATGCTGGTGAAGTGAGGTGGGTTCAAAGACTTGATTTTCATGGCTTGAAACACGACCCCTCACCCACGAGCATGGACTACTCAATAGGGTGTAGGTCCCTTTCGTTTGTCAACGTGAAGTATTTTTTCTAGGGATCCTCTTCAAACATCCATGGGTTGTGTAACACTCCGGAAATGCAATGAGACTAGAGCTTAATCTATAAGTAATGTTTAAAATTAGGTTTACTGACATATATTAATGTAATAAGCTCATTTGGAAAAGGTTAGAGAAAAACGACTAAGAAAGACCTTGACGTCCGACAACTACCTAATTCGAACTAGTTGACGTCCCTATATTTGGTGAAAGTTTCTAAGTGTCAAATAAAGTAGAAAACATGTAAGGAGAACTTTCATAGGTAGTATGTACTATAAAGGGTCAAAAAGTCTGGTAAAGACACCACAAGGACCACCCGAAGGGTCCTTGGGGAGGGCCCAAACATGGGTGTGAAGGCTGCCTAGCAGCCTGCGAGAAGGAATAATTGGATGCAAGGCGTGCGACGCAAGCCTAACACGCAGGTCATTGCCTTAAGATTTGGAGGAATCCTCACAAAACGCGGATGCCATGCACCTCACTGTCTAAACTTAAAATTTAATAAAAATGATGGGATTCGGCCCAGCGATGCGCAACTACTTTTCAAAAAAAGTTAAAGTATTATTTTTGTTAATTTGACTTCCTAAAAAGATTCATTTAATTGTAGGGTATTTTGGGTAATTTATAGGAAGAATATTAATGTATAATAGGTCATTTTTAGAACACTTTTACACGTCCAAATCAGATTTAAACGAAAATACTCTCATCTCTCTCAAGAACACTCTCTTTTTTAAACTTCATTGAAGAACAACAAAAGTTTAAGGAAGAAGACGAAGACTTCTATTTTTTCATCAAATTTTTGTGGATTCTTCATCTATAAGGAATGGGTTATTCATTCATGGTATTTCTTTCCCAAAATGTCCTTTCAAATATAAGTTTTCAAGAACTTCAATTCTAGGGTTTTTTACTCTAAAAAAATGGATTATCTTCCTAAATCTAGGATTATGATTTTCATTGAATTGTTATTGTTTTCTATGGTCTATTTCAGACGAATTGATTAATATGTAGTTAGTTTTGTTTTAATTTTGTGTGAAGCATGTTCTTATCTAGATGATAGTTTCGTATGATTGTTTCTATTACTTGATAATATGAAAACGTAGGGATTGGAACTCAGAATAGAGTGAATTCTTAAATGACAATTTTACTTACCCTACATTATGCATTGATCTTGTATATGATTAGAAGATTTGTTTTTGGTTATGCTATTGAGTATTAATTATGTTATGGTTATGAATGTTTTAATTTGAACGTAAGTTCTTGAATAAGGTTCTTGGAAGCTAGAGGTAAGTACTCTAAGGTTATGAATGCCCTACAATGTATGTTAACTTATAAATCACTATGCTATGTTGTGGAAGTGACTATGATGAAGCTATGTGTATACGTTGGGCTATGAACATGTTACTTGTGAGATCATGATAAAAACGCGAAAACTACAAGTTTTGATAATCTCTTGTATGCTTTACACATGACTACTATGTCATGTTAATTTCACATACGAAGGGTTATGATGAAAGGAAATTCTCATCTCATCATAAATATCTCATGATCATGTTTATACAAAGAGTTAATATCCTATGAACTATGATAAGTATGACAAAAAAATAAAATGTTAATCATGAAAGGGACTTAAGCTAATCAACTATGAACTAGATTTTAGCGTTGTCCCTTCCCTAGTTTGAAGGTATGTTCACAATGACTCTCATGAGATTGAGGCTGCCATGTAATGTTGAACCATGGGTCTCTAATACATCTCCTAGTTCTTGAACTATTTTTCCACCATAGGATATGTCATGTTAGGTTCTACTTTAGCTAGTAGACCAACTACTTTCGGTGTGGGGTTTAATGCCACTGGATTGCATGTTTAGCTCACATGGTCTATGTCTGTTAAGGCGGATGTTCCCTAAAGTTAAAATGAAATACAAGTAAATGAACTTTGACTAGGGTGACTTGAGGAGTGTAATTAGTGGAGGTAGGGGTATGGGGCTCTACCTAGACATTGCAGAAGTTGACTCTAAGGGTTGTCCTAAGAGATTGTTCTTACGTGAATTGATAACATGAAGGATATGTGTTTATGATACATTATGTTACTCTTATATGAATGTTGTTCATTATGATGAATACTTTATTGGGTTATATTGCTATATTAAGTGATGACTAATTATGTTACAAGTTATATAAAGCAAAATTTACTTATGGTCTCTTAACTTATCTACTTGGTTATGTTGGGTTATGGGGCTTCACATGACCATTGCACTTGTAGGTTGGGGATGGTATCATTGTAATTGCTTTGTATATTATGTTTATATAATTTAGTGGATATGAAATTTCAACATGATTCTATGATAATAAGTCTTTAGTTATGATCAGGTTGTATATTGATGAAACCGTTAACTTGTATATGTTCTAACGTGTGTGCATTGAAGACATTCATATGACTTAGAATGATAAATGATCCTTTTTCATTCATATCCTGAAATGGTATATGCATATACCGATACTCAGTACACGTGTCTTACTAACCCCATTACTTTATATTACTACAACTGTAGGTTCGGTCCATTGAAGTTTAAATAGGTCAATTCCAAGAAGCATGTAACTCTTTCTCCAAATCATGGTAGGTCCTCGTGTTTGGGGATGCTATATTTAAACATTCTTGCTTATGCAGATTTTTTGTAGGTGTAAGAATACGCTAATTCCATTATATTCATTGGATTCTTATGTATTAAGGCCTATATGGCATAATAATTATTTATAGGCTAAGTCCAGAATTGTACTCTTTATATGGTTCTATATATGTGAGTCAAATTTTTAGAATATCGTATCTCTTTATGAATGATAAGTATTAGGTCTAAGTATGCCTCAAGTAGAAGGTAACAATTTTTTATTTATCGCTATTTTTACTGATCACATGTTATTATGAATGCTAAGGGCATGTTTGAGTCCTCTGAGTTGATAAGGACTCTTGTTTCATCTAGGGTGTACTCTGTGGGTGTGAAAAGTTTTGTATTAGAGCATGAGGTTAAATATCCTTAGGATCAATATCTCAGTATAAGTGGCTGAGGTTAAATAACCTTAGGATCAATGTCTCACTCAAGCACGTTAAATAGTATCTTGTTCATGGTTGTAAAGCGCGCCACAATTATTGATGAGATGCTATGTGATGACTCGGAAACTTCTCCTTTCTTGGTACTCTTATGTCGTGCCTTTAGAGTTTTAACACTATGTTTATTTAGCATCTAATTCATTTCTTGTTGTTGTAGGCGAAGATCACAAGAAGGATTTCCTTAAGGAGAGTAGGAGATGAGAGGGCGTATGCGGGTACGACTCCCCAAGGCAATCTAAATGTTTCTCAAGTGCAAGGTGCTGCAAACGAACAAGTTCCAGAGAATCCTTCGTCTATGACGGATGGTGAGGTGAGGTCAACCCTGCTTCAAATTGCCCAATCCATCACCACCCAAGCTCAAGACATTACGGTACAACCTAACAGGGAGGTTCTTCCTAGAGAGAACGAACATGCTAGATCTATGGCTAGCGTTTGAGAGATTTTATGAGGATGAATCCTCCTATGTTTTTTGGATCTAAGATTGATGATGACCCCAAATACTTCCTTGGTGAGTTTTTCAAGATTTTTTTCCTATGGGGGTGAATACTATTGAGAAGGCTATACTTGTTGCTTATCAATTGAAGGACGTGGCATAAACATGGAACAATCAGTGGAAGGATAATAGGGCTTCATAAGGTTTTCCCGTGTCTTGAGAGATCTTCAAAAAGGCATTTCTTCACAGATTCTTTCCAAGGGAGTAAAGGGAATCTAAAGTAGAGGAGTTCATCAACCTTCGCCAAGGAGGTATAAGTATCAAGGTATACATCTTGAAATTCATTAAGTTGTCCAAGACACGGGATGAGATTAGTCGTTTCGTAATCGGTGTGTCTAAAAAGCTTGAAGAAGAATGTCGTGCAGCCATGCTTCATGAAAATATGGATCTTTCTAGGTTGATGGTTCATGCTTAATAGATTGAGGATAATCGTTTAACGAAGACGAGTAAGGAAGCTATGAAGATAAGGTATTTGGAAACTAGTTCTTCGAAGAGTACGCTTGATGTTCAAGACAAGGCTAAGTTCAAGAGGTTTTCAAGTCAGGTTCCTTATAATTTCTCCAAGAATAGGTTCTAATCCTAAATCTCAAAGGGGAAGAAATGATGATTCACAAAAAGAGAGACAAACTTGTGGTAACTGTGGTTATAAACATATGGGTGAATGTCTTGTTGGGACTAATAGTTACTATAGTTTTTGAAAGTGTGGCAATATGGTGAAAGATTATCTTAATGTTAGAATCTAAGGTAACGGGAATCTCAAAACTCCAACAAGCGGTCCTAATTCTAAATTTCCAAAAAGGAAACTTTTCTATGCACTCCAGGCTAGGTGTCAACAAGAGAACTCTCCCGACATTGCGACGGGTATGTTACAACTTTGGTCTGTTAATGTTTATTGTTTGATTTACACAGGTGCTACCCTTTATTTTGTTACACCTTTGGTAGATAGTAAGTTTGATGTGCTTCCCAATGATTTGATTGAACACTTTTCGGTTTCTACCCTAATGGGAGACTCCGTTGTTGCATAAAGCGTCTATAGGAAATGTGTTGTAGTGCTTCCCAATTTATTCTTGTTTATTTGGTATAATTTCACATGTTTTATTTTGATATCATCTAGGGTATGTATTAGCTCCATGATTATTTTGTTTCCATAGATTGTAGTAAAAGGGTAGTGAAGTTTCAATTCCCTAATGAACCTATTCTAGAATGGAAGGGGAGAAATTCTATGCCAAGGGGTCAAATTATTTCTTTCTTGAAGGCTTGTAAAATGATAGACAAGAGTTGTTTATACCATATGATGAGGGTTATGGACCTAGAATGTGATACTCTTTCTATTGAGACAGTCCAGTAGTGAGGTAATTCCTAGAGGTTTTTCCTAATGTTTTACCTGAAGTTCCTCCCAAATAAGAAATTGACATTGGAATTAATATAGTACCGGATATGAATCTCATTTAAATTCCTCCACATTGGATGGCTCCAGCTGAATTGAAAGAGTTGAAGCTCCAAATCAAGGATTTACTAGACAAGGGTTTTATTTAACGTAGTATTTCTCTATGGGTTGCTCCATTCTTGTCTGTTAAGAAATGTGATGGATACCTTAGAATGTGCATTGATTTTTTCCAAATCAATAAGGTCACCATAAAGAACAAGAATCCTCTCAATAGGATTCAAGTTTTATTTATCAACTAATAGGTGCTTGCTAATTTCCAAGATTGACTAAAGGTTACGATATCACGAACATAGGGTGATTGGTGAAGACGTTCCCAAAACAAGTTTTCAAATTAGTTATGGTCAGTATGAATTCCTAGTAATATCTTTTAGGTTAAAAAATGCACTGGCGGCGTTCATGGACCTAACGAATAGAGTTTTCTGAGACTACCCCAACTTGTTTGTGATTGTATTCATTGATGATATTATGATATACTCCAAGATTGAAAATGAACATGATAGTCGCTTGAGATTAGCCTTGCAAGTCCTTAAAGAACACCAACTTTATGCCAAATTTAACAAGTGTGAATTTTTGTTAAGGTCGGTTTCTTTTCTTGGTCATATTATCACTTGTGATACTGTGGAGGTTCATCCGAAGAAGACGGATGCAACAAAAATTGGCCTAGACCTTTGCTCCCACAGGATTAAGAAGTTTCTTGGGTCTATCCGTCTATTACATAACGTTCGTTGATGTATTTAACTCCATTTATTCTCCTTTGAAAACTTTGACCCAAAAGAAGGTGAAGTTTCATTGGTTAGAAGCTTGTGAAAAAGGTTTTCAAGAGTTGAAATATAAGCTTACCTCCACGCCGGTGTTGACCTTACCGGAGGGAAATGAAGGTCTTGTAGTGTATTGTGATGCTTCCCGAGTGGTCTTAGGATGTTTCCTCATGCAACATGACAAGGGGATAGCTTATACTTCTAGGAAACTCAAAGTTCTTAAGAATAATTACCCAGCTCATGACCTTGAGTTAGCTGCTGTAGTTTATGCTTAGAAAATATGAAGACACTACTTTTATGGTGTGCATTTTGTTGTATTTACTTACAATAAAAGTCTTCAATATATTTTTACACAAATGAAGTTAAATATCCAACAGAGAAGATGGTCAGAATTATTTAAAGATTATCACATGAGGGTCTTTTACCACCTTGGCAAGGCCAATGTGGTTGCAGATGCTTTGAGTCGTATGAGTATGGGTAGTGTGTCTGATGTTTAAAAAGAGATGAAAGAACTTGTGAAGATGTTCATAGTCTGGGTCGATTAGATGTGCTATTACAAGATTCTCCAAATTGTGGTTTTATGGTCCATCATAACTCCAACTTATCATTAGTTGTTGATGTGAAATCTAAGAAGCATCTTGATTCACTATTGATGTAGGTAAAGGAATCAGTATTTGGTAAGATCAATGAGTCATTCTCCCAAGGGGGAATTGGTTTTCTTAGGTACCAAGGGAGATTGTGTACCCGATGATGAGAATTTGAGAAATAGAATTCTAGAAGAATCTCATGGTTCTCGTTATTCTATATATCTGGGTGCCACCAAAATTTATCATGACCTTAGAGATATCTATTGGTGGGATGGTTTAAAAATTGACAGAGCAGAGTTTCTTACCAAGTTTCTGAGCTACCTACAAGTTAAAGCTGAGCATCTCGAATCGGGTGCTTTAACCCAAATTATGGATGTTCCTTCTTGGAAGTGGGAAGCCATTAATATGGATTTTTTGTTGGAGTGCCTCAAACCCGAAGGCCAAATTATTCAATACGGGTTATTGTTTATAAGTTGACCAAATCTTCCTATTATATTCCTATTAAGTCTAGATATACCTCTGATGATTATGCAAGAATCTACGTTAATGAGATTGTGAGTCTTCATGTGATTTATTTGTCCATCATTTCGAATAGAGGTGCCCAATTAACTTCTCATTTTTCGAAGGTATTTCAAAAAGGATTAGTTACTCAAGTTAAACTTAGTACTGCATTTTATCCTCACACGTATGGTCAAGTTGAATGTACCATACAGACCCTTGAAGACATGTTAAGAGCATATTTTATTTACTTCAAAGGATATTTGGATGATTATTTACCTATGATTTAATTCTTTAACAACAATAGCTATCATTCCAGCATCTTCATGGAACCTTTTGAAGATCCTTATGGTAGAAGATGTAGGTCCCCAGTTGGATAGTTTGAGGTTTTTGAATCCTCATTCCTTAGTCCAGAGATTATCTATGAGGATATAGAGAAAGTTTAAATCATAAGAGATAGATTGAAGACAACCTATAGTCGGCAAAAGTCTTATGTGGACAATATAAGAATAGATCTTGAGTTCCAAATAGGTCATCATGTCTACAGAAGATTTCACCTATGAAAGGGGTGATGATATTTAGTATAAAGGGGAAGTTAAGTCCCCTATATGTTTGTACTTATGAGGTTTTACAAGGGGTTGGAAAGGTTTCCTATGAACTGAAACTACCTAGTGAACTAGCTTCGGTTCATCCGATTTTTCATGTTTCTATGCTTAACAAATACATGGGCGACCCCATGTCGATTATGCCTATTGAAGGTTAAGGGGTGGATGACCAACTCTTCAATGAAGAAGTTACGGTATAGATCCTAGCTCGCCAAGTCATGAAGTTGAGAAACAAGTAGGTTGCCTCTATAAAGGTTCTTTGGAGGAACCACCTTGTTGAGGGTGAAACATGGGAGGCTGGAGCCGACATGAGGTCTCTCTAACCGAATCTATTCACTAATTAAGGTTATACATTCATCTTAATATAGAAAGTAATACATTATCATAAAACTAACTTTTTCTAAATATGCGCATGTTTTGGTAAAATTTAGTACCAACTAGAGCTTTAAAAAAATGCCTTCAAATTCTATTCTTGCACTTATGTGAGATATGTATGCATGTATCTTCTTGAGATTTTTCTATTTTATTGTTGTCTTGAGAAGATTGATAGCATGGTAACTCTTTGTTGCATTTTGATCTTATGATAAGGTTGAAAAGGAAATTTTTCATTATGTGTTATGAAATATTGATCTCTTTCATGTTTCTGCGTCATGAATTGAGTGTTATGTGTAATATTATGTTATTTCATGAAAGTACATTTGAAATACTTCTATAAGTTGTGACTCATTATGATGATATGTTGTTCATTGTTTGGGCTGCTAGTATTGAGTCTATTTCTACCCTCCAAAAGATATTAGTGTTATTCTGGGACGAATGTTCCTTAGGGGTGGATAATGTAACATTCCGGAAATGCCATGACTTAGACTAGAGCTTAGTCTATTAAGTAATGTTCAAAATGATTTTTACAGACATTTATTAATGTAATAAACACATTTGTAAAAGGTTAGAGCAAAAATGACTAAGAAAGACCTTGACGTCCGGAAAGTAGCGAATTCAAACTAGTTGACGTCCCTATGTTTGGTGAAGGTTTAAAAGTAAACATTGTAGTACAAAACTTTTAAAGAGACAGTGCATAGGTATTATATACTACAAAGGGTCCATACGTCAAGTAACTACACCCCAAGGATCACCGGAAGATTCCTTGGGGAGGGCTCAAACAGGGGTGGACAGGCTACCTGGCAGCCTGCGAGTAGGCAGAATTGGAGGCAAGGCATGCGACTAGAGCCTGACACGCAGGTCACTGCCTTATGATTTGAGAGGAAGCCTCGCGACACTAGGCTGACATGCACCTCAATGTCTTAACTATAAATTTAATCAAAGTGACGGGATTTGTCCCCGCGACACGCAACTTCTTCCCATAATCGTTTAAGTCATATTTTTTGGAATTTAACTTCTTAAAAGTTTCATTTAAGTGAAGGGTATTTTGGGTAATTCATAGGAAGACTATATATGGATATTAGGTCAGTTTTAGACCAGTTTTACACGTTCAAATCAGATCCAAGGAAAATTCTCCCATCTCTCGCATGAACACTCTCTAAACCCAACTCCATTGAAGAACAAGAAAAGCTTAAGGAAGAAGACGAAGACTTAAAGTTTTTCATCCAATTTTCTTGGATTCTTCATATATAAGGTATGGGTTTTTCACTCTTGGTATTCCTTTCCCCAAGAGGTCCTTTCAATGATAATTTTTCAAAAACTTCAATTCTTGGGTTTTTACTCTACAAAACAGATTTTCTTCCTAACTCTAGATTTATTATTTTCAATGAAAAGTAAGTGTTTTCTATAGTCTATTTCACACGAATTGATGAATATGCGGTTAGTTATTTTAGAATTTTTTGTCAAGCATGTTCTTATCTAGATGATGGTTTAGTATGATTGTTTCCACTACTTGATAATATGAAAACGTAGGGATTGGAGCTCATACTAGAATAAACTCTTAAATGACCCTTTTCTTTACCCTACATGATGAATTAATCTTTTATATGAATAGAAGAGTTGTTCTTCATTATTCTATTGAGCATTTTATTATGTTACGGTCATGAATGTTGTAAGTTGAACGTATGTTCTTGAATAAGGTTCTTGGAATTTACAAGTAAGTCTTATAAGGTTGTGATTACCCTACAATGTTTATCTTAGCCTATAAATGACAATGCTATGTTGTGGAAGTATGTATGATGTTGATATTTGGATATTTTAGTCTTTGAATATGTTACTCGTCATGACCCGGATTCTTGAATCTGGATCGTAACCGACGTCGTTGACCCCTCAGAGGTCGCGGACATGCCTCACATTGTATTAATCATATTCATCTAGTTAAATTTGCGGAAAATTTAAAACTTTTTATATGTATTAAGTATACATAGACTTCATATAATTATTAAATAGATAAATCATATACTAAGCTTAACATAACTAGAACAACCATCTAACATAAAGAATAAATTGGAAACTAAAGATGAATATATCAGAAATAGTTTGTAAAACATGGCCTTATTAGAAAGCTTCAAAGTGAAGGCACGAAAGAAATGCTAGGGAAAACATCCACTAGATATGTCTATAACTATGGCTAGACTAAATCTGTACCATCCTCAAAATCATGAGACCTACCAAATGGTTTGGAGAAATGTTGAACTCCAAACCACTGCAAGTGTTGTCAACTGGTCCTCTGACCTGAACCTATAAAAATAGTAAATAGATGGGGGTTAGTACACCATTTGTACTAAGTATGTGTGTATGCACACATACACATAAATCAATACATGATCAATGAAAGTGCTTCCGAAGCAACATGCCATTTCAGGAAAGTCTAGTCATTAGACTTTCCTAATTCGGTACTTGTTAATTGTGGTATGAGTATAATGTGTTTTAATGCATTTAAAGAATAAAACTCATTTTCTATATGATTACAAAACATTAGTATTATGAATATAATTTTAGAACAACTCAGAATGAAGATTTGAGATTTTTTTATCCTCTTAGGCTGAGAGCTACTCTTTGTATACGTAGATTATTTTTCAGTATTTTTGTTATTCTTGTTGTGTATTTCAATAATTCTTTTGGTCCTATATTTTACTTACAAGTGCAATGATTCATTGTAGTCCCATACCCACAATGAATCGATGTAAGTAATCCAACGACTAAGGAATGATTTCCCTACTATATAGTGAGTCATTATTTACACTATATATTCATTACCTTTCTCAAGAAATTCTCTATTGATCATGTCATTGATTTCATTACTTTCATGTTTTATATATAACACATTTCATATACATGAGACTTTGGAATCGTTGATGTAGCATAAGATATCTCAAGTGAAGGCCCAACATATAGAACCTCAACCTGAGGGCCTTCTTTAGCAAATACAGAGTCTGCTTCATTCATTCATTAGTATTTTACATTATTCATTTCATTCATTCGTACGCTGATGTAAACACCAGTGATATAGGGATGAAGTTTAAGACTCTAATTGGAATCATAAAGTGCAATGACCAAGAATGACCTAATGTCATTACTTGAATCTAATTTCACCTACTGATTGTCTTGCAAAAACACCTTCTGTATCCTTCGTTTAATTATCTTTAATACTTTGAGGAACTCTAACCATAACTGACATAGATCATGTTAGCATCATGAAAACCAGTGTTTATCCCACACAGAAAAGAGGTGGAATCACCGGCCAAAGTGACCCAAGACATGCTAGCGTACATGGGAATTGAACCCCGCCAGATCCATATATTGGTAGTATAAGTTCAACGACTAGGAGATATAAGGAGACACATACCCGGCATATCGGAAAGTCGGATATTATGAAAGCTACGTGAACCTCCGCCCTTCTGAAAAGAAGACATCACTGCTGATATGTAGCCTATCCATGCTCAGTATAAAGTTCCATTTTATTAAACTCATACTTCATGGAAGTTGGATTATATTATGAGGGTATCATACCCCAATAGATGATTTCTCGTCTCATAATTAGTATTAAGTATACATCAATCTCAATATTTTCATTAGAGTGTACATAGAGACTGGTCTCTTCATTGCTTTACACTCTCATAGGTGAGACGTTTTGTTAACATTTACTTAGGATCATTTAAGATTGCTCTCATCTTTCACATTAGCCTCTTATCATATTTTCACAACATTCATTAGCATTAGCACATTTGCTTTTCATAATTACTCATCCCTTATACGTTTTCTTCAAGTATTGACTTAAGCATTATAGCGGCTTGCTTCTAGGTTTAGATTTCATTACTCTATTGATGACGGTCATCCATACTTTACGTTGATGAAATGTGAATTTTCCTTACATATTATCCCTTGTTGTTAATGAGACTGGCTCACACCTTCTAACACCTTCATACGTGAGTATTCTTTGAACATAGTATCCTAGGTTTAGGGTGAGACTTGTCTCACTTCCTTTAACACCCCATTCTATTAGCTTACTTAGTTTATACCCCTTTAATTATGTTATCACTCACGTTACTTACTTAATTTAGTATAGTAGATTCATATCATCGTTTATGGACGATGATCACTTCATTCAATGAGTTTCATGAGTTCATATGTCATTCTTTTAGAGAATGTTGGGAGTTGTCCCAATGAGTGTCATGCCCTTGATTATGGGTTCATTGAATTAGTTTAGAGGTACTGATATTATAATTTTATACTCAACTACACAAGATTGGCATATCATTAGTATTGGTCTCAACCTTTGAATATTAATCTACATAACCTTTTTTGTTGGCATGTGCCAATTCTACGCATGTTAATATTTAAATTCAATATGTATGAACCATTAGCCAATCATTTAATTATTTAACATAATATTATAGCCATTTAAATACATTAATTTTTGACAATATATTGTTAGCCATTTTATTGGCATACGATAAGTATTGGCATAAACAGTTTGGCATAGATTTCGTAATCATATTTGTTGGCATAAGACAATTTTCATGTGCAACATGCTTAAGTTTGTATATATTATACATTAGCCAATCTTTTACTTATTAAGAGATAACATTATATACAATTCCCATTTAAACTTTGATCAATGTTTTTGTTAGACATTTTATTGACATAAGGCCAGCATTCACTCAAGTTATGATTTTACGGAGATCCTTTTTAGGTAATCTTATAATATAAGTTTAGGCATAACGTTTTTTTAAAGATACTGAACAGAATCATATTAGTATTTGGTGAATATAGCATCTTTACAAAGTCATATTAAAAGCAAGTATGAACAACAGATCGTAACATCATCATACATAACATTTTCGGACATATCTTTAACATAGTGTAATTCTTTTAGTTCACATAATAATGGCATCAAACGAGTCTAACTAATAGATTAATTCAATCATTATTTAATCATATAAAAATTAAGATCAGATAGAACCACATGCTAAAAACATGATTTCTAACCTATTCAACATTGAAATCCTAACAAGGATACTAGGGAAAGGAGTTCGACAAGAATGACGGGAAACATGCCTAGTTTTCAAGATCTTTGAATCATTCGAAAGAAAGTTCTCTTGGAGAAAGAAGTCAGGAGATAAACCCATACCTTAAGTAGAACTTAATCTATGAATACCACCTTAAACGAACCTTGAAGAAACCTTGAAAATCTTTCTAACACTTGTTTTCTTGTTTTAGTCGTGTATTTATTTTAGTTTGAACGTGGTTTTTAGGTTTTGGAATTGACCTTGACATACTAAACTTAGGGTTTACTAAATTAATAAAATAAATTAATTAATTAATTACTAAAAAACCTCCTAAGTTGACTAAACATAGGAGAATGGTGACTTTACCTAAAATCTGAAATTATGGTTTTGACTATTATTTACGTCAAAATTTTAAATTTATATTAAATAATTTAATACTTAATTTAATTAATTTAGGGACCTAGTCTATGTACTAAAGAACACCTAAGTCATTGGAACCATAATCAACCCTTTAGGACCATCCTATATTAAGTACTAGGATTTTTATTGCATTATACTAGGTTAGCATAAGAATTTCGACTTGACCCCTTTAATTTAATTAATTAAATGGATAATTCAATTAATTAAGTACCTTAGGGTAATTACTAAAGTACCCTTAAGTCGTTAGAACCATAACTAACCCTTTGGACCATCCTAGGTTAAATACTAGGTTGTTTTTTTCTTGTCTCAAACGAAATCTTGAAACTTCTTTGTGATTTCCGTTTTGAACCATTAAATTAATTAATTAATCTGCTAAATTAATTAATTAAGGATACTAGGGTACCTATTACAGTACCCTTAAGTCTTTAGGATCTTAACTAATTCTTCGGACCATCCTAGGTTAGGTACTAGGTTGTCCCTTTCTTATCTTATCCGAAATCTTAAAATTTACTTTTTATTTTAGGTTTTAGACATTTTTAAATTAAAATATTTATTTGCTGAATAAATTAATTAGGTAACCTAGGGGAATTACTAAAGTACCCCTAATTATTTAGGACAATAAATAACCTTTCGGACCATCCTAGGTTAGGTACTAGGTTGTCTTTTTAACTAGTACTAGGTTATTGTAAACCTTGTTTTGGTCCTTGGTTATCAGTTGCACTACTGGGTCCAATTCGTTTTTTCATAGGTTATTTATTTATTTTGGGCAGTAGGTTAGAGTTTAAAATTTGTTAGGAAGTTAGTCCCTACATTGAGTGGTCCCTTATGCACGTTTCTGTCCCCTCCTTTGGTGCTTCTTCACATGTGCTTGCAAATGGGTTTGTTGTACATTCCTAACTAACTATTATTTATGGTTCCTTTGGGAATGTTTACTTATTGTCCCAAGGATCCTCTCTATGTCCTTGGGCACTGCTTACTCGACGTGATCATTTTAATTGATAACATGACATGGTATCTAGGCTTGACACATGGATGCCTCACACCTTTTTGTGAGTTTAAAGAAAAGGTATTTTAGTTTTGGGTCTTCTTTGCAGGTACATTTCTAAAAAATCTTGGACTATATTTTTCTTATTTGGGTATATATAGATATTGGCTAAAACTGCTAAGCAATTTTTTTATACTATAACCAATATTTCTCAATATTTGTCATTGGAATGCCTATGCATCCCCAATATGTATTCTAACGGACTTACTGGGTCTTCAGTAGACATATGATTTTCAGGAATGTTACATTATTTGTGAAATCATGATATGTACACGAAAACTGCAAGCTTCGATATTCCCTTGTATGTTTTACACAATACGACTATGTTATGTTTATATCCCATATGAAGGGTTATGATGAAAGAAAATTCTCATCTAATCATAAAGTTCTCATGATCATATTTATACAAGGAGTTAATATCCTATTACCTATGATAATTTATGATAAAAAAAAAGGTTATTCAAGAAAGGGACTTAAGCTAAGCACTGATGAACTAGATATGAGGGGTGTCCCTTCCCTACTTGGAAGGTAGTTTCAATGACTCATGATATTGAGTGTACCATGTAATGTTGAACTATAGGTCTTAAGTACATCTCCTATTGTTGAACTATGTTTCCACCATAGGATACTAGCTAGTGGATCCACTTATAAAGCTATGTCATGTTAGGTTCTACTTTGGCCGGTAGACCACCTTCTTTCGATTTGGGATTTATGACACTGGATTCCATGTTTAGCTCTAATGGTCTATGTTGGTTAAGGAAGATGTTCCCTCATGTTAAAATGAAAGACAAGAAATGAACATTTAAAAGGGTGACTTGAGGAGTCTACTTAGTCAAGGTAGGGGCATGAGAACCTACCTAAACATTGTACAAGTTGACTCTATTGAAAGTACTAGGAGATTTTTCTGATGTGATATGATAACATGAAGGATATATGCTTATGATACATGATATTACTCTTATATGAATGTTGGTCATTATTATGAATAGTTTATTTGGTTATATTGCTATATGAAGCGATGACTAATTATGTTACAAGTTATATAAAGAAAAACTTTACTTATTGTCTCGAATCTTATCTACTTGGTTGTGTGGGGTTATGGGGATTCACATAACCATTGCACTTCTAGGTTTGGGATGGGATCATTGTAGGTGTTTTGTATGTTTTGTTTAAATAATTTATTGGATATGAAATGTTAATATGACTTTGTGATAATATGATTTTGATTATAATCTGGTTGTATGAATGATAAACGATCATTTATCATGCATGTTCTTAAACGTTATGTGCATATACCCAGACTTAGGACATGTGGTGTGCTAACCCCATTACTTTAAATTACTACAAATGTACGTTCTTGCCATTGAAGTTTAAGGAGGTTGTTTTAAAAAGTTTGGAACTCTTTCTCCAAGTCTAGGTAGGTCCTCATGTTCGGCGATGCTACCGTTTCAATATTCTAGCGTATGTAGGTTTTTAGTAGTTTTAAGAATATGGTAATACAATCATATTCTTTGGATATTTTTGTATTAAGGCCTATATGGCGTAATTATTATTTATTGGCTAAGTCTAGAATTATATTGTTTAGATGGTTTTATATAGGTAAGATAGTTTTTTAGAATACCTTATGTCTTTATGAATGTTAAGTATGAAGTCTAAGTATACTTCAAGTGAAAGGGAAAAGTTTTCAATCTTCCACAATTTTTACTGATCACATGTTATGAGGATTGCCAAGGTCTTGTCTTAGTCCTCTGAGAGGACGATGCTGCCGGTCTCATCCGAGGTGTACTCTTCGGGTGTGACAGGTTGTCCTTGGGTGTCGTACCTTGACATTCTAACACGAAACCGTTTATTTTAAGTACGGGTAGCTACATTAATTTCTCTAATCTCATGTTAAGATCTATTATAGGCTACTAGTTTTTGGAGTGTTACAATAACCATTGGCAACATTCGTCCTCAAATGATGATCTAGAAACCCTATGGAGGTAAAGGCTCAAAACTAGTTGCCCATCATGTAGGAAACATCAAAATAAGGCACTACTCAAAATAGGAAACATAAACTTCATCTCAAACATAATCAAGTCATCACTAGGATGTAGCAAGGACATGTAATAACCCATGTAAACATTTCTCATATTTATAGGAGAAACTACCGTCTCAAAGCTTTAAGGGATACTCAACACAATCTGATGAAACAATCAAGCAATTATTGTAGAAATCTTATGAATATATATCAATTTCTTCAATTCATCTCAAGAAGTCAAATAGGAAACTCATGTTCCATGCTCAACAACATGAGGAAAATCAATCATAAAAACTCACTTTCTTACTAAACAAGATTTTATAAAAGAACATGCATAACATGCTAAAATAATGAAAAATACATGCCTCACATGGCCCCCAAATAAAGTAAACTTAGGAGGTACTACTTACCTCAGGCTTGAATATAACCAGAAGGAAAGAGAGGAGATAGTGCGACTTCATATCAGGATCGGCCTCCCAAGTATCACCCTCAACTAAGTAATTTCCCCATAACACATTCACAAAACCTATTTTATTGCTTCCAAAACTCTTGACTTGCCAGTCTAGGATCTTTACAGGAACCTCTTCATATAAAAAACATTCGTCAACTCCCAAACCTTATAGGGTAATAATGGAAGTTAGATCTCCAATAAGCCTTTTAAGCATAGAAAAAATAAATATTGTATGAACCCGATCCAAATAATTTGGAAAATATAACTCAGAAGAAACTTTCCCTATACACTTAAAAGTTTTGTATTATCCTACATACCGTCGATTAACTTTCCTTTTCTTGCAAAATCTTATCAAAGCCTTCATGGGTGACATTTTTAAATCTACAAAAATATTAACTTCAAATTCTAGATCCCTTCTTCTCACATTGGCATAAGACTTTTCTCTACTTTGAGCCATTTTCAACCTCTATCTAATAAGCCGAACATTCTTAATGTCTTCATAAACTAGATATAGTCCTATCAAAGCAACTTCACCCACATCAAATCAACAAGCGGGAGACGTACATCTCCAACCATACAAGGCTTCAAAACGATTCGCACCGGTACTTTCAGGATAATTATTAATCTTCACAAAATCTATTAATGGAAACAGTCCATCCCAATTGCACTTGAAGTCTATTACAGATTCCCTTAGCATATCTACCAATTTTTGGATGCCACACTCCGCTTACCCATTAGTTTATGGATGAAAATCCATGCTAATCTTAACCTAAGGTCCAAGGCATTTTTAAAATGACTTCCAAAAGTGAGAAGTTCATTGTGTACCCCAATCAACAATAATAGATAAAGGAACTTCATGTAAATTCACCATTTCCATTATGTACAACTTAGAATAGTATTCCTACAAACAAGAAACCTCAATGGGAATAAAGTGAGCGGATTTTATCATCCGATCTATAATGACAGAAATAGAATCATTTTGTCTCCAGGTGCAAGGCAAACAAATAATAAAGTCTATGTTTACATCTTCCAAATTCAAAATGGGAAAACTCATATCTTGGCATAAGCCTTCTAGACTTTGATGCTCAACCTGAACTTGTCGATAATTTGGACATTTGACTACCAACACCGCAATATCATTCTTCATCTCATTCAACCAATAAACTTCACATAGATGACGATCATCTTGATTGATCTCGCGTGAATAAAATACTGAGAACTATGATCTTCATCTAAAATATATCCCATTAAGACATCAACATCTTGAACACAAAATCAACCTTGGTAATGAAGAACAGAATCTCCACCTTGGGAGAAAGACTCAATGGATTTCGTAAGTATCGGCTCTTCCATTTCTACTAATATAGGATGAAGGACTTTTTTAGACGTCATATCCTTCACAAAGGATGATTTGGAACCATTCGGACCATGACACAATCCTTAATAGAATCCACTAGTTCAATACCTATTATGGCAAACCTATGAATATCATGAACTAACTCTTTCTTTACGTCCTCTAAATAAGCCACACAACCCATCAACAGTCTACTAAGAGAATTTGCTACCACGTTAGCTTTACTGGGGTGATAAAGGACATTTATGTCATAATACTTCAATAATTCTAACCACCTCCGTTGATGAAGATTAAAGTCACTTGGACTAAACACATACTGGAGAATCTTATGATCGTTGAAAACATCCACATGGACCCCATACAAATTATTCTACCATATATTTACAAAAACACACAATAACCGCAAATTCAAGGTCAATGGTAGGATATTTCTTCTCATACATTTTAAGTTGTCTTGAATTATAGGTAATCACCTTACCGTCCCACTCTAGAGTCTTCACAATACACCACAATATTGTTTGTACCTTCCTTTTTTGAGGTCAAAACTAGAGTGAGAGTAAGTCTATTTTTCAATTCTGCAAAACATTTCTCACAAGCTTCTAACAAGTTTAGCTATATTTTGAGTCAGCCGTCAAAGGAGAAGAAATGGAGAAAAATCCCTCTGCAAAACTTATATAGTAATCGACCAAAATCAAAAAGCTTCTGATGTCAGAAAGAGTTAGGTGTCAAGGCAAAGTCTTGGATACATTCGTCTTCATACTATCTATCTCAATCCCCTATTTTGACACAATATGAACCAGGAAAGCTACATGCCTTCACCAAAATCAATATTAGATAAACTTTTGCATAATGTTTTTTGTCCTTAAGAACTTCCAAGACAATCCTTATAGTCCATATGTTCATTTTCACTTCTTGAGTGGATGATAATATCATCAAAAAACACAATCACGAACATATCCAGGTATTGTCGAAACACCCTATTCATCAGGTCTATAAATTCTATCAAGCATAAGTAAATAACTAAAAACATATAATGACCATAGTAAATTTGCAAAGACATCTTTGAAATATCAACCATTCTCATCCTTAATTGGTGGTAACCCGAATGAAGATCAAACATAGAGAAATAACTAGCCTATTAAAGTTTGTCAATCAATTCATCAATTCTCGAAAGAGGATATTTATTCTTGATGTTCACATTGTATAACTAACAATAATTAGTTCACATTCTAAAAGACCCAGCTTTCTTTCTGCCAAACATCACTGGAGCATCCAATGGAGAGATACTTAGTGGGATGAAGACCTTAACTAAAAATCTATTAGTTGCTATTTAAACTCTTTTAACTCCACCAAATCAATTTTATCAAGAAAAATTTAGATAGGTTATGTATTCTAAAGAAGGTCAATACAAAAATATATTTCCCGCTCACGAGGAATTCCTTGCAATTTTTCGGGGGAAACATCTGGGAACTCAATACCCATGGGAACTTACACAAGAGAAAGGATTTAGAATCTACCTTCCTCACCGAAACAATATCGTAAAATCAACATTTGAAGATCATATTTCTAGAGTAAAGGTATGACACCTATCGACCTATAGACATAGAGTTTCCCCCTTTCCACTCAATGATAGGCCTATTTGGACACTGGAATCTTACAACCCTAAATATACAATTTATAGATGTAGAACATGTATGCAACTAAACTATTCCAACAATAACATCAACTTTGTCCTATTAGGATCTACAATGTTTTCAAGAGTAACTCTATAGGACATCTTCTATAAACTCTCTTAGCCACCACATAATCGCCAAGTGGGTAGAGACAGAAATAGGTTATAATAACACTTCGGGGAGCATATAAAAATTCATGTCCACATAAGGAATCACAAAGGCTAAAGTTTCACAAGGATCTAACATAGAAAATACATAAAAACAAAGACTTTTAACATATCGGTCACTACATCCAGGGAGCTCTCTTTAACATATAGGGTTTGGATAGCCTAGAAGTGATTTTGCATTACAGCATTGGAGTTTTATCAATTAGAAGGAGCGTCATTTAAATATATCCCATTATCCATTATCATCGGACAACCTCTCATCTTGTGTCCACTTTTTCCACAAAGAAAGCAACCATCCATGCCAACTAGGCACTTACCGTCGTGCTTTCTTCCACACTATTCCCAATTTGTCTTAGCAACATGAGAACCACAACCATTACCTCTTTTAGGTTAAGAGTTGGAAACCCTATCCTTGTTGAATATTGTATATATAAAGGATCCTTAGTTGGAAAACCTTTGTTGAACCTTTGTCAACATTGTCCATCTCACCTAGCATTAAAGAAGTTCTCATCACAAGTTCTAACTCTTCTGTAACACTTGTAAATCCAATGAGTTAAGCTAGAGATCTATGTGTATATCAATGACTTAAGAAAAGGTTGTAAATATGTTTGAGGTCGTCTTTATTCTAACCAACTTTGTTTGGTATGATAGAATGGTAAGAAATTGAAAACGACCATGACATCCGGTGAACGAGTAACCTAGGATAGCATTGTTCTAGTGATGGTAGGATGGTCAAAAAGGTGTATTTAAAGGTTTGAGTATTAAAAGATGATAAAAATGTATATAGGTACCTAGGAAAGGGCTTATGGGGTCAATTCCAAGATAGGATTGCCAACCTTGAGGGGAAGGCCAAAGCCAAAAGCCATGGATTTCCAAAAAAGGAGGCTCAACCTCAACCTTCACGGTCAAGACCATGCCTCCTGTTCAAGAACACGGGCAATTGAGGAGCTCCTAAAGTTTTCTTGCCATGGAAAATTGTGGCAACTTTTAGTATCTTCTATCTAAGGCACCACGAGCCTCTTCATGACTCGTAGTGAACTTGATGACCCACCTATCTTGGTCATGAACTTCACTTGGAAGTTAGGAGAAGGGACAGGCTGGGGAAGCTACTTCCTAAGTCAACACGAGTCACTTTACAACTCGTGGTGCACTTTAAGAAAGAGAAAGGCTAGTCGTGAATATTCTTAGGCGTTTGGGAAATGGAGGACATGGTAAGGTTACTACCTTGAACATCACGAGTAACTTGACGGCTCGTGGCGCACTTGACGACCAAGGGGTCCTGGGTCATTAACTTTACTTAGAGTCTAGGAGGGTGTCACATTTAGGTATGTTACTTCTCAACACTTCACGAGCACCACCACGAGCCGTTAGGTCTTCAAGGCTCCTGAAGTGGGGCCTAAAGACTTGAGGGTTCCGAAGGTTGAATTCAAGTTAGACGTTTCTTTTCAAATTCAAACTAAGTGAGGGTTATTTTTTGTATTTTGGGTGTTGATTACATATTCACTGTTAATCATTTTGCACTCAATTCACACAAAAAAATCAAATCCCAAATTGAAAACCCAATTGCTCCCACTTGTCTGTAAGTTCTCTCTCTATCGAACATCCATTGAAGAACATTAAAGATTTAAGAACAAGACCAATTCTCTAATTTTACTTCTCAATTTCATGGATAAATTCCTCTTCAAGGTATGGATTCTTTAACTCTTAGGATTCATTTCCCCAAGAAGTCCCTTCAAAGATTATTTCAAACCTACAAAGATATAACGTTTTTCTCTACAAATGGTCTTCTCCGAAAATGAATTTATTAATATTTATATTTTTTTAGGTTTGATTACGTGTATAATGATGTTTATTTATTGTTGTTACTCTATCTTCCCTTTGATTCATGTTCTTCCCCATTTTTATATATCTTTGATTTGAATTGATGAATTGGTTGAAGATGATGCATAGATAAATTGTTATATTGATTATAATAGTGTTATTATTTCATGAATTATGGTATATGATGTGTTGTTTAGGTTATTGATTTATTTTCTTAAAGACCCATGAAAGTTCCTTTTTTCTCTTAACACGTACTATTAAATTATGTTGGTAAGTGACTGGATATTATGTAATTGAGTATGTTCTTACATAATTGAATATTGTATAATGATGATAGTTTGTTTGATAAGTAAATATCATTGGTTGGGGAAAAGCCTTGAAAGGGGTTTCTTGAAAGCCATTGGTAAGATCTTCAAGTTCATGAACATCTTATTGTAGTATTGTTGGTCTATCTTTGGTAATATGGATCAAAAAGAGTATAAATGATCGAGTTATGAATGTATGATCATTCTATGAGTATGATGGTTGTGAGATGAATATAGGTGTACTATTATGAGGGATCAAAGGTAATTCACATATGTATCTTATTAGTAAGATATGATATAATTGTTCTCACACAATATTTGAAATAAACTTTTAATAAATATGTTATGCATTAATTTTAAGGAAGACTTGAATATACTTCAAAAAAAAAATTTAGCTTAGCATCGCGTGAACTTGACGATGAGAGGTGTCCTTTCCAAAAGGAAGGTAGTTTCACCCAATTTTCTCATGAGGTGGAAACTACAATGTGAATTAGCATAAAGAGGGTTTCTAGAAATAACCTCCTAGTTCCTTAACTATGTGCCCCCATAGGAACATTAGCTAGTGGATCCACCTAGATGCTATACGAATATATGTCTTACCTAGGAAAGTAGGACACCCTCCTTTAGGTGTAAGGGGATCACACCCGATTCCATGTTTGTCTCATATAATGTTTAATATAGCAAACTTTCTCTAATGTTAAAATAAATGAATGAAAGTAATAAGATTAAAAGTAACTAGGACTACTTAAGAGGTTACTTAGTGTAGGTAAGGATATACGACTTTGCCTATACATTGCACAAGTGGACCTTGAGGGGAATTGTAAGGTGGATTCTTTATGTATGAATGATGAACATGATGTTGGTTAAACTTGATATGCATGGTTGGTCTAAATTACTATGCGTGATGTTGACTACACTTGTTATGATGATGTGTAAGGTAAATGAAATGCTTATGATCTCTTTGCTAGTTTACTTTGTTTATGTGGGGTTATGGGGGCCTTCAAATACACATTGCAAAATTTGACTTGGATTGGGGTTATAAAAGGTCTTGTGATATAATGATGATATAGACCCTAAATATAAAATGTTAGTTATGGATTTCTTATGGTGTTACTATTGAATATGATTATGAATATGTCTTTTGTGCATATTTCATTTTGTTACTTGCATGTATCCATAATTGAAATAATTTGACCCCTTAGCATAGAATTGCCCCCCTTCCACTCTAGAATAGGTTTATTAGGGAATTGAAACTTCACTACCTTTGTTCTACAATCTATGGAAGCAAAACAATCATGCAGCCAATCGATACTCAAGATGATATAAAAATCAAACATGTCAAGTTCTACCAAATCAACAAGAGTAAATCTATTTGGAAGCAATACAAGACATTTCCTAGAATCTTTTTGCAACAACGGAGCCATTGGGGTATAAACCGAAAAGGCTTCAATCAAAAAATCGGTAAGTACATCAAACTTCCTATTTACCAAAGGTGTAAAAAAATAAAGGGTAGCACTTGGGTCAAGCAAAGAATAAACATTAATAGAGAAAAGTTGTAACATATCCATTATAACATCGGGAAAGTTCTCTTTTTTACCACTATCCTTGACCGCATAGAAATGGTTCCTTTTAGGAGCTTCGAAATTAGGACCGTTTGGAAGAGTTTGCTCATTCCCCTTACTTTCACTTCTCACATTAGGACAATCTTTCACCATATGGACACCCTTGCCACAACCATATCAACTATTAGTTCCAACAAGACATCCACCCATATGTTTGTTACCACACTTACCACAAGTTGATCTCTCTTTTGGTGAATCAACATATCTTCCTTTTTGAGGTTTAGGATAAGAACCTCTATGATTGCGATTCTTGGAGAAATTAGAAGAAACCTGATTTCAAAACCTCTTCTTAAACTTAGATTTGTCTTAAACATCAAGCCTACTCTTGGAAGAACTACTTTCCAAAGACCTTGCCTTCTTAGCTTCCCTATTCTTCTTCCTTATACAGCTATCCTCAACTTGTTAAGCATGAACCATCAACCTCGAACGATCCATATTTTCATGAAGCATGGATGCACGACATTCTTCTTCAAGGTCTTCGGACACACCCTTTAAATAACGGCTCATCTCATCTCTATCATTAGAAACTAAAGATGAAGCATATTTAGGCAGCTTAATGAATTTCAAAGAGTATTCCTTGACACTCATACCTTCTTGACGAAAGTTGATAAACTCCTCTACCTTATCTTCCTTTTTCTCCCTTGGAAAGAATCTGTCAAAAAATGCCTTTTTGAACACTCCCAAGTCACGGGACAACCTCCTAAAGCCCTAATATCCTTGAACTAATTGTACCATGTTTGAGCCACGTCCTACAGTTGATAAGCAGCAAGGTCAGCCTTCTCAGTAATGCTCACCCCCATGGCAAACAAAATCTTCTAAACCTCATCAATGATGTCTTGGGGGTTTTCATCAACTTTAGATTTGAAAAACATAGGAGTATTCATCCTTGTAAAATCCCTCAAACAGCTAGCCATAGTGCTACCATGGTTGTTCTGTGGAGGAACAACCAACTCTCGCATTCGCAATCTCATCTCCTACTCTCCTCGCAGCAGTTCTTCTTTTGTCCATCGCCTAAGATAACAAGAAAAGAATTAGATGCTAAAGACACATAGTGTCAAAACTCTAAAGGCATGACATAGTAGTATCAAGAAAATAGTAATTTCCTAGTCATCACATAGCCTCTCATCCATAATTGTGGCCCGCTTAAAAACCATGAATAAGATACTATGTAACGTAGTTTAGTGACATATTGAACCTAAGGATATTTAAACTAATGCTCAGATACAAAGCTTATCACACCCGGAGAGTACACCCCATATGAGACCAGCATTGTCGTCCTCTTAGGGGAGTCAGAGAAGCCCTTAGAATTTGTCATAACATGTGAACAATAAAAATTGTGGAAAATTAAAAACTTTTACCTTCTACTTGATGTATACTTAGACTTCATACTTAACATTCAGAATGACATACGACATTCTAAAAGTCTTTCTCACATATATAAAACATCTAAAGAGTACAATTTTGACTTAACCAATAAATAATAATTATGACATATAGGCATAAATACAAAAAAATCCAAAGAATATAATGGAAGTAGCGTGTACTTAAAACTACTAAAAATCATCATAAGCTAGAATGTTGAAAAGATAGCATCCCCGAACCTGAGGACCTACCAAGATTTGGAAATGAGTTCCAAGCTTTTTCAAATCGACCTCCTTAAACTTCAATGGCCAGAACCTACATTTGTAGTAATATAAAGTAATGGGGTTAGTACGCCACATGTACTAAGTATGGGTATATGCACACAACATTTAAGAACAAGCATGAAAAAGGATCATTTAATATTTCTTTGGAAAGCATGCTAAATCATATGAATGTCTTCAATGCACATAGGTTAGAACATATAAAAGTAAACGATTTCATCAACATACAACCTGATCCTAATCAAAGACATATTATCATAGAGCCATGTTAACATTTCATATCCAATAAATCATATAAACATAACATACAAAAAACATATAGTGATCCCATACCCAACATACAATTAAAATAGTCATTTAAAACCCTCATAACCCCACACAACCAAGTAGATAAGATAGGAGATCATTAACAAAGTTTTTCTTCATATAATTTGTAACATAATTAGTCATTACTTCATATAGAAATATAACTCAATAACATATTCATCGTAATGACCAACATTCTTATAATAGTTACATCACGTACCATAAAAATATATCCTTCATGTTATTATATCACATGAGAAAAATCTCGTAGGACTTCCCTTATATTCAATTTGTGCGATGTCTAGGTAGAGTGCCATACCCCTACCTCTTCTAAATAGACTCCTCAAGTCACCCTAGTCAATGTTCATTTTCTTTTCTTTAATTTTAACATGAGGGAACATCCGTCTTACTCGACATAGACCATGTCTCACATCCGGGGAGCACCCCCTAGAAGTAACAGGGCATACTTTACCTCTCGGAGGTCTTATACTAGTTCATAGATATCATTCATCGCCTTGACATAGTAAATTTAGCGAAAATTTTAAAATTTTCATAGCACATCATATACTAGAAGCCTCACCTCATATATATATAATTATAAGTCATATTACATATTTAAACTCTAAGTCTGTTTGTCATTTTGGACTCAACAACATTAGAATAAATTAGGAACATGACCCTTAAAACATAAGACATAACTTAACAACATTTAACAAACTTGACATTAAGACATGAGTAGGGAATCCTTGGAACTTAACAACCCCTTTCTTTGAGCATGGGAATCACATATCAAGATCCTCAATAATAGACATCCTTTAAGAATACATAATCTACACTTTGTGTAAAAACTAGAGAAGAATGGGATTAGCACAATAATGCACTAAGTATGGCAACCATGCAAAAACATACTTTTAAAAGGGACACTTTCTTGAAATCATACTTCAACCATTTTTTAGTTAATCTTCATAAAATCTTTAGACAATGGCATTTATATAATTCACATACTTCATATAAGCATATTCAAATGCCAAACATTACACAACATCATATATAGAATTTATGACATTTTTGAGTCATATTATAGTGAGCTTTTTTCACTTAACAGTGAGCATTATTTCCTTTTATTCATTAATTTTCCATGTAACCCTCTAGTGATACTTGGTGCAATGTATCACCTTAAGGTCACAAAGAAATCATACACACAACCTATATAAACCAAAACATATCCTCTTATGAGCATAATATATCAAAGACATATTTAAGTCAAAACCATAGGACATTACAATATGCTACATCATGTCACACATATATTTGTATCTTGGAATATACATCATTATTAGACCTTGTTCATGACCGAAATCTAAGTATACTAATACAATGAACATATGGAGCCCCATAACCCATTTTTTCTTAGTAAACCTTTCATTAGGCTACAAACCATAACATATAATTCATATACAAACAAGTAAGTGAAGACAACTTTATTTGTGTCAATAGAAGACATTCATCATATAGTCAATTAGACCAACATAGTGCATATATGGACATAAGCATAAACATAAACATTAGGTCACCTTCCTAGGACTTCCTGAGGAGCTACTTAGGCATTATTTAGATGGTTTCATTACGTCCACCTATCCTAAGTAAACCCCATTAGGTCCTCCTAATTAGGATCCTATTCATTTACTTCCATTGTCCATTTTACTTAAGGAAAACTAAAGGTTTAACCGACACTAATACTATGTGTGCTTAACATGCAATTTGGTGTTGTAGATCCTTACACCAATGGAAGGTGGTCCTATTTAGACAAGGTCGAAAAATAACAAACATCCTAGTATCCTAAGTTAATTCACTTTGCTAGATCTTATGTGGCAAGCATAGTTTATGGAACTTAGAGGTACATGTGAAAACCCTCTTTAAGCCTAGATAGGGAACAATGGTTAATCACTATGGAAATTCTATTTATACCTATTGAGGCATGTGGTTATCCACCTCATGAGAATTATGGTTACCAACCTTCCTTCATTGGGAAGGGACACACACTCATATTCAAGTTCATCGGGTGCTAATCTAAGTTCCCTTTATTGAAAAGCCATTATAAACTTTACTTCATAAAATATAGGCTTAGGAGATTCATCCCCTCTATGCTTAGCTCATAGGTCATAGATGAAATTCCATCAACCTAGATCATGTGAGAATATCCTTTCACGTTGACATAGCATAACTATTATCCCTCTCTAGTTTAGGATACACTTGAACACACCTCTAAACGCTCCTCTGTTGACTAAATCATCATTCATGTGTTTGTATACATATATGTGAGCAAACCTTTCACGTTAACACATTAAGTCACACATGTTCATACATATAGAAACCAAAACTAGAACTATCCTATCAAGGAAACATGTGCAATGCATAGGCAAAGTCTCATACCCTTGCCCATACTAGTACACTTATCAATTCATCCTATCTAATGAAGGACATACCATACTTTTATAAACATCATCTTAACATGCATAGTAGTAGACACTAGTGAATATAATAACTACCTTTCATTTAAACACCATGACCTATACTACCTGTAATATGCATGTAAAAGGACTGTGTGTGTACATTGGTCAACATGATAACATAAGGGCTTTCAACAACATATTGAGCAAGCCACCCTCTTAGACCATAATACTCTTTGAATCATAAACCACACAACACACAATAGCATAAGAGACAAGCAAACTTCATACTTCACATAAGACTCCTAATTTGTGCCATTCATGCATTCACATAGGGATACATAGGTAAGGGATTATTAAGGATATTTAACTCATCAAAGGAGAAACCTACACTTTACCTTAACATATATATACAGATGCTTATAAAATAGCCATACAACCTAGATCATAACAAGAATAGTAAAGTAGGCATCAACTTCTCATAGTAATCATCATAAGCACAGGTTTATATGTTTGTCAATTTGCCTTCAAGTCCATGTTAAACACATATATAATGTTAATAACGTAAATCCTGTCACCATAAGTTGACCATACCTCACATTGTCATACATGGTTTCGTCAATTACATTAGTATAGAAAAGTATATGAGATAAACATTCATACCAATTTCTCACCCCTTAATCATCATTGATCAATACACCTTGTTTATAAAAAAATTCATGTATAGTGAAGTAGATAAAGATATCATTACTCATGCAAAATCTTTCTATATGGACCCTAAAATTTAGATCAAATTATGTTCATGGCATTATTAATTTAAAGAATGTGAAGGGAAGTTGATCTTTTAACAATTCTTTATCACATTGATTGTACATTATTCATGCTCACAATTAATCAATAATACACCTAAAAGTCAGTAGTTAAAGATACCATGGCTTAGATGAAATCCTATTGCAATTTGTAAAGAGGTTAAGATTACAATAGAGAGAAATTAGGGATCAAGTCTTCAAGCATCAATCCTCATTCGGATACTAACGCATAATTCATCATTATAACCTATTATATGAATTATATAAGATAAAATTTGCCATATAAAAAATCATAAACAAATTACCATGAAATCGAGATACAAGACAACCAACCTAACGTCAAAATCATAAGTTAACATTTGATAGACTAGAAGAACCTAGTTCAATTCATATAATCCTCCTTTACTTTGATCATAAAAGATTCATAATTGAAATCCAATCATAATATCAACTTAAAAATTTAGCTACAATCATCATCCCTGATTTCAATTAACTATTAAATCATACAAAGGCAACGTTACAACGAATTATGGAAAGACTAAGCTAAACATGTTCAAATATTCATACATTGATCCACATGGAAAATTTATCATCAATTCAATGCCAATTCATGTAAAAAGCACTTTATATAACCACTTAATCATAATAGAATCATAATTCAATTGATAGCAGTAGCTACAATTATAATCACTTATTTGAATTCAACAATAAATCATGAGAAGGCATTGTTACACTGAATTACGGAAAGACTAAGCTAAACATGTTCAAATCTTAATATATTGATCCACATGGATTATTTATCATAAATTCAATACAAATTCACATAAAAAATTACATATAACCACTTCAACGTAATAGAATCATAATTCAATCGATAACAAGTCAAGATCACAAAGTCCAAGCAAGGACTAAATCGATTTAGGGAGGGAACATTGTTTCATCATAAAATTGGATTAATATAACATTAAAACCAATAAATTAACATTAATTAATCATGATTTAACCATTTAAAACGTTTTTAGAAAGAACCCATGGATAGATTTGAGAAGAACTTGATCATGTTTTTCTCTTTGAAAACTTTGAGATTAACTCTATACATGGTCCATAACTAGAGATGAATATACATTAAAATATCTAAAAAATGGGTAAGTAATCATGACAATCCAAGATCCAAGTTGTTCTTTAGCTTCAACAACAATGGACATTTCTAGGGAGAAGATTTTTTGAGGTAAAGTTCAATTGCGTGAGAAGGGATTGGAAACGGGGTGTTCATGTGTTTTATACTTTATAAAAAACCAAATATAGTTAAATTAAAAAATTATAATCATATTAGGACTTGGTGTGACTTTCCCATTCACCCCTTAAATAAAACAGTCTTCTAGACAGTGTTGCAGGTCACCATCGACTGGTTGTCCATTGGCTTTCGTCCATTATTCCTTAGCCTATTTTTGGGATGAGACCTGCCCAATATATGTGTCCATCGATAATACCTCACCAACGGGCCGTTTTTCTACCAACTGAGCATCATTTGGTCCATCGATTGACACTGCCAATGACGTGTCTTGACCAGCCTTGGGTCCTTCTTGTTGGCCCTTTTTCAGGATGCTTTAAAAGTCGTACCTGTATGTTACCAACGTAAATAAAACCCTTAACAAGTTATGGACTTCCCACATGATTTTCACCCAAAATAAAAACTCACAACTCGTCCAAAAAGTCTAGGCCCCATCAAGACACACTTGAGCGTCTTAAGGGCTATCTTTCGAATGCCTTGGATGTTCTTGGTCGTTTGACCCCCAAACTTCTCAAACCTCCATATACAATATTTAGACATTAAATAACTCATTTTAATACTTCATACTATCATTAATACAATATATAAACATGAATAGACACATGAGGCAAATAGGTGACTAGTCGTCAAACGTTTTGGTCATCTGACGTTTGACTTTGAAATAACTTGAAACGTTACACACTGCCTTATAACCTTATTATAATTCATTTTAGGACCTTATTACCTTAATAAAAAATTGTTAGTCTCTAGACACCCTAACTCATTTTGAGGTCTTACAATATCCTCCACTTGGGAACATTCGTCCTCGAATTAAACATTGGGCTCTTTAATCGCAACAAGGATTTCAATGCATCATAGAGCAGTTCATAAATAACATCATCAAATAATTTTAGCACTCAATGTATATAAGAAACCAAAACTTCCATTCACTCACTCTGTAATGCATTAAACACAAAGGCTCTTATCATGTTCATAGGAGGAACATCCTTATCCTAATCATAACATGGTCATTACACCTTAATCTATTATGTACTCACTATTCATTAAGTCACACTTAGGCAGTTTTCAACGCTGCTCAAGAAAAAATTAGGCAATCATATTTCAATGCACATAGACTTGAGTAAATTGAATCAACAAAGATCTTTATTGGTTAGACCTTGTGTCATGAAGCTCATACTCAACCATACCATGCTTAGTGATGTCCATGAAGGAATGTCCTTATCCTCAACACACTTACATGTATCATGAGTTCACATCTAAACAAAGTACAAGGTCAATTTCCTCTTAAAATGAGAAATTATCAATTTTTAAACTAGGGCATGCTTATTTTTCCTTCCTAGTGAAGTCTATATGGTAGATCACACCAAGTACATTACAAAAAATAGGAAGTAATTTAATAGAATATCAATTTATATTAGAGTAATAACCTTCACAGTAAGAATATTTTGAGAAGAATAACACAAATCATAGGCACACACATTAACACTTAGCTAAACATTCTTTAACTTTTCAAGAATAAGCCTACTATCATGTTTTCCAAACCATACAAGTCACATAATTTTCAAGAGAGCCGACATATTTAATTTTAAAGAGACTCAACTATCCATTATAAGTCTAAACATTTCACCTCAGAAGTGATTTCTATAGTGTTCCTTATCGTATCACATGAAGTCAAATGCATAACTATGATATCAAGATGCAAATAAACATGAGAAAACATGTATTTATCAAAAAATTTCTTTCATACACTTTTGAATCTTCTCGATCCTGAAGGTAATGTCAATCAATATATACCAAACATATAAATGTCATGCAATTAATACATTATGCAAAACACTATTCATGAACAAGGTTACTAAAAGTTCATTAGATTCAAGTTCATGTAAGAATAGAAGGACAAGGTAGAAAATATCTAAAACCTTACTACTCCATCACCACTCCACACATAGAGTAAACCCAATTAAGACCAATTTAACCCAATCCCAAGAGAATCTTAACTAAACAACTTTCATTTTTGTCACTTAAAAGTGATTACCACTTTAAAAAGAATTACAATAAGTTATCATAGGAACACCAAGGTATTCTAAACCTTATCACTTTAGGAAAATTATCCTTAAATTATCAAGTTAGGTTATACTATTTAACTACATAAGATTTTCATATAATACAATGGTTACTAGGGTCATACATCATTAAAGTAAACAATAAAGGAGACTTACCTTAAGGATTCTTCCTCTTCATTCAACATTATCGTAAGGTAACTTAAAGGTCAATCAAACCAACATCATCATTCTACAAATATAAGAGTACAACCCTGAAATGACTATACTAAGTAATGATGAATGTATCTAGAATGCCTACGATTAGACCGGGATCAGACGGATTGATGCACATAGAACCAAACCTTTGAACCCTTGAAACACCCAAGACAACTAACTTTTTAAGATAGTTGAGCTAGGAAACATTTGGTCCAGCCATTTAGGGAACCTGAATATGAACATTTGCCCGGATGAGTCTTAACCGGACTTAAAAAGGTGTAATCTTAAGTTTGTAGGGTCTAGGGGTGAAATTGTAATTTCAAGGAAAAGGATAGTATCATAATTACCTTAAATATTTAATTAATTATTTAATTAATATGGTCAATGGGCATTTTGGGGAGAAAGGGCCGAAATTGGCCTTTGAATAAAATCATGCTTGGTTCTAACATCGGTGGGAGCAATGATTTAACTAATTTATTATATTTAGTTAATTAATTAAATTAACTAATATTGAAATTGCTGATTTAATTAAACAAAAATCATATTTTTAATTAAAAAAATAATGATAATAATAATAATAATAATAATAATAATATTAATAAATAATGAGGAGTTGTAGTTTGGCTAATTCTGCACCGAACTGTCCTAATCCCAATAAACTCATTCTCACGTTTTTCTCTACTCCTCTATCACTTTAATGCTTATGCATTCTGTAAAACAAAAGAACTAAACAAAACAATAAAGTTCATCAAGAACCTGAACGCTAAAAACTCAAAAGAAAATTAGTATAAAAATGTAAAGCAAAACAAAGTTCTTGATGGGATTATTCCTGAATTTTCGGCGGTGAGGCTTGGTTTCGTGGGAAATTTGCAGCATTTAAACAACTGTGGAACGACATTAAGGTATGGCTTATCTTCTCTATTGGCCCCTTTCCCATGACACCCCTAAGTTCACTTAAAATTCCAATCGAGAAACTAAGTGTGCCCCATTGCATACCTCTGTCATTAGATCCTTTGAAAGATTCAAAGCATGCATTGGTATGTCTAGTGGCAGATAATTTTAGGTCTGGTTGTGATTATGTATTGAATGTGTATTTGGAAATTATGTAACGAAAGAAAGATGTAATTCGTAAAAGTGTTTTACGTTAATTGTTATAGCATGGGTGTGTTGTAAATTAACTATTTTGTTGGCTAAAATATGTTTGTTATAAACGTTGTGCTTTCGTATACCCAAATGTTAAAAGTGTAATGTTCATATAAGTTTAATGATGCTGGATTTAATGGTAATCTTGTATGAATATAATTAAAAAAATATTACACTTAAAGATGTACCGAATGATGTACGAAATGCCTTGAGAATTAACGTATGCATGATGATAAAAAGAAGCTCAAAATAGTGAACAAATTTCCACGATTTGGTAGGTTGGGTTCGGCCAAACAAAGTGAAACAAAATGCAATGAAAAATGAACGTAAAATTAGTGAGATCACTAAGGATTGAACCCAAGACATCATTACAGGAAAACTACAAAAATAAATCAACAAGAGATTGAGAGAAAAATGGATTGAAGGAGATCAAATTTCTAACTTGCTGGAAATTTGAAGTCTTGGCAAAGGATGAGGAAAATAAGCTATGTTTTTTTAAAAAAAATTGAATGTGAGGTCATTGGGGATTTAACCCATGACCTCACCAAATGAAAATTACATAAAAATTCATGAGAAAAATGAAAGAAAAAATAGATGTGTCAAGTGGGGATTGAACCCACAACTTCTTGAATGGATAAGAGAGCTAGGAGAGAAATAAAGGGAAAAAAATGGGAAGAGTTGGGATTGAACCTACAACCACTTGAATGGATGAGAGAGCTATGATAAAAATAAAGGAGAAAATAAAATTTGGAGAGTGAGGATTGAACCAACAACCTCTTGAATGGATGTGGATTTAGGAGAAAAATAAAGGAGAAAATTAATGTGGAGAGTGGGGATTGAACCCACAACCTCTTGGATAGGTGTTAAGATATTAATTAAAAGAAAAATAATGAGCTTGTGGGGGATTAAACTCTCAACCTCCTTGCCTTCAGACGATAAAGGAGAGGAAAACAAGAATGAAATAGTATGGGGTGTATGGGAATCAAACTAGGGTCTCCCAAATTTGAAAAATGTAATTATCAAGTTTAAAATAAGAATAAGTGTTGTTCAAGGGATTCAAAATAGGGTTCCCTTGCCAAATGTTGTATTGACACATCAGTCATAAGTAAACAAATATTAAATAAATTCTACCTCTAAAGATCAAAATTAATATCTTGGCATATCTACAAGATGCATAAGTCTTCTACCAGATAATGTTGGGTAAACATGAATTACTTAGACAAACTATGAATGAAGCGTAATGGCTTGTATGTGTGGACTCATAAGTCTAGCATACGTTTAAAAGTAATTGAGCCTAAGATGTATGTGATAAAATGATGTAACCCTAGAAGGGTTAAGTAAGAGTGTGAAACAGACTGAATGGCCAAGTGCATTGTCATATGATGAAATGAACATTCATGTGAAGGGCTGAGTAATTATGAAAAGCAAATGTGTTAAAGTTAATCAATGAGATGACAATATGATAAAAGGCTAATGTGAAAAAGAAGAGCAACCTCAAATGCGAGTAAGTAAATGTTACCAAAACGTACGCACTTATGAGAGTGTAAAGATAATGAAGAGACCAGTTTCTATGAACACTCTAATGAAAGTATTGAAGTTAATGCATACATAATACTATTGATCAGATGATAAATCATCTAATTAGATATGATGTCCTCATGCTATAAGCCATCTCCCGTGATGTATGAGTTGAATGTAATGGAACTTTATACTGAGCACCGATAGTCTAGCTATGAGTGGTGATGCCTTCCTTCGAGAAGGGCAGAGTTTCACGTAAATCTCATGAGATGAGAATGTCTAGCATGCCGGTTATGGGTCTCCTTATATCTCCTTGTTTTTGAACCTATACTGTGAATAAAATGAATATAGAAGAGTTCAATTCCCTATATATGCTAGCATGTTTTGGTGCACTTTGGCAGGTGATTCCACCTCTTTTCGGTGTGGGGATTACACATATGATTTTTTGATGCTTACATCTATATTGTCGATTATTGTTAAAGTTCCCAAAGAAAGAATAAGGCCAACCTCAATGAATGCAGATAATGCAATGAACGATAACAAAGGTTTTAGGATAGGATAACCAAGAGGTGATCTAGACTTAAGTAATAAATCTGAGCTATTCTTGGTTATTGCACAGTGAACCCGATGAGAGTCCTAAAATACATCCTAGGTATGACTAATGGGTGGACTACTATATGAAAGAATGAAAATGAAGTATGTATGAGTGAAGCAGACTCTGTGTTTGTTAAAGACGGCTCCCTAGTTGAGGTCCCATATATTGAGCCCTCATTCTGGGAAGTTCTAATGTCAAGTCCATGATTCAAAGGTCTAATGGCATATGAAGGAATGATATGAACTATGTTATATGATATGTGTAATATGTTATGTGGTTTTTTTCAAAATGCTAAGTATGATCATGCATGTTACTCTAATGGCATTACATTCCTAATACGAAATTGGCTAGGCCACTAACTTGACCTTCCAAAATAAATATCGATAGCAAAGAGATCTTCTTAATCATGAATGTCTTTGGTGTGTGCTTGCATATACCCATACTTAGTTCAAGTGTGTACTAATCCCATACAACTCTACATTTTTAGGTGCAGGCACAGGTGGACGTTAAAGATTACAAGTCGAAGCTGATGCTATCCGAACGTGGAGCATTCATCAAGATTTTGTAGGCCCTCATGCTTTCGAGGGAACTTGCCAATTATATTATAGATTAGATATAGGTTTAAGTTAGTGGAGTATGTTCCACTAGCGTTTCTTTATCATCTTATTTCAGAAATTGTACTGGTGCCATTTTGGCAAGTATACACTTAATGCAGTATGGAAGTATTTCCTTTATTTGATGATCTTAATATTAGACGGTTGATTGTGAACGTTTATGAGTTTAAGTAGAATGTCTTATATTAATGTTAATTAACAAAGAGTTTAATTTTTGCGCTTAAATTAACCTATATGAAGTAAGGATGATGTATGTAGGCTTGTCTGCTACATCTGATAGGTAAACAACGCCGGTCTCGTCTGGGGTCTAGACTCCGGTCGTGACAAAGTTGGTATCAGAGCACTAGGTTAAATTCTGAGGATAATAAGTTCACATCAACCGCATCGTGTTGTTTCTAATTCGTGGTAGTGAAGTGCACCACAATCCTAAATGAGAGACTCCATGATGCATAGGATGAAATTCTTTTTTCTGATCTTATCGTGTCTTCTCTAATTTCTGATTCCTTGGTGTTATGAGTGTATCTAACATCAATTCTATTTTTTTAGAAAATGAACACAAGAAGGAACGATGGCCAAGGAAAGGAGAAGCAGCTATTGGGGGCAACCAAGTTTCTTCCTAGGATCCAGCTGCTGGAATGGAGATACCTGTTAACTCAACTGGGTAAACATAGAAAGAAGTGAGTACAAACTTGGTATGGATGTCCCAAGCTATCAATTTACAAGCTTAGACTATGACAACCCAGGTAGAGCAACAAGGTGTACCCAAGAAGAACCCACCTGCCACCACCATGGCTAGTAGGTTAAGGAACTTCATGAGGATGAATCCTCCTATTTAAACTAGATCTAAGATTTCAGAGAATCTCGAGGAGGAGTGTAGGGCATCTATGCTGCATGCGAGCATTGACTTTTCCAAGCTTATGGTCCGTGTCATATACGTGGAGGAAAATAGGAAGAAAAAGCATACTAAGGAAGGGATCAAGTCAAGGCAAGCTGAGAAGAATTTTTCCAGGAAGAGTAGTACTGAAATCAGGGATAAGCCCACGTTTAAGAAGGGACTATCCCACCAAGTGGAGTGAAGTTCATTAAAGGGTCGCTATGATAGGGATTCCGAGCCCAGAGTTAAGAGAACCAGTGAAGTAGATACACCTCATGAGAGGATACCTTGTAGGAAGTGCGTCAAACTTCATGGAGGAGAGTGTATGAGGGTATCTAACGCTTGTTACAATTGTGCAAAACCGGGTCACATGATGAAGGATTGTCCGTATATGAAAGGTCGAGAAAAAGGGACGGATAAAGTTCAGCCGAATGGTCCTAGTGAAGAGGCTACAAGGAGGCAATGATTCTTCGCACTCAAGTCTAGGGGTGTAAGGGAAGACCCTCTAGTGATGTCTTAGGTGCATAGCCGAAATTAGTTTTTCATGGTTATGGTTTTATTCACTAGTATGAAGTTAATATGTTTGAGTCATCATGTTGGTTCAACTTATGTTACTTCTGTGTTTATTTATGTTGTATGCGTTGATGAGACTTGTTTAAGAAGGAGTTCCTTCGTCTATTAATGCAAAGCTGCTAGTAGGTTTCAAGAATTTGCACCAACCTACTAATATGTGTATCAGATATGCACCAACAAAAATCATTGAATAACTTAGGTATGGATTTTCTCCATAAGTGTTATGCTACCATAGAGTATCAAACCTGGGTAGTGAGGTTTTAGTTGCGAAATGAGATAGTGCATAAATGGGCGGGGCGTGGATCAATCCAACAAAGCAATATGATTTCAAATCTTAAGGCCAACAAAATGTTATCTAAGTGGTTACATATACTCCTTCTAAGGCTAGTTTTCTTTAAGAAACTCTAAGTTTCAGTGCAATAGTCGACTGTGTGTTGTAAGTCGAAAATCGTATGTGTAATAATTGTACTATGTGAGTTAAAATGAATCCATGTTTGCATGTCAAGTTGCTATTTTTGTATAGCGTGGACATAATTTTATTGTTGCATGAGTAATGAGGTGCATCAATTTAAGTCTGATTGAGAAGGAAATTCCTCAATCTCAAATATGAAGCTTCAAATAAGCTTGATTAATATACAGTATCCACAGTAAGTGTGAAATAGAAATTCACAAAGAGCAAAGTCTCAAGTATGTCAAAATATTTTTGAAAATCACCCTCTTTATTTAAAATTTATGTGTAGTGTCATTCGGGGATGAATATTCCTAACGAGGGGATAATGCAACAACCCTAAAATGACTATGCGAAGTAATTCTTAATGTATCTATAATGCCTATGATTAGTATGAGTTGACACAAATTGATGTGCGTAGAACAAGACCTCTGAACCTTTACAACAGCAAATCCAACTAACTTCGTGAGTTAGTTGAGCTAGGAAAGGTTGGATAAAGCCATGTAGGGCACCCGAATATGAAGATTTACCCGGATGAGTCTTAGCCAGACTGAAAAAGGGGTAATCTTATGTTTGGATGGTGTAGGAGTAAAATGGTCTTTTCTAGGGTAAGGCTTGTATCGTAATTACCCTAAATATATAATTAATTAATTGTTTAATTAATATGGTGGAGGGGCATTTTAGGGAGAGCCATAATTGGCCCTTCACTTAAATATTGCTCCACTTGGGTTCGAACCTAGGTTGGAGCATTGATTTAATTAATTATTATATTTAGTGAATTAATTATATTAATTGATATTTAAATTGCTGATTTAATTAAAAGAAAATCAGATTTTTAATAAAAATAATAATGATAATAGTGATAATAATAGTAATAATAATTATTATTATAATAATAATAATAATAATAATAATAATAATAATAAATAATAAATAATAATGAGGATTTCTAGTTTGACTAGGTCTCCACCTAACACTCCTAATCCCAATACACTCATTCTCACGTTTTTCTCTACTCCTCTCTCAGTGTCACGCTTAGGCATTTTGTAAAACAAAAGAACAGAACAAAAATGATAAAGGTCTCTCCTAATCCCAATCCACTCATTCTTACGTTTTCTCTACTTCTCTCTCACTTTCACTCTTATACATTTTGTAAAACAAAGAACAGAACAAAGATAATAATGTTCAACAAGAACTTGAACGCTAAAAACTCAAAAGAAAAGTTAGTCTAAAAACGTAATAAAAAAACAAAGTTCTTGACGGGATTGTGCTTGAAGTTTCGGTGGTGAGGCTTCGTTTCATGGGACATTGACAGTATTTAAACAAGTGTGGAACGACATTAATGTATGGGTTTTGTTATCCCGTGGACCCTTTCCCAAGAGACCCCTAAGTTGAGTTTAAATTCCAATCGAGAAGCTAAGGTTGTAACTGTTGCATGCCCCTATCATTAGATTCTTTGAAAGATTCAAAGCATGCGTTGGTATGTCTTGTGGTAGATAATTTTAGGTCTAGTTGTGATTATGTATTGAATGTGTGTTTTAAAATTATGTAAGGAAAGAAATATGTATTCCGGAAAAGTGTTTTACATCAATTGTTTGAGCATGGGTGTGCTGTGTTTTAGCTATGTTGATTGCTGAAATTTGTGTGTTATAAATTTTGTGTTTTTGTATATGTAAATGTTAAAAGTGTGATGTTCAGATAAGTATAATGCTGCTGGATTTAATGGTAATCTTGTCTCAATATAATCATAAAAATATTACACTTAAAGACGCACCAAATGATCCACGAAATGCCGTAAGAATTAATGTATGAATGATGATAAAAAAAAAGCTAAAAATAGAGAACAAATATCTGACATTTGGTAGGTTGGGTTTGTTTAAAACAAAGTGGTACAAAACGCAATGAAAAATGAATGTAAAATAAGTGAACAAATATCCAACATTTGGTAGGTTTGGTTCTTTCAAACAAAGTGGTACAAAATGCAATGAAAAATGAATGTAAAATAAGTGGATCGCTAAGGATTGAACCCAAGACATCATAATTTGAAAAAAATCAACAAAAGATTGTGAGGAAAATGGATTGGAAGATATCGAATTTCTAGCTTGTTGGAAATTTTGAGTCTCAGCCAAGGATAAGAAAAATTAGTTATATTTTAAAAAAAATTGAATGAGGTCATAGGGGATTGAACCCATGACCTCACCAAATGAAAATTACATAAAATATTTATGAGAAAAATGAAAGGAAAAATATATGTGGTGAGTGGGATTGAACCCACAACCTCTTAAATAGATGAGAGAGTTAAAAGAAAAATAAAGGAGAAAAAAAATGAGGAGAGTGGGGATTGAACCTACAACCTCTTGAATGGATGAGAGAGTTAGCAGAAAAATAAAGGAGAAAATAAAATGTGGAGAGTGGGGATTGAACCCACAACATCTTGAATGGATGAGAGATTAGGAGAAAAATAAAGGTGAAAATAAATGTGGAGAGTTGGGATTGAACCCACAATCTCTTAGGTAGGTGAGAAAGTTAAAAGATAAATTAAACTAAAAATAATGAGTTTGTAGGGGGGTTGAACCCACAACCGCCTTGCCTTAAAACAAAAAAGGAGAGGAGAACAAGAAACAAACATTATGGGATTGATGGGAATCAAACTAGGATCTCCCAAATCTGAAAAATTTAATTATTAAGTTTAAAATAAGATTAAGTGTTGTTCAAGGGATTCAAAATCGGGTTCCCTTGGCCAATTCCATATTGACACATAAGTCATACTTAAACAAATATTTAATGAATGCCGCCTCTAAAGATCGAAATCAATATCTTTGATTATCTACAAGATGCATAAGTCTTGTATCGCATAATCTTGGGTAAACATGAATAACTTAGACAAACTATGAAGCCTCATGGCTAGTATCTGTGGACTCATAAGTCTATCATATATTTAAATGTAAGTGAGCCTAAGATGTATGTGATAAAACGATGTCACCCTAGAATGGTTAACTATGAGTGTCAAAAACACACTAAATGGCCAAGTGCATTGGCATATAATGAAATGAGCATTCCAGTGAAGGGGTGAATAACTATGAAAAGCACATGTGTTAAAGTTAATCAATGAGGTTACAATACGATAAGAGGCTAATGTGAAATATGCGAGCAATCTCAAATCAGCCTAAGTAAATGTTACCAAAATGTACTCACCTACTAGAGTATAAAGCTAATGAAGAGACCAGTTTATATGAACTGTCTAAATAAAGTACTGAATTTAGTACATAATTAATAATAATAATAAGATGAGAAATCATCTAATGAGCTATAATGTCCTCATGCTAAAAGTCATCTTCCATGATGTATGACTTGACTTTAATGGAACTTTATACTGAGCACCGATAGGCTAGCTATGAGCGTTGATGCCTTCATTCGAAAAGGGAGGAGGTTCATGTAACTCTCATGAGATGATACTATCGGCATGCCGGGTATGAGTATCCTTATATATCCTAGTATTTGAACCTATACTACCAATATAGGGATCTAGCAGGGTTCAATTCCCTATATACGCTAGCATGTTTTGTTCACTTGGGTCGGTGATTCCACCTCTTTTTGATGTGGGGATTATACATTGGATTTCATGATGCTCACATCATCTATATTGGTTAAGGTTAAAGTTCCCAAATAAAGAATGAGGCCAGCCTCGTTGAATGCACATAATGAAATGAACGATACCAAAGGTGTTAGGATAAGATGATCAAGAGGTGAACTAGATTCAAGTAATAACACTAAGTTATTCTTGATCATTACACAACAAACCTGATGATAGTCTAAAACTACATCCTAGGTATGACTGGTGGGTGCACTAGTATATGAAAGAATGAAAATGAAGTACGTATGAATGACGAAGTAGACTCTGTGTTTGTTAAAAATTGCTCCCTAGTTGAGGTCTCATATTTTGGGCCATCATTTTTGGAAGTCTTAATGTCAAGTCCATGATTCCAAGGTCCCATGGCATATGAAATAATGATATGAACTATGTAAAATATGATATGTGTAATATGTTATGTGCTATTTACAAAATGATAGGTATGATTATGCATGTTACTCTCATAGCATGACTTTCGTAATCAAAAATTGGCAAGTCCATTGACTTAACTTTCCATAATTCATATTGATAGGAAAGAGATCTTTTTAACCATGCATCTCCTTAGTATGTGCTTGAATATACCCATTCTTAGTACAAGTGTGTACTAATCTAATACAACTCTACATTTTTAGGTGCAAGCGCAGGCGCAGGTGGTCGTTAGAGCTCACAATCGATGATGAAGCTATCCGGACATGGAACATTCATCCGAATTCGATAGGCCCTCATGCTTTCGAGGACACTATCCTATTATATTCTAGCTTAGATATAGGTTTGAGTAAGTCGAGTATGTTCCACTAGAGTTTCTTTGTCATCTTATTTTGGACATTGTATTAGTGTTATTTTGGCAATTATACACTTAATGTAGTATGGAACTATTTCCTTCATTTGATGATCTTAATATTAGATGGTTGATTGTGAATGTTTATGAGTTTAATTAGAATGTCTTATGTGAATGTTAAGTAACAAAAATTTCAAATTTTTTGCTAAAATTAACCTAGATGAAGTTACAATGACGTATGTAGGCTTGTACGCGACCTCTCACAGGTTAATGATGCAGGTCTCATCTGGGGTCTAGACTACAGTCGTGACAACAATAAGAATTTAGGAACAGTTCTACAACTAATCATGCCATAAGACTGTCATTCTTTATTCGAAATAGCAAATCTCCTTTTTACATTCATTATGATGTTCATAAGCATCAATTCTATACATATTTCAACGACTTCAAATCAAAAGACAATTTATTCGATTGCTCAAAAATCTTAAAGTAAGTTGCCTAGCATTACAGTGAACATGCTTCACAATTCCAAAAATACAATGTTTTTGCACTTAATGGGAAAAGCATGACAATATAAGATACAAAACATTACCAAGTCAAGCATACTATCATCACACAAAGCATCAAGTCTATACCAAAAATTCCAATCCATACTAGGCAACTTATCAAGGACCACATGTATAAAAAAGGAGACATTGAACAACTTTATGTACAAAATCTTCTGGTAGCATGCTTCGATATGAAATCACAAAGAATTTCAAGTTCAAATCAAATGATAAGGCAATATTCATGCAAAACCATATAGTAAAAAAGTATTCCAAAAGAAACTCATGTCATCCATAATAACTTCAAACAAGCTTTAAGTGTATCATGAGATACATTTCTCAATATAACATGTTATTTCACATAAATTTCATATATAGCCACAGATAGCATCACATTATTAAAATATGCCGAAATTCACCTTCTCATATACTGATTCAACCATAAAACCAAGATAAACATTTAAACTCACCTTTTCTCCCTCAAACATAGAGAACAATCTCATCCAACCAATCACATCTAAAAGACCAACTTACAAGAAAATTTAAGAGAGAGATCTTATAGGATTTTTCCATGATACGATATGGAAATGATGAAAAAGGGAAACTCTATCGTCATAAAGCCTCTCGTACCATCTGATGTGTCGTGACTCACCATGAATGATACAAGACTATACTAGACGTGGATATATAAGACTTCTTGGACCCTAAACCACATTTTAAAACCTATCAAATATACCACGTTTGTCACATCCGGGGAGAACCCCCTAGAAGTAACATGGCGTACTTGACCTCTCAGAGGACTTATACAAGCCAATATTTATCATTCATCATATTTATCATTCATCGCATTGACATATTAAATTTAGCGGAAAAATTTAAAACATTTCATAGAACATCATACTCTAGAAAAATCACTTCATATATATATATATATATATATATCAAGATACTATTAACCATATACAACATCATAAACCAATTACCATGAAATCGAGATACAAGACAACCATCCTAACGTCAAGATCACAAGTTACCATTTGATAGACTAGAAGAACCTAGTTCAATTTATATAAGACTTATTTACTTTGATCATACAAGATTCATAATTAAAATCCAATCATAATATAAACTTCAAACAGTAGCTACAATTATAATCACCTATTTGAATTCAACATTAAATCATAAAAAGGCAATTTTACAGTGAATTATGGAAAGAATGAGCTAAACATGTTCAAATCTTCCTATATTGATCCACATAGATTCATTATCATAAATTCAGTACAAATTCACTTAAAACATTGTATATCACCATTTCAACTTAATAGAATCATAATTCAATCGATAATAAGTCAAGATCAAAAAGCCGATGCAACGACTAAATCAATTTAGGGAGGGATCATGAGTTCATAATCCAAATGGATTAAATTAACTTTAAAACCAATAAATTATTATCAATTAATCATGATTTAACCATTAAAATTTTTTGATAAAGAACCCATGGATAGATTGAACAAGAAGAAATTGATCAAGTTTTTCTCTTTGAAACTTTGAGATTATCTCTCTAGATGGAATGATAATTAGAGATAAATGATCATCATAACTTTATATACATTAAAAGTTCTAAAAATTGGTGAATAAATCATGACAATTCAAACTCCAATCTGTCCTGAGCTTCAACAACAATGGAGTTTTCGAGGTAGAAGATTTTAGGAGGGAAAGTTCAATTTCGTGAGAAGAGATTGGGAATGGGGTGTTCACGTGTTTGATCCGTTATATACAACCAAATATATCTAAGTTAATCAACTAGAATAATTTTAGGATTTGGGTTAATTTAACATTCACCCCTTAAATAAAACAGTCCTTTAGACAGTGTTGCAGGCCACCACCAACGGAACACCATCGACTGGCCGTTGGTCAATCAACTGGCCATCCCTTGGCTTCCTTATATTATTCCTTCGCCTATTTTTGCTTTGATACCTTCCCAATAGAAGTTTATATTGATTATACGTCACAAACAGGCCGTTGGTCAACCCATTGGCCGTCGTTTGGTCCGTCGATTGACACAGCCAAGGCAGTGTCTCGACCAGGCTTGTGTCCTTCTTGTTGGCCCTTTTGCGGGGCCCTTTAGAAGTCATACCCAGATGTTACAAACATACCTATAACCCTTGACATGTTTTATAACTCCCACATAAGTTTCACCAAAAACAAATACTCGCAACTCGTCCAAACGGGCTAGGCCCCATCAAGACACACTTGAGCACCTTAAGGTTTATCTTTCGAATGACTTGGACGTTCTTGGTCGTTCGACCTCCAAACATCTTAAAACTCCATATACCATCTTTAAACATCGTTATAACTCATTTTTGGACTCCATAAGCTTATGACATACAATATATAAACATGTATAGACACATGAGGCACATAGGTGACTAGTCGTCGAACATTTTGGTCATCCCTTGACGTTGGACATCCAAATCACCCCAGACTTTATACACTTCCTCTTAAATATATTATAATTCATTTAAGGACCTTATAACATTAATAAAAAAATATTAGGCTTCTAGACACTCTAACTCATTTTGGGGTCTTATACCATGTGGGCTAAACATGGAATCTTGTATAATAAAACCCCACACCGAAAGAATATGGTGTACAGGCCAAAGTAGAACCTAATATGATATAGATTTATAGGTGGATCCACTAGCTAGTATACTATGGTGGAAAAATAGTTCAAGAACTAGGAGATGTATAAGAGACCCATATTTCCACATCACATGGCAGCCTCAATCTCAATAGGGTCATTGTGAACCTACCTTCAAACATAGGAAGGTAAACCCCTCATATCTAGTTCATCGGTGCTTAGCTTATGTCCATTTCACGAATAACCTTTGAGTTTTCTTTTATCATAACATATAATAGGTCATAGGAGATAAACTCCTGGTGTAAACATGATCATGAGCTCTTTTTGATTATATGAGAATTTCCTTTCATCATAACCCTTCATATGTGCGATTTAATATAACATAGTCGTCTAGTGTAAAGCATACAAGAGGATATCGAAACTTACACTTTTCATAATTTTATAATTATTTTCACAAGTAACATGGTCATATCCACACAACAACATTATGCATACTTCCACAACATAGCATAGTGATTTATAGGCTAACATAAACGTTGTAGGGCAATCACAGCCTTAGAAGACTTACCTCTAGATTCCAAGAAACTTATTCAAGAACTTACGTTAGACATACAACTTTCATAACCATAACATCATGAAATACTCAATAGCATAATCAAGAACAACTCTTATAATCATATACAAGATCAATGCATAATGTAGGGTAAAGAAAAAGATCATTTAAGTGTTCATTCTAGTAAGAGTTCCAATCCCTACATTTTTCATATTATCAAGTAGTTGAAACAATCATATGAAACCATCGTCTAGATAAGAACATGCTTCATATAAAATTAAATCATAACTAACCACATATTCATCAATTCGTGTGAAATAGACCACACAAAGCACTTACTTTTCATTGAAAGTCTTAAATATAGAGTTAGGAAGAAAATCTGTTTAGTAGAGTAAAAACCCTACAATTGATGTTTTTGAAAACATATATTTGAAAAGGCCTCTTGGGTGAAGGAATCCCAACAGTTAAACCATACCTTATATATGAGGAATCCACGAAACTTTGATGAAAAACTTGAAGTCTTCATCTTCTTTCTTAAGCTTTTCTTGTTCTTCAATGAAGTTTGGAAAAGATAGCGTTCTTGAGAGAGATGAGAGAATTAATATTTGAATCTGATTTTGATGTGTAGATGTTTTCTAAAACTGACCTAATATACATATATAGTCGTCATATGAATTATACAAAAGATCCGACACTTGAATGAGTCTTTTTAAGAAGTTAAATTACAAAAAAAATGACCTTAACGATTCAAGCAAGTAGTTGCGCGTCACGGGGCCAAATCCCATCATTTTTATTAAATTTTGAATCTAGACAGTGAGGTGCGGGTCAGTCTCGCTTGCGAGTCTACCTCTCAAATCTTGAGGCACCTACGTGTCAGGCTCGCATCGTACGCCTTGCCTCCAATTCTGTCAGCTCGTAGGCTGCAAGGCAGCCTGCCCACCCATGCTTGGGCCCTCCAAAGGACCCTTCGGGTGGTCCTTGGGGTGTCGTTACTAGAATTTTGGATCCTTTGTAGTACATACTACCTATCCAAGGTCTCTTTATAAGTTTTGTACTTTATTTGACACTTCAAAACCTTCACCAAACATAGGGACGTCAACTAGTTTGAATTAGCTAGTTTCCGGACGCCAAGGTCTTTCTTAGTCATTTTTGCTCTAAACTTTTCCAAATGTGTTTATTACATTGATATATGTATGGAAACATCTTTTGAAACATTAATTTAATGATTAAGCTCTAGTCTAAGTCATGGAATTTTCGGAGTGTTACACTATGCATTTCAATCTTATATCACAACTTCTCAAATATTATTGTTGGGAATCCTTAGTTTATAAGTTTACAATATTTTCATTTGAATGAGATTTTGAACGTGTATATCATAATTTTGTTGAATATCATTTGTGAAAAAGACTTTTGGTGAAATATACTTTGTCCGATCTATTTTGATTGTATCCTCCCTTCAATTGAGCTATATATTATTTTCGTATACGATGGATGGAATATCCTTTGTCAAAGGAAATCATAAATGTTATAAATATGATAGATCATCATTCCAACCAAACACTTCCCGGACTTACATGATAGATCACTAATATTTTTACATGATTTCAAGAACAGGATACCCGTGTTTGTTAAATGCCAAGATATTGTTGTTCCTCTACATGTAGAAAATATCTCAATTGGGATAGATCTTTTTGTATTTCAAATAAATATTTTGCATCTACATAATCAAATCATTTCTAACTCATGAGAAATTAATAAATTTTAATGAATCTCGTCTTTTCTTCTCAAAGAAAATCACACATCTTCTAGAATTTGCAAAACCAACAATCTGTAAGTACACCAATAGCATTAATACATGACATTTTTAATCATTTTCATGAAGTTGAAAATATTCTTTCTTTGTGATAGGAAATCTCAAAACCATTGGTTACACAAGGAAATTGTTTTAAGACATTTTAAGTCCGTCAATAAATTTCATACAACATTCATTGTCTAGTTAGACATGATAATTAGTCATTATACATACTCAAGTATTTTATTTATAAATCTCACTGCATCCACCATTGGAGAATATATCTTCATTTAATAATGTTAGGATTTCTGTGAAAATCGTTTATGTCATGAGGCACAAATTGTACTTTATATTTTACGGTTATACTTTCGCACAATGATCCATGTGTACCCTCACTGACATATATTTTAATCTATTAACGATATATTCAAAAGCATCACTTTTCTAAGTGAAATAAAATATACTTGAATAGTGTCAATAATTTATCTGTCCACACTATATGACACATTTGATTTTAACCATTTATAGCATTGAGTGATACATCATATCAAATATACCGTCGATGGCCATTTTGATTCGATTCAAATACGACATAACTAATCCAAATCTTTTCATTTTTCATCATTTTCATGTACCTGAACCTTTGCCAAGATCTTATGAAATGTTCGTGCTCTTTTTAAAGCACTTGCCTCATTATCAACGACAATTTTGATAAATTGCTCCTCTCCTTTATCAAGGAGTTTTACATTTGGAATCAATTTCTCTATCACACTTCTGGCGTACCATAACTCTATCCTTCAAAGACTATTTATTGGAGCATTTCCTGCTCAATCAAAATATTGGGTCAGCATGGAAAATTACTTGCAACATTTTTTAAATCTCAACATTTTGGAAATCTATTATCTCTTGAACATCAAGTTCACATTTTTTTAATGCGTATCTAGATAATTCACCCGCGCATAATTTTCAGCTGCTACACATATCTCCTCCTAATGATAAGAAATCTAACATTCACCCTCAATCTTATTTGGGGATCCATCTTGGTCAGTGGTGGAGAAATAAAATCATATGTGTTCACATAATTTTTTGATGGAAACTATTTGATTCTTGACCCTGAACCAATTGTGTTGGGAGAACCTTGTTGGCTTGATACAGACATGTTAAATAAACTCATGTGATACCAAATTTTATTTGAGATATTTGTTCTCATAAATAATTGTATAGCCATAATTGGAGGCATACAATATCTGCTAAACCAACCAGCATTATAAACATGACTTTATAGTTTTGAACTTTGCTCTTAGTTTAATAATTCGAGCAAACAACCTTACAAAAACCAATTTGTAAGTTGATACAAATGAACATGTGATAATACCATAAATGCATCTTTTAAATCATAATAGTAAAGGCCTATATTCACCTTTTTATATGATCCAAATCATTTTAGGGGATACAATCTCAATCTTAGCTAGTACAATGATTATTTTACCACGAGAATAAGTTACAAAAGAGAATTCTTGAAGAATCTTTTATTTTCTCAACATATAGCCACGTGAATTCTCAATTTCTCTTTCTTCACATTTGAATCAAAATGGCCAACTGATATTTATTCTACTATACTTTAGGTTACTTTTGCATGTGATTCCATCATCATGCACATGTTTGTATGCAACAAACAAAGAAAAAAAGGGGTAATTTTAGATGTAATTAGTTATAACCCGCTTTGATTTCAGTAATTTTTAGATATTAAATCTTTCGATAATTTAGTCTCAATGTAATATTTGTTTTTAATTCTTCCGAAACATGAAAAGTTTCTTTTGAGACTTACTACAACCCCAAAATTATGAATAATTTCAATCCTCCTAACAGTGTAACAAATTAGCCTTTCAAAACTATCAATTAATTTTGTGTACTACCAGAATTTTCACAATGTAATTCTTATTGTGACCATCTCCTTCAAGGAGAAAATTATTATTTTTGTCATGTTTAAAACTATTACATTCAAGACTTATTTCTTAATAAACAAAGACAAATCTCTGCTTCCACACAAAAACATTTATTATGGTCATGGCCACAACCCTTACAAAAAAAATCTTTCTTTATTTTGTCCTCCAATCATTCATTTTAATACATACCACAATATTTGTGTAGTACTTAAAGTATATATATGACAAAAATGAACATTTATTTCAAATATTTCTTTTCGATCTCTCAAACCTCCCGTAGAGTTGAGATGTGACATTCATCCAATAATACATGAACATGTTCTTATCCAAAGTGATATGTGACATTCAACCATTTGCCATTTTTCAGACATAAAAATACATTGCCACCACATTCACATAAGAGAATGGGTAAATTAGTCATATTATATCATCATTATAGTTCATTAGGACTTAAACCTAATGTCTTATCCATATAAAGACGTCTTTGGTCATAAATTAATGGGACTTTAACCGAACTTCTTATTATCATGGTGCACCGATACTTTACCTCGATGTCTTACCCACTCTATACTGTAAACCTAATTTCATCATCTTACCCTGAACCAGTGCCTTAATAAAACAAATTCATTACCAACAAAAAAATCAAAAATCAAAAATATAATATCAAATGAACAAAATCAATTAATTAGAACAACATGTTTGAATCATATAAAAGTCCAACGTTAAAATAAATTTGAACATTTTAATGCTCCCTAACAACATTGTTATGATGATTATTATAATTTACTAACCATTTTATAATAACTACGAAAAAAGGTTGGTTAGTACAAATAATTTGTTAATAATTCAACAACTAAATATTTAGATAAAGAAAAATAGAGAGGTGAAAAAGTAACCAACAATAATAATCCAATCAATATGTATGTCACATAACTCAATAACACAAGATCATAAAGAACAACTTCTTTACAAACTGTTAACTTACAAACTAATTTTACTTTTTAAATATATAATTGATCAAATTAAAAGTTTGCTTAATGTAAAAGCAACTTGTTGGACTCATATGATTTTAAGATGGTAATAAAAGTAATGATGCATGGTTAAAAGTAAAAAAATAAAATTATACAGCAATTTACCTTGAGAGAAAAATAAACACAAATATGTTTACCTTCTTTATATTTTATTTTCTTCAATCCTTCAATAGTAGAAAAATGGTGCTTATAGCGTGTTGTCAAACTAAGGCAAAATAAGACAAGATATGGAGCAATAAAAATAAGAGGACAAGACATAAGAGTTTTTCTTATTATTCCAAGTCTTCAAGTAAATACAATATGAACTCTTATATCTCTATTTTTAGTGTAGCATTGAGGCGTCCAGAAGGTTAGTCATTAACATGAATACAATGGAGGAGGTTATGAAAGTTAAATTTTAAAAGAATAATGATTATGAAGTTGGAGGTTTTGGAGGTTATGGTTTTCTTCATATTTGAAGAAATTAATATAGATAATGGGTGAGTAACTCCATGGTGTAGTGGACATCCACAATTTAATAGTTTATAACAATTTAAGTGTTCAAGTTTAATCCACAAGCAAATGGGTGTACGAGACATTTACATGTGATACCAAAGTGATTATGAGATTACGGTGACTAGAGTACCAAAGGTCCAAGACTGGAAACATTATTCAGGTGACACAAATGGATTACAAATACATGATATTGCATATTATGCATTCTACTTCTGATATATAATTAAAAATTATGCTACCTATTGCATATATTTATACCTATGAGGCACGAATGGGTACAAGTTCACGAGTATGATCTTAGTTCACTACTGGAAGGCACCACCATTTCTAGGAATTTATAGGGTCTGACATATATATTTATATATATATATATATATATATATATATATATATATATATATTGACACGTATGTATTCATTGATTTATGTATTTGCAACATACGATAATACATGTGTATCATGCATATTTAATTTATAGAAGGCATTATGATGTTAGTCATAGAAGCTACAAGAGTTTCTATTTCAAGTTGTATATTTATTACCTTTTTTACAACCACTATTTATTATTCTATGAAAAACATTTACCCCGCACCGGGTTTTTACACCAAGTTCATAAAATTTACGTTATCATGTGATTTTGTGAAGTAAAATGAACTATAATTTTAAACACATATCATGCATATATTGGGTTGATTTAAATACCCAATGCGGGTAAGTAGTACAGTTATTCTATTCCTATCTTACATACCAGTAAATTTTTACTCGTATTGATATCTTATTGCTTGGGGACGCATTTTTGTTTTCTGTATGCAGGTCCAGGTAGATTTTCATATTGACACCTCTTGTAATTCGGGGATCAACTGTGATTTGGTAATCTCCACTTATTCATAGACCTTTCATAAGATGATACTTTTACTATGCATTTTTGGGAATCGGGGCCTTTTCCCGACCAATACTTATGTCACTCGTAAAGGCTATTGGCGACACATTGTTCTAGTTTTCTTTCAACAGTTTCTAGTCTTGAGCCCCATAAACTTGGCATGTATATATATGTATGTACGTATGTATATCTTCATTTGAATCCTTGTTGTATATCTAGTACTTTACTATATTTTGCTTTTCAACCTTCATCTATGCACTTGCCAATATTAACTTATGATTTTAAGGGTCCAGTCATAATATTTTAGATGTTATTCTTCCAAACCTTCTAGGTTTATAATTGATTTGGTATGTTTGAGTGGCTAACTCAATTGCATAGGGCGTTTAGTGCCAGTCACGCCTTCGCTTTTTTGTGGCATGAAAAACTGCTTATTATAGTAAGTCGTGTCATAGGGAGTCCACAAGACGTGTCTTTTATATTCTTTTTTATGGGTGTGTTGTGCACCAGACTTATAATGAAGAGTCTATATGGCATTTAGATTGGTTACATTTCTTTTAACAAATACATCATGAAATATAGCTGAGTTATAAGTATGTATGAAATCTAAATTTGTGCTTTATGTTCCTTTTATGTTCAGTTGGATTTATCGAGACTTTACAGTAGATATTGTTGGTCATATGGAATTTTTACAGATGATATAGCTATGTATGCTCGGCTTTGTTTTTGATATGGTAATGAATTTCTGGAAGCATTTTTATGCTAATGTTATTTACTGAGAAAGGACTGCCAGATTACTGATTCAAGGCTTCATTTGTAGACTTAGTGTTTGAGGTAGAGGATTGTATTTTCTAGGATTTATTACCTAGTAAGTGTATCATGTGATTCGTGAAGAATGAGAATTTGAGTTAAGTTGAGTCCAAAGTATGTAAGGCTATACAAGATTATTTAGAGGATTGAAAGGGTGGCATATAAGCTTGATATGCCTTCAGAATTTGAAGCAGTCCATCTAAAGTTCATGTATCTATGTGGTAGAAGTTAATGGGAAATGCTTCTTGGATTATGCCTTTTTAGTATTCGTGTCTCTAAGGACATGTTATATGCGGAGGTGTTAGTGTCTATGATGGATTGGCATAAAGAAGGATTTTTACAATAGAAGCGGTTTCTATGAAAGTGTTATGGTGGAATAACAACGTTGAGGAAATAAGGAAGAATTACCCCCAACTAATGACGACTTAAGCTGAGTTGTGTTTTGATATTTGACACGCAAACCTGAGACAAACTTAATCGGATTTTAAATGCCTCAAAAATTCATTTTATATGGAATGTCACAAGCTTGATATATGAAGCCTTGTTAGTATATTTCCAACCTGGATTTCAGATTTGAAGATGTAACAATTATATCCTCTCTAATAGAACAATAGCAGCAATGAATAAAACCAAGAGATTGTTCAAATCTATCTGCAGATGAATGTTCTTAAGAAGGGGAGAATGTGAGACCTCGTGATTCTTTCGTATAATACGTGTGTCATTGCATGTCTGTATGAGGATTATATGACTTTGTGTATCATTGAAGGAGTATAAGTTTTCAAAGAGGAGGTAAAAACAAATATACTTGGACTAACGTTATCGGTCATGGATGTCCTTAAACAAGTTCGGGTTAAAGATTGTCAACTCTAAAACCCCTCCCTTTTGGAACATTTAAGTTAACTTGGACCATTGGGGATAAGAAAAAAAGTGTCTTATATTCAAATAAGTAATTTTTATAAGGTGAAATAGTTGCCCCGTGTTAGTAAGTTATGTTTTGTAGTCAAGCAAGTTGTGAAATAAAATTTTACAAAGGTTAGAGGAAGTTTCTTTGCTAAACCTTCAGAAATTTGAGTTCAATGTGTTGGAGTTTTTTCTACAAATATATAAAGCTTTAGAAGAATATCAATATATTGAATTGAAGTTCTACGAGTCTACTTTTAATGCACTACACCATTTGTCCATACGACTTGATAATTGTGAGATATTAAGATTTTAGTGATAATGAACATGCAGGCACGTGAATGTTAATAGATCTATATCCTCTCTAAATTTCCCCTATCAATCAAGGAAAGATCTACAATATTTCAATGTTGTTTAACCCTCGTAATGTTAATAGAGATTGTGTTACTTCATTCCTCCTCTTAGTTGAAATTTGAAGGATTCTGTCGTTTTTTTGTGGTGTTTTTTTGGTTTGTTGGTAATAATTCTCACCCTTCATTTTATTGAATGAGTCCAAGTTATAGCAAAACCGTATTTGAAAAGTTACATGATGTTGGGCTGTTTTGAAGCATACTTTTTATTTTGTTGTTGCTGGAATCTTTTAGGAAATGATTTATATGTGTGTGGTTCTTGTTAATACGAGACTGGAAGAGAAGAAGAAGTGTATATGGATATTTAATTGTAATATATATCAGTATAACGCTGTTTCTACTATTACATTACATTATTCCAATTGTTTCTTCTTTGTTTAACAACTTTTGTTTAAGCATATTCCCATAGGATTAGTACTCCTTCCTATATTCCCATATATATATCTTCCATGTATTCCCTTATAAGGTTAACACTTCAATACAATCAATATTCGTTCATGGTATCAAGACCCAGAAAACCTAGATCTCTTTTTCTCTAGGTTTTTTTTTCTCTCTTTCGGGCACTGATCGTTCCCTCTCTTCTCTTGGGCGGCGGCAGCCATGACAACCGAGGTGGATCCTCTCGATTCACTTCCTTCTGGCGTTAAACTCCTTCTCAGGCATCGTCATGCCCTGATTCCCAAAAAATTATCAGACATAAATTACCCTACATGGAAAATCACCTTTATTACAGCCCTTGAGGCCAATTACCTTCTCAAATACGTCGATGGAAGAACAGAACCGCCGCCGGCAGTCATCATCGCCACGGACAAATCAGAAAAAACCAATCCAGCCCATGCCGCCTGGAAAGCAGTGGACGGTCAGATCCGATCATGTTTGATTGCGGTCATCTTTCCCACGGTTCAGAAACACATCTGATCCTACACAACTACTTCAGCCCTGTGGACGGCCCTCGCAACACGCTATGCATTAATTTCCCACTCTCATATTTTTCAATTGCGTGATCGTCTCCACACAATTACCAAAGGCACGAAAACTATGGCGCAGTATTTAGACGAGGTCTCCACCATCATCACAGCCCTCGACACCGCGAACGAAATCATTCCCGAAAAAGATCTCGTCATGTGCATCGTTCGGGGGCTCCCATCAGCTTGCTCCTCCATTAAACAGGTTGTTCGCATCAGTGCAACGCCCGTTGACCTTGCTACTCTCTCCTCGTGGCTAAAAAGTGAAGAAATCAATGTGGATCTTGAGAGCAAACTTCTTCTCCGAGAAGCCGCTGTTATGGAGCCGGCCACACCGCAAGCCAGAACTATCGCAGGGGACGTGGTGGTGGCCGGCAAGGTAGCCGCGGTGGCTACGGTAGAAACAGCGAAGGCCGCGGGCGCGGCACTCGGTAGGGCAGTCGTCCGCCGTACGACGGTCAGCAGCACGGCAGCAACAACAGCCTGCACTCCTTCGGCAGCGGCGGGCAGTCATCTTCCAGCGGCGGGCAGGGCACTTACGAGCGGGATCGTCCAACTTGTCAAATCTATAAGAAAACAGGACACACCGCTGTTCGTTGCTGGTTTCGGTATGAGGAGAGCCGAAATAGTGATAACCGTGCTAATTATGCATCTCAAGCCGGCCCTTCCTCTGAATGGTTGTTAGATACTTGGGCCAACATGCACGTTACTTCTGATCTATCCAAGCTTAACGCTCCAAATACATATCATGGCTCCAATGGTATTACTGTTGGCAACGGTGAGTCCCTTAATATTTCTCACACTGGCACGGGTACCATTAAAACCCCCACCGCTATCTTTCACCTAGGTAACCTTACCCACGTCCCTTCTATTAAAACGAATCTCCTTTCAGTTTACCACTTCACAAAAGACAATAATTGCTCACTCTTGTTCACCTCTAATGATTTTCAGATCCTAGACAATACTACCAAGAGGGTGATTTTTCAGGGCCCCTGTGAAAATGGTCTGTACGTTCTTCCTGGCACAAGTTTGTCTGCCCACCCAGTTTCAGAAAACGTTCCTGTGGCTCCGGTGGCTCTTTCGGCTGATGGCCACAGTATGTTGTGGCACAGTCATCTGGGTCACGCGTCTACTCAAATAATAAATTCATTAATGTCTCAATTAGGTTAATCTTCCATTCATGTAAACAATTGTGACTCTTGTTCAATTGCTAAATCTCATAAATTACCTTTTACTTTATCTGAGAAGCGTACAACTGCACCTTTTAAAGTTATTCATTCTGACCTATGGGGTCCTACTGCTGTTCCTTCATTTGTTGGTTTTTGCTATTATATTTATTTTGTGGATTATTTTACAAAATACACTTGTTTGTACCCACTAAAACTCAAATCACAGGCATACACCACCTTTGTCACTTTTGAAAAAATGGTCAAAAAAAAATTCAATTCTCATGTTAAACTTTTTCGAAGTGACAATGGAAAGGAATATGTAAATAACATCTTTGGCCAGTTTCTGCAATCCCTGGGAATTATACATCAAACCTCCTGTCCATACACTCCCGAACAGAATGGGGTGGCTGAGTGTATGCATCGCCATCTCATTGAAACGGTGGTTACTCTTCTACATCAATCTCATCTCCCTGTCTCCTTTTGGGTAGAAGCTCTAGCCACCGCAAACTACCTCATTAACAGAATGCCCAGTCACACCCTCTCCAACAAATCACCCTATCAACTCCTTTACCAAGAACTTCCCAATTATACCAACCTCCGCGTCTTTGGGTGTCTTGCCTACCCTTTGCTACGCCCTCATATTACTCACAAATTACAACCCCGATCTCATCCTTGTATTTTTTTGGGCTATCATCCTACCTCCAAGGGTTATCGCTGTCTTGACCCAAAAACTCATAAAGTCTACATATCTCGTCATGTCAAATTTGTTGAAAATGAGTTTCCCTACTAGTCTTTTGTCTCCTCCACAAATACATCATTCATTGGGGTCCTTCCCCTTTTTCCAACATACTCACAGGGTCCCTGACCACCTTCTCCCACGCCTCCACCCACAACCCAACCATCCCTCATCACCCCTTCGACCGTCACCCACAATACACCCGCAACCACCACCCACACTCACAACCAACCCGAACCACCCCATACCCACAACATCTCCAGCCCGATCCGTTTTGGGTCCTTCCCGGCCACCCCCGAATCACCACCGCCCGTGCCACCTCCCAATACTCATCCAATGTTAACCCGTGGCAAAGCCAGTATCTTTAAACCCAAAACCTTTTAGGCTACCATACTACCAAATACACCCCTTACCGATAGTGAACCAACAACCTACTCTGTTGCCTCAAAAAATGCTTATTGGCGTCATGCTATGGATGACGAGTTTAAGGCTTTGACTGATCAAAAAACTTGGTTTCTTGTACCTAAGCCCCATGGGCGGCACCCAGTGGGTTGTAAATGGGTGTACAAAATTAAACAAAATGCAGATGGCAGTATTTCCAGGTACAAGGCTCGTTTGGTTGCTAAAGGCTACAATCAAGAGTATGGTCTTGATTACTCTGAAACATTCAGTCCTGTTATTTGGTAGGAAACCATTCGCCTGGTACTGTCACTCACCGTGCGCAACAATTGTCTCATCAATCAGTTGGATGTTTCCAATGCTTTTCTTCATGGCATGCTTGATGAAACTATCTACATGACGCAACCACCGGGCTATGTTGATCCCTGCTTTCCTCAACATGTTTGCAAACTCCAGAAATCTCTGTATGGGCTAAAGCAAGCCCCCTGTGCTTGGTACACACGTCTAAAAACGTTCCTCCAGGGACTCGGCTTCACGTGTTGCGTACACGACACGAGTCTGTTTACTCGACATTCAGCACACGATACAGTCATTCTTCTTGTCTATGTAGATGATATCATTATTACAGGCTCTACTACGGCTCTCATTCAGGATGTCACTCGAGCTATGCATACTACCTTAAAAATTAAGAACCTTGGCCCGTTACATTATTTTCTGGGAATGGAGGTTTCTCAGACAGGCAGTGGCTTGTTTCTTCATCAGTCAAAATATGCTCGAGATCTGTTGCAGAAAGCTGGACTGGAAAAATGCACCAGTCAACCAACACCGATGGCAGTCTCTTGCTCTACGAATGGAGCCGACACCCCCTTTGCCGATATCACCCACTTCCGCAGCCTCATTGGGGCTCTACAGTATTTGGCCATTACCCGTCCTGACATCCAGTTTGCTGTCAACCGAGTTGCTCAGCGCATGCATCAACCAAGTGAACATGATTACCATTGTCTAAAACCCATTCTCAGATACATTTTTGGCACTCTTGGTCGTGGTTTACTCATTCGACCCGCGGACTTGGAGCTTCGGGGTTTCTCAGATTCAGATTGGGCGAATGATAAAAATGACAGAAAATCTACATCGGGGTTTCTCATTTTTTTGGGGCCGAACATGATCTCCTGGTGTACAAAAAAAGAACCCAAGGTCTCTCGGTCCACGACTGAAGCTGAATATCGCGCCCTTGATCTTCTTGCTACTGAGACCATGTGGGTCACATATATTCTTCGCGAACTCCGCACCACTCACACTGTTCCTTCTCTCTATTATGACAACAAATCAACCATCTGTGTGGCCAAGAATTCCGTCCTACACACAAGAATGAAGCATGTTGATATCGATTGTCTCTTTGTTAGCGATGAAGTTCAGGCCGGCACCATGACTGTGCAGTATGTACCCACTGAAGAACAACCGGCTGATATTCTCACCAAGCCTCTCCCGAGCCGACAGCACGATTACCTCAGTTCCAAGCTTCCGTTCGCTTCCGCTCAGCTCAGCTTGAGGGGGGATAATAACAGATAGTATTAAATAAATAGTATTAAATAATATTAGTATTTACTGTGTACTAATCCTAGTCCTATTAGGATTAGTACTCCTTAATCATAGTCCTATTAGGATTAGTACTCCTTCCTATATCCCCTATATATATCACCCATGTATTTCCTTATTAGGTTAACATTTCAATACAATCAGTTTTCGTTCAGTTATGAAGAGAAAGTCATGACTCCAAATGTAATTGTTTGACGAACGTTTAGGAAGATGATTGAAAGCGGCGACTTCAAGTTACTATGGTTATATTGAAAAACAATAGGAATGCATTTCATATATCATTTTATGGATTTAATGGTTTGAAGACTTTTTATTAGGACTTGGTTATGGTTATTTTTGGGTTGGAAAGAGGGATGTGGAGATACACGGAGTTTTTATGATTGTGCAGGGATAATATATTTGGTTTTGTTCAATATTACATAGGTCTCTACTAGTTAATAATTAGTGCAAAAATGTACATTATGTCATTAATATGGGCTTGTAATTTTGAGAAGAGAAGGTAATGAAGCATACATTTAAAAATGGTTTGGCAAGCTAATTACTATACTAGTAAGCTCTAAATTGCTACTTTGACCATGTGGCGTTATATTCTACATGTAATGGTTGTGTAAAATGATTTTCTGTAGACTACATACTGTGACGAAGATATACAATATATATTGATACAAAAAAATGAAGAATTGAGGTATGTTAAGGCTAATCACTGATCCTTCATTTTCCCCAATATCAATTTTTTTATCAAAATGGTCGAAAATCTGCTGTCAAAAAAATTGTAGAAAAAGCGGCGGAGAGTGTAGTTTAGTCTATAGTTTTCTTGGATTTAAGTTTTTTTGAAACCCAGAAAATCTATAAATAACATCATTTAGTCCGTCGCTTTTCTTGATTTATAGAAAATAAATTTTCCAGAAAAATGATGGACATGGTCCTTTTTTTCTTTTTTTATGGGATTTTTAAAAATCAAATTTCACAAAAAATGACGGAATGCATCGCCTTTTTTAACAAAAATGGAAAATTAAAATATAGAGACAAGTCCGTCGCTTTTGTTAAAAAAATTCAAAAATAAATTATCATTTTGCGATGGTGTCCGTATCTTTTTTAAAGCTCGAGCTGAAAAGCGATAGACGTGATTCCATTGCAGTTGCCGGCTCTTTTGGACAAAAAAGTGAAGGATTGTGGCACATTTGTCTATCTATATTTGGAAATTTTTTAGTAGTGATCCCTCCTACTAATTGGGGTTGACATATTCTACTCCAAGATACCAATGTTATCTTCATTGCTTCTACTTTACCAATCCACAAAAACCATTTGCACATCTTTTCAATCAATTGTGATGTATTCTCTGGTAAATATTAAAATTAGTGACCAATATGTTTGCATTGATATCAACAAACTTCTTATCAATTCAGCTCTGCAAGCATAGGAAAGGAATTTTACTGTCCAAGATGAGGTCCGACCTAGCATCTTCTCCAACAAAAATGGATAGCTTTTTAGTAGTAAGACGTACCCCTATATATCTAAATGGCATGTCCCCTCTAATAAAACTAGTGTATGCCATTATTTTATCATGTTCATAAATGCTTACTCGTCCGAAGTATGTTGAACTTTTCTGGTATTTGCTATCAACCCTGATGCCTTTGAGAGGACCTAGAAGGTATCAAAGAATAATTGGACAAATCTATCATCACCTATAACGAATAACAATAAATCATCAGCAAAACCCTACAGAACTATGTTTACCATTGAGCACATAGGATGGTATTTGAATTCTCTGTTCCACTTGAGATTCTTAAATAATCTACTTAAAATTCCATACTCAACAGAAACAGGAAAGGGGACACATTATCTCCTTGCCAAAAGCCTTTTTTCGCTGGAAAATGAGTAGAAGGCACAACATTTATCAATATAGAATAGGTAACTGTTTTGAGGCAGGCCATTATCCAGTTAATAAATTTTGTGGGCAAGTTCAACATTTTGAGCATTTGTTCAAGAAAAAGCCACTCAATATTCATACGCCTTCTGCATTTCAATCTTCATCATACTTCATGGAGATATTTCTTTTCTACCATACCATTTCACCAACTCGTGGCTAAGTAGAATGTTATCCAGTATCATTCTCCTAGGTACAAAAGTTGCTTGTCTTGGATCTACCAAATTGTCCATCACAGATTGTATACTTCTTGTTAATATTTTGTAAATAATCTTGTACATAATGGTGAAACATGAAATTGGCCTATACTCCTTCACTTATTACTAATGCTTAGTTTTTGTAATCAAAGAGATAAGAGAACGTTTAATAGCATTACATATTACATCAGTATCAAAAACGTGTAGCAAAACATGCATGATCTCCTTACCCATTATAGGCCATGTTTTCTTATAAGATAGAGCATTGAACCTATCCCCACCTAGGGCCTTGTTACCCTGGATAGTCAACAAAGCATTGTATACATCTTTTGTAGTAACCTTATAAATCAGTAGTAGATGTTGCTCTCTATTCAAAGTTCGTCCTAGCATCATATTATCAGGATGGACAAAGGTTAATTGCTCTGCTGCTGTACCCAATAGTGCCCTGTAGAAACTCACTATCTCTTCTACTATTCCTTTGGTATCCTCTGTTACAATTCCAGCTGCATCTATCAACCTTGTAATAGGATTTTGGGCTTGTCTATTCCTCATGCATGCATAAATTTATGAAGTATTCAAATCTTCTTCTTTTAACCACTGAAACCTAGCAATCTGTTTTGTTGCACTTTCCTCTACATTCCTCCGCTTTTCCATTTTTATTTTGAAGTTCTTCTCTGGTTGATATTGCTCCATTTGATTATCACCTTTTCTTCCTGCAAAATCTTTAGTTGATCTCTAATCGTAGTTACTTTGGATTGGATCCCTTGAAAATCATGGTTACTCAAACCCTTCACAGGTTGTTTCCATCTTTTGTTTTCCTGCAAACCTCACTTATTGAGCTAGCCAGTCTCTATTATTCCCAACTAGTGACCATTGTATGCATGATTTTCGGGTGATCAACAAAGTAATAGAAGAATCTAAATGGTTTAAGACCAGTACTTTCCCCTGCATCTATTGTAACACACAAGGGGTTGTGATTCAAAACACTAGGATCAAGTATGCTGCACTACAAATGGGTCAAATTTTTAATCCACATAGCATTCACAAAGGCTTTATCTATACAACTATGAGTATGTCCATTCATCCATGTGTAATTCCTACCCATAGTCTTCAATTTTGTCAAACCAGTGTCCAGTAAACATTGTTTAAAGTCCTTGATTTCTGTCTCCTGAACCTGTGAGCCCACTATTCTATCCTCAATGCACAATATAGAGACTTAAACGCACCTATTACAAGACAAGGTTGTGTGCATCTCATGTTATATTGATTAAGCTCATACCACATGTCCCTTCTATCCAACACACCATGCTTAGGACATAACACATATCATCCCCTCACCTTAACTGCTCCATGAATCACTTCCTTATGTGTCCCCGTATTGAAATCCCACAATCATTGGTTCCATAATAACCAAATTCTGCCCTATGGATCCTCTACATAATTATTATGCCATATCCAATTCTAGATATCTTCATCAAAAGTTAAGCTGAATAGTTCTCCTTCATTCTAGTTTCTGTAATAGCTACTACTCCTACTTTATTTTCATGTGAAACACATTAATCTCCTTGTGTTTATACACTTTATTAAGACCTCTCACATGTCACGACCAGAATCTAGAGCTAGATGAGACCGGCGTCATTGACCTCTCAGAGGTCGTAGGCAATCCTACATACGTCGCTCTTTCTTTACATAGGTTAATTTTAGTGAAAATTTTGAAACTTTTATTTCTTAACATACTTATTAAAACATTCTCATAAATACATTATTTTTCACCACCAACAATCTAATATTGAGAGATAAGAAACTGAAAGAAATAGTTCAATTCTTATTAAGTGTATAATTGCCAAAATGGCACCAATACATAGTCTAAATAAAAATAGGAAAGAAATGTTAATGGAACATTCTCCACTAGCTCAACTCTAAAACTAAGCTATAATATAAAACAGAAGCATCCTCGAAAGCATGATGTTGAACGTCCGAATAGCTGCAGCGAAGATCATGTAGCTCTATCATCCACATGTGCCTGCACCTAAAATAGTACAGTTTTGTATAGGGTTAGTACACACTTGTACTGATTATGGGTATATGCAAGCACCATCAAGGACATGCATGATAAAGAATAGATACAGTTTCACACGACGCATAACATTTACACATAGCACATATCATATAGCATGCATCACATTTTGCATGTAGCACATAATTTCTATGATATCATTCATTTATATGCCATGCGACCTTAGAATCATCGACTTAATATCAATACATCTAAGAAATGAAGGCTCAACAGATGGGACCTCAACTAGGGAGTCTTCATTAGCAAACCCGATCCTGCTTCGTTCATTTATACGTACTCCATTTCATTTCATTAATAGGCAAGCGTAAACACCAGCTATACCTAGGATGTATTTTACGACTTTCATTAGGTTCGTTGTGCAATGACCTAGAATGACCTAATGTCATTACTTCAATCTAACTCACCTTTTAATTATCCTATCCTAACACCTTTGGTATCATTCATTTCATTATGTGCATCATTTGAGGTTGACTTCATTCATTCATTGGAACTTTAACTTTAACCTACATAGATCATGTGAGAATCATGACATCTAGTGTCTCCCCCACACCACAGAGAGGTGGAATCACTTGCTAAGGTGATCCATAACAAGTTAGCGTACATGGGAATTTAACCCCACCAGATCCCTATATTGGTTGTATAGGTTCGAAGACTAGGAGATATAAGGAGACCCATACCCAGCAAGCCGGACAGTCTCATCTCATTAGAGTTACGTGAACCTCAGTCCTTCCCGAAAGAAGGCATCACCGCTCATAGCTAGTCTATCGTTGCTTAATATAAATATCCATTACATTCATCTCATATGTCGTGGAAGCTGGATTCTAGTATGAGGACATCATAGCTCATTAGATGATTTATCATCTCATCAATAATATTGAGTGTGTTAAGCATAATACTCTCATTAGAGTGTTCATAGAGATTGGTTTTTTCATTATCTTACACTCTCATAGGTGAGTATTGTTGGCATCATTTATTTAGACTCATTTGAGATTGCTCTCATCATTTACATTAGCCTCATATCATGCTGTTACCACATTCATTATCATTAGCACCTTTGATTTTCATAGTTACTCACCTCTTATTACGTGAATGTTCATTTCGTCATGTGCCAATGCACTTGGCCATTTAGTGTGTTTCACTCCCTTACTTAACCCTTCAAGGTTTTCATCATTTCATTGTTCATTTGATCATTTCGTTGTTCATTTCATCATTTCAGTGTTCATCTCATCATAGGCCAATGCACTTGGCCATTTAGTGTATCTTACATTCAGACTTAACCCTTTTAGGATTCATCATTTCATTACATACATCTTAGGTTCACTTACTTTGGAACGTATGTTAGACTTATGAGTCTATACATACAAGTCATGGGGCTTCATTCATAGTTCGTTAAGTGATTCATACATTCCTATGATTATATAGTACAAAACTTATGTATCTTTTATATATGCCAAGATCTCAATTTGATCTAAGTAGGTGGCATTATTCCTGGATATTTTGTTCACGTATGAATTATGTATCAAGACGCAAGTTTGGGCAAGGGAACTCAAGTTCGAATCTCTTGGATAACATTTTACATTTTCATAAATTTTATTTTTAATCTCCATGATACTAGGACTCTAAATTAAACCCCATAATTAATAATATATATTTAATTCTCTACTTGGTTTTCCTTAAATTGGACGAAGGATTGTGGGTTAAAACCCCCACAACCCCTTTTTATTTTTCACTAACATCACGTTGCTCATTTTCTCCCAAACTATGAGGTTGTGGGATCAAACCCCCACAACTTCTTTTATTTTGTCATTTATTTAGCTGGAATAGGGAGGTTGTGGGTTCGACCCCCCACAGCCTCCTTATTTTAATTTAAATTCGCTAAAGTATGTGAGGTGGTGGGTTCGAACCCCCACAGCCTCCTTTTTTTTTTTAAATTGCGCTAGGATAAGTGTTTTTGGTAGTGAGGTTGTGGGAGCTTTAATTTAAATTTCACCTCATTTTTCTTAATTAATTTTGCTCCTCTCCCTTCTATCCCTGAGGTCAGGTGTTCGATTTCCACGCCTCACAGATTCTTTTTCTTTAATTCTCTTCTTTCACTCGCTACCTAAAGGTCGTGGGTTTGATTCCCACACCTCCCATTTAATTTAGTTAAATCATTCCTCACTTTTCTCAAACCAGTAGCCAGGTTCGATTCCCCCCAACCCCATTTTCTTTTCCTTTCTTGCGAAAACCAATAGATAAAGGGTGACGTCACAAGTTCTAATCATGGTGGCCTCACCTCTTTAAATGTTTTAAATTTCCAGATTTCAACTCCCTTTTTGAACGAAATTTGAAGTACACTAAGTTCGAAATTTATTCAAAATTTTTAGCTTCCATTCATCAACCAATTCATGTTAGTTTCTTAGGGCATTTCACCAAGAATTTAGTGTGTAATTAGGTGAATTTTAGGGGTTATATTAGTCAAGATTTTTCACTGAAAATTTGTAAATTCACACACCATATGAACATCACATTGTGCACAACTTTACCACATAAAATACAAGAAAAAACATGCCTTTACACGTCCCAAAATAGTGACTACTTCATTGCCACACGTTGCACACACACATCACCTTTTTCACATGATTTCGAATAACATAATCATTATTCACACAATTTCGAACATGCATACATAAACATAAACATCACTAAAACACATTTCATCCCTACTTTGTACCCACAAACATTCCCAACCTAAAGTTCAATGGGACTAACTGCGTTTCCTTTTAGAAATAAACAAAGGAACATTAAAATAAAGCGATAGAGTCCGTCACTTTTGTTAAAAAAAAGTCAAAAAAAAAATTATCTGTTTGCGACAGTGTCCGTCACTTTTAAAAAGCTTGAGCTAAAAAGCGACAGACGTGATTCCATTGCATTTACCCTCGCTTTTGGACAAAAAAGCGACGGATTGCGACACATTTGTCCGTCTCTTTTTGGAAATTTTTTAGTAGTGATCCCTCATGCTGATTGGGGTTGACATATTCTACTCCAAGCTACCAATGTTTTCTTTATTGCTTCTGCCTTACCAATCAACAAAAACCTTTTGCACATATTTTCAATCAATTGTGATATCTTCTCTGATAAATGAATATTTGTGACCAATATGTTTGCATTAATTTCAACATACTTCTTATCAATCAAAGCTCGGCCAGCATAGGATAGGAATTTTGCTGTCCAAGAAGAGGTCCACCCTAGCATCTTCTCCAACAAAAATGGATAGGGTGTGTCCCCTCTAATAAAACCAGTGTATGCCATTATTTTATCATGTTCATCAATTCTTACTCGTCCAAAGTATAAGGTACTTTTCTGGTATTTGGTACCAACCCTAATGCCTTTGAGTGGACCGGGAAGGTATAAAACAATAATTGGACAGATCAATCATCATCTCTAATGAATAACAGGAGATAATAAGCAAAACCCAATAGAACTATGTTAACCATTAAGCACTTTGGATAGTATTTTAATTCTCTATTCCACTTGGGATTCTTAAGTAATCTACTTAAATATTCCATACTCAACACAAACAGGAAAGGGGACACATGATCTCCTTACCTAAAGCCTTTTTTCGCAGGAAAAAGAATTGAAGGCACAACATTTATCAATATACAATAGGTCACAGTTTTAAGGCAGGCCATTATCCAGTTAATAAATTTCGTGGGAATGTTCAACATTCTAAGCATTTGTTCAAGAAAATCCCACTCAATAGATTCATAAGCCTTCTGCATTTCAATCTTCATCATACTTCATGGACATATTGCTTTTCTACCATACCCTTTCACCAACTCGTGGCTAAGTTGAAATTTATCCACTATTATTCTCCCTAGTACAAAAGTTTGTTGTCTTGGATCTACTAAATTGTCCATCATAGATTGTATACTTCTTGTTAAGAATTTTTAAACAATCTTGTACAGTATGGTGAAACATGAAATTGGACTATACTCCTTCACTTATTACTAATGCTTAGTTTTTGGAATCACAGTGATAAGAGCACAATTTATAGCTTTACATATTACTCCAGTATCAAAAACGTGTAGCACAACATGAGTGATCTCCTTACCCATTATAGGCCATGTTTTCTTATAAGATAGAGCATTAAAGCAGTCCCCACCTGGGGCCTTGTTATCCTGAATAGTCAACAAAGCATTGTATATATCTCTTGCAGTAACCTTATAAATCAGTAGTAGATGTTGCTCTCTATCAAAGTTGGTCCTAGCGTCATTATATCAGGCTGGAAAAAGGTTAATTGCTTTGCTGATGTACCCAATATTCCCCTGTAGAAACTCACTATCTCTTCTAGTATTCTTTTGGCGTCCTCTATTACTATTCCAGCTGCATCTATCAACCTTGTAATATGATTTTGGGCTTGTCTATTCCTCATGCATGCATGAAGGTATGCAGTATTTAGATAACCACTGAAACGTAGCTTTCTGTTTTCAAGCACTTTCCCCTACATTCCTCCACTTTTCAGTATGTGCTTTGAAGTTCTTTTCTAGTTGATATTGCTCCATTTGATCATCACCTTTTGTTCCTGCAAAACCCTTCAATGGATCCCTAATCGTGTTACTTTGGATAGGATCCCTTGAAAATCATGGTTACTCAAACCCTTCACAGGTTGTTTCAATCTTTTATTTTCCTGCAAACCTTACTCATAGAGCTAGCCAGTCTCTGTGATTTCCAGTTGGTCTCCACTGTCTGCATGAATTCCGGGTGATCGACAAAGTAATTGAAGAATCTAAATGGTTTAAGACCAGCACTTTCCCCTGCATCTATTACAACACACAAGGGGTTGTGATTTGAAAAACTATGTTGCAATCCAAATGGGTCCAATTTTACATCCACATAGCATTCACCAAGGCTTTATCTATACAACTATAAGTATGTCCATTCGTCCATGTGTAATTCCTACCCACAGTCTTCAATTCTGTCAAACCAGTTTCCAGTAAACATTGTTTAAAGTCCTAATTTCTGTCTCCTAAACCTATGAATGAGCCCACTATTATGTCCTCAATGCACAATACAGACTTAAACGCACCTATTACAAGCCAAGGTTGAGTGCATCTCATGTTATATTGGTTAAACTCATACCACATGACCCTTCTATCCAATAGATGTATGAATCCATACACCATGCTTAGGTCATAAGACATATCACTTCCCCTCACCTTTACTGCTCCATGAATCACTTGCTTATGTGTGCCCCGTAATTCAAATCCCACAATCATTGGATTCCATGATAACCAAATTCTCCCCCATGGATCCTCTACATAATTATTATGCCATATCCAATTCTAGCTATCTTCATCAAAATTTGAGCTGCATTGTTCTATTGTACTCTAGTTTATGTAATAGCTACTACCCCTACTTCATTTTCATGTGAAAACACCTTAAGCTCCTTGTGTTTATACACTTCATTCAGACCCCTCACATTTCTTGCTACTTTATTCATCAAGTGTTAGGATGTGAGGCTTTACTTACTTCCAGTTGTCCTTTCACTGCCTTGACCAATATCAAAACCCTGTAAAGCCTCATCCTCCTCAAATTGTTGAAATTGTTTTTTGTTATAATCTTTCTTCCCATCTCTTCATCAATAAGAGTGTGCTTGGTTGTATATTTTATTGACGCAATGATCCATCCCTCCACATGTGTATTTCTTTGATTATGGACACCTGTAGCTTCCATAAGCTTGTAGGAAACATGGAATGAAAAATTATATCTTTAGAAAATGCTCAAGTTTATAATAGGCTACTTAAGATTATTTGAGATAATTACAATCATCAACCACATCACTACTTATACTACTCAAAATAGAAAACAAAATAATGCATTTGCTTGATAACTCCAATGCGGTCTCGAAGATAGCAAAATTATTCTCTAGGAAGTGCTTTGGTGAAGATGTCAGCAAGTTGTTCTCCTTTCTGCCAATAATGCAACTGAATTTCGCCTTTCTCTTGTGCTTCTCGTATAATATGATACTTGATGGAAATATGCTTTGATCTTTCATGGCTAACTGGATTCTTGGCAATTGCAATTGCTGATTTATTATCACAATACAGAACAGTCCATTTTTTTTCCACCCATGTCTTCAAATATTCTCCTAAGCCAAATAGCTTGAGAAGTAGCCTTGGATGCTAAAACATATTCTGCTTCAGCAGTGGATTGAGCAACAGCACTTTCCTTTTATTATAACCAAGAACAAATGTTTGATCCAAATAAGAAAGCATAACCAGAAGTAGTCTTCATGTCATCAATACTTCCAGCCCAATCACTATCAGAATAACCAATTAAGTTCAGTTCTCCACTAAATTTGTGTATTATTCCATAATCCACTGTTCCTTGCAAGTAGCATTAAACACACTTTGCAGCTCCAAAATGCACTTGGCTTGATTCTTGCATCAATCTGGATAATAAACTAGCAGCAAATATAATATCTGGCCTTGTTGAAGTAAGATATAACAAACTCCAATCAAACTCCTAAAAAGTGAGCTATGAACTTTCTTTTCTCCATCATCTTTTTTAAACTTCTCATTTGCTGCTTCCATCATTTTGAATTTTTGAAGAATACATTTGGTATACTTCTATAAAGAAATGAAAATTCCTTCTTTCACTTGAGAAACTTCAATGCCCAAGAAATAATTTGGCAACCCAAGATCACTCATTTCATAAGCTTGCATAATATCTTGTTTGAAATTTTGCATCATCTTTACATCATTTCCTGTAAAGAGCAAATCATCAACATAGAGACAGACAATGATAATGCTGCCATGTTCTTTATTCACATACAAAGTGGCTTCACTTTTACTTCTCTGAAAATTATTTTAAAAAAGTAAGTATAAATTTCATTGTACCAGGCTTTTTAAACTTGCTTTAGCCCGTAAAGAGCTTTTTTTAGCCTATACACCTTTTCTTCTCCCCCTTGAACAAAAAATCCTTGAGGTTGCTCAACATAAATCTCTTCATCAAGTTTTTCATTCAGAAATGTTTATTTAACATCAAGTTGTAATATATTTCATTTCTTTTGTGCAGCAACATCAATTACAGTTCTAATTGTCTTAAGACGAGAACCAGGAGAGAAAGTTTCATACAAATTAATACCTGGTTTTTGCGTGAACCCTCTAGCAACCAATATCGGTTTGTGCTTTTGAATATCTCCTTCCTGATTGAGTTTGATTTTGTAAATCCATTTTAGACGTACAACTTCTCTTTCTCTAGCAATAGCCACAAGCTCCCATGTATTATTTTTTTTCAATCATTTGAATTTCTTCTTCCATGGCTTTCTTCCAAACATCACGTTTTATTGCTTCTTCATACTTTTCTGGCTCAACTCCGGCAAAATTTCATCCTTGAGAAATGTCACGCAACATTTTTGTTCCTCCTGGAAGCGGTTCTTCATTATCTGAATCTGGGATTTCTCCCTCTTGAGAGACATCTTCATCTTTCTCATCCTCTTCTTGATTTGAAGATATAATAGCAGTATTCTCTATATTTTTATCCTCCCAATTACATGTTATTTTTTCATCAAAAATGACATTTCTAATAACAACAAGTTTGTTAGTTTTGACATCGAGAAGCCATTATCCTTTTGTCACATCATTATAACCAAGAAAGACACATTTTTGACTTTTTTAATTCAATTTTGTTCTTTTCTCAGCAGGTACATGAGCATAACAAATACACTCAAAAATTTTAAATGACTTACAGAAGGTTTAATTCCACTCCATGCTTCAACTGGTGTCTTTCCCTGTAGTGCCTTCGTTGGACACCTGTTAAGGATGTGAATTGTTGTATGCACTGCTTCTGCCCAAAAATATTTTGGCAGCCCTTTCTCATTAATCATAGTTCTGGCCATTTCAACAATTGTTTTATTTCTTCTTTCAGATTCACCATTTTGTTGAGGAGTATACCCTGCTGTAGGTTGCTTTCGAATGCCTTCATTTTTGCAATATTCTTCAAATCTCGACTTGTGTACTCACCTCCTCGATCACTGCGAATGGTTTTGATGCTGCAACCTTTTTGCTTCTCAAGAAGGGCTTTAAATTCCTTGAATGTAGCAAATGCTTCTGACTTTTCTTTCTAGAAACAAACCCAAGTCATTCTTGAAAAATCATCAATAAAGATTAGAAAATACCTTTGACTTCCAATAGATAGAGTCTTCATTGGTCCACCAATTTCGGTATGAATTAGTTCCAAAAGTACACTTGCTCTCCAAGACACCACTTTTGGAAAAGACTTCTTGTGTTGCTTTCCCATTATACAACTTTCACATGTATCCACCTCACTATGTATCTAACGAAGGCCTTGCACCATGTCCTTTTGCTTGAAAAAACTTTAAACCATGAAAATTCAAGTGGCAAAATCTTTTGTGCCAAAGCCATGAATCATCTACAATTTCATTTTAAATGCATTATAATGAAATTGCAAAGGGAAGTTTCTTTTTATCATCTTTACCAAAACAATGACTTGATTTGGCTCAATTTATCATAAATCTTGCAATAATTATCTCTAAACAAAAGAGAATAACAATTTTCCATGAGTTGACCAACACTAAGCAAATTTTCTTCCAAGTCAGAACATAAACAACATCATGAATTTGCTTACCTCTTCCTTTCATGTTGTTCAAATAGTACCTTTACCTTTCGCATCAACTAAGGCTCCATTCCCCATCTTCACTTTAGTAGTGATGCTATTATTAATTGAGAGGAAAGCCTTTTCATCTCCAGTCATATGACTACTACAACCACTATCAACATACCATTCACTGCTTTTTGTTGAAGCATAAGATTTAGAAACAAAGAAAAGATTTTCTTCCCTTTCTTCATCTTGTTTTTAACAAAAATTTGTTTGCTCCTGTTTCTTGTGCCAACAATCCTTTTCAAAGTAGCCAATCTTTTTACAAAAGTTACATTGGGGCTTTCCTTGTGCCAATATTTTTCTACATTATGATTAGTCCTTTTGCAATCTTTGCAAAAAAACTAGAGTTTTTATCACCTGTTTCTTCAGCCTTCTTGGAATAACCATCATGATCCTGCTTCTTTTTCGGCTTGTGATTTTTCTTCCGATGATTTATTAAGAAATTTTTAGAATTCTCATTTGTTTTAGACTGGAAAGTCGTTTCTTTGGGTTGATCTTCATGAAAAAATCTTCGAGTCTCGTGTGCACGAAATGATCCAACTAGCTCTTTGATGGAAAGCTTAGAAAGATCTTTCGTCTCCTTAGTGAGTACTCATATTTTTCCGTGACTCTAATTAGAATCTTTTCCACAACTTGTTGGTCAGAAGTTGTATCACTATGATTTCTCATTTCATTAACAATATTCATGACTCTTGTAAAATATTCATTAATTTTTTCAGATTCTATCATCTTTAAATTTTGAAACTCTTTAAAGAGTGTGAAGATTTATAGTGCATACCTTTTCGTCACCATACACCACAGTTTCCAGAAAATCCCAAGCTTTCTTCGCAATCTCACAGGTAGCAATTTTTGCGAAATATGCTCTCCCATTTGGATTTTTCTCAAGGCTTTTTGCATCTTGACGATACTTAGCCTCGATGTTTTTTCATCTCTGTTGTTGTAAGATTACCATCGTTGTCTGGCTCTTCAAAACCATTTGCAACAATAGTCCACAAACCTTCAGCTTTGAAATGTGTTCTCATTCTTATCTTTCAATATTCAAAATCAGTTCCATCAAAAATGGAGTACGAACAACTGAAGAATAGCTCCTTCATTTGTTTTTGATGGCATATTTTTCTCTTCACCTAACCCAAGATTAAGATGAAAACCTACTCTTGATACCAATTTGTAGGAAATATGGAAGGAAAAATAATATCTTTAGAAAAAGCTCAAGTTTATTATAGGCTACTTAAGGACACTTGAGGTAATTACAATCATCAACTCCATCACTATTTATACTACTCAAAATAGAAAACAAAAAGTCTTGCACAAATAACTAAATCGATGTATCACAATTTACTACATACATGTACTACGAAATTCTAAAAACTTCTTGAAAAACTAAGAGAAAATTTCGTAAGACTTAACATTGATGAATTATTATAAACAAAGCTTACTCTCTTGTGATTTCAATTGTACCTTTACTTTATTCCTGTTGTGCTGCTTGTAACGTTCCTGGTTCTTCTGCTCTTTTTGTTGTATCTCAGTACAGTTATGCGCAACAATACGCATGTAATACAATAAGTTGGCTCCCAGTCGTAGTGCACCTTCTGTTGCATCCTACTTCCATTTGAATAAAAAATATCTATATGTTTTTGTAGTGTCTTAGGGACATCCATTTCTATGAGCAGCCTAGCATATGATATACTCCAAAATCCCAACGCAAATTTATCCACATACAAAGATTTCCCCAAAGCACTAGCAATTTTGCTCAACACAGCCAATCCCCAATAATGCAATGGTAGATTTGGGAATTACACCCACAAGGGAATAGTTCTCAATACTTCCTTATTAAAATCGAAATCAGCAGTTCAACTTTCAATATGAAAAGTCAATTGTTGAAAATGTATGGACCTGATACTAAGATAATTCTTATCTCCAATGTTATTCATCTTCACAACAAAGAAACCATCATTATGCAAATATACCTTAGGTTTCGTCACAAAATTCCACTCAGTTGCAATGATTCTCATAATAGCTCTAATGGATGGTGTGTTGCCTATCACATAGAGTATAATAGCATTACTCCATACTTCATTCACAACTTCAACATCTTCCTCGCTTAGTTGCACTATTGGTTTTACATCCTGAAGCACTGGAGTTGCATAACTCAGTTCCATCCCCCTTGCTCCCACATTTGTATCCTGAAACAGCCCCTTCCAAGTTTTCCTCCCTGGTACCCCTTTCTCAATTACCCTTGTTGCTTCAATATTTTTTGTCTCATTTAGTTTTAGGACTAAACTCCAAGCTCCTACTTTCGAAAATTCCTCATCGATTTGTTTTGTTACTGATGACCCTGACCCCAAACCTATATTCATCTTCTCCATCCTTAGATACGAGTTTACTGGTGTTATTATACGCATCACTCCCCCAGTCCCCCCAAACATTGGCGTTTTCATCTTCAATTAACTATGCTGCACAACTACCCTAATCATGTTGTTTGTCACGACCTGAGTTTTGCTCTTTCGAGTTCTTCCCATTGTCGAGGAGTGCGCGTTAGCTATCCTTACTTAACGTGCGCTGAGAGCAATGGTTCAAAACTAAACGAGTTATTGCAATAAATACCATATAATATATAAATTGGTGGACATAAATTGCAACCAAGATTGTTGTGATTAATTTTTTATGTAATCCATTTTGTTATCATGTATTTAAATTATTATGTTATGCATTGTATTTTTAAGTTAAAATTTCCTTCTTATCAATTGAATTTTGTTATTTAATATATTTAATAAGCGAACAAGCATGGACGAACAATGCACTATATTATAGTACAAGAAGTAACGTGAGTTGTACTATCAATAAATTTTTTACCCTCTTAGTAGACACGTGTATTTCAGTAGGCCCATGAATTGTTTCTTTTGTGACTTGTGTCTATCTTTTTTATTGTTGTTTCCACCCACTCTCAGTCTTCTTCAGTCTCTTTCCTCCTTTCACTTGAATATTCTCTATTCTTTGTTTGCTATAATCCTATCTGCAAACTCTCAATTGTATTTGTTTTATAATGAGAACTGACTGAATTTTTTGTAATTTTGCCTTATTATATTATGGATATAGCAACTAGTTTGGTGTATTTTATATTTGCTATTTTTTAATTATTTTGATTATAATTCTTTGATAAAATTTAAGGTACATTTTAGTAATTTTACCTGATTTACACATGCATCAGGTTTCCTTGATTAATTCTTTTTGTTATTGTAAAATTAGTGCATAATTAATTCGTTGGGGCAAAAGTTGAGCTATCAAAAGTGATTGTGCTCTCCTTTTATTTCTTTGTACTTTCAATGAATTTCTCTGAGCTTTTCTTCTTGCTCTCAAGTGTTAAAGGTGTTTGTGTCCATGTAGGTGTGTGTTCAAACTCTAGGTAGATATTAGAGCTTATGTATAATTCATACAGTTTAGGATTTTATGTGCAAAGGGAGGAATGTCATTCAAAGTTTTTACTAATATGGAATAATTTATCACCCCTACAGTAACTTCGCTTCTATGTTTTATATTTCTTTTATTGTAATACAATTTTGCGTTTATATTGTACAAAATGTGCACTCTCAATTTATAACCAGAGGATAATTTAGTGATTAATTGTTCCTTCCCAAAGAGTTTTCTTGCTGGTCTTTTCGACTCTTTGAGATTAAATAATTTAAAGTAAGCACAATTCCATATGTGTACCTTAGTTTGCTACTCTTTTGGATATAGTTTCTTGATAAGATTTCTACATGCATGTTACTAACTACTTGATTTGCCCATGTATTATGTTCCTTTGATGAATTTAATTTTTATATTAACTTAGATAGTCTTAGATAAATCTAAGTAGCAAGAATGCTTAAACTTTTAAGTGAACTGTGCATCCAAGTTGCTTTGTAATATGCCTCAGTTAACTTATTTAATTAAAGTTTTTTGCTGCCATTTTTATTTTTAGGCTACGCCATGATTATTTTTATTAGGTTTGAAGGAACATTTGGGAGATATCTTGATCGTTTTGGTTCTACTGTTCAAGATTTAGGTGACTATGTTATCAATTATCGTCTTTCACAAATCGCGCAAGGTATTACTGTTAATTATTTCCGTATGCATATCCCTTTTTTGCTTTCTTTAGGTCAACTATGTAATTTTGAAAATTATATATTTATTGGTATTTGTTTATCATGTATTGGCCTTTGGTTTGTTGTTCAACTTTATCTTCGAATAGACAAATAGCAAGACTATAGGAGGTGTGCGAAAATTGCCTCCAACATTACAACTTAAAATAAAATGACTACAAGGAAGATTCAATGGACGATAATTTCAACATATAAAAAATTATGTTGTCTTAACTTGGTTCTGTTCAACAGTATGGTTGATTGCTTTTTTGAGTTCTTTTACTTATATTATATAATACACTAATAAAATTTGAGAGTAATATTATACAGAATTACTCATGAACAGAAGACTTTAATCAGCCTTATTGAGTTCAGTTTCTCGTTTATGATGTGGTTATTTTGTCTCTGTACTGTTTCTATAGGAATGGAATGTTATATGTGAATTACAATTTTAAACTTTTTTTTGCATAAGAATTTATAGAGTACGTTTGTCTGCCAAAATTCATTAGCTGAGTGGTTTTTCCCACGTAATTATACTTTTTAATATTTGGTATGTATTCATGTAGCTGTTGAATAACTTTTGGACATAAAGTTACAATAATAAAATAAGCTTTGTTGACCTTGCTTGCAACCATATAAGAGTCTTTTCACATGGTAAGTTCTCTTAATTGTCATTTCTCACTCTTAACTAATCTCAAGAATTGTATTTGAGGTTTATCAAAAGTTTCTATATTTCTACTTTAGGGGAAGGATTTAATCAGTTAACAAGCCATTGGAATTGTTAGTTTTCGTTTTATTTTTCAACACGGTTTCTCATTGTTATGGTGTAAAAGATTATGTTCAAAGTCAATAATGAAAAAAAGACCTCTTTCTTGATCAAATGACATTCTCTTTATGTAGTTAGTTGTTGCAATAATATGTATTTGACATGTATTCCTGTCATGCCATCAACTTAGTAGATCTGTTATTTATGTTCTAGGAAAAAATGTAGCACTTTTAAAGGCAAAATAAAGGACATGTGCAAATGAGAAATCATAGGACTTTTTGTTTTAGAACATTCTTTATGAATTTTATTATCTTGCTTTAGACGACTTCTATTATAAAACATTCTTAGTGTGTTCTTATTCATATTTTTGTTTCCATGGATCTGCTTCTTTAGGTAACAAGATCGACATCTCATTTTATGTTTGTCTTCAACTTTAAGTCTTACTGTCCATGTTGTTATACAAAATTCACATAGTATTTTAGGGTATACAAATAATCTTGTAACAGGACAAATGGAACAAATGTCAGATCATTCAATGACACATGAAACAAAAGTTAGATGGTTTAACATCAATAATATAACTAGTATAATCTTACATGTGGGGTATAAGGAGCGCTGAGTGTACGGAGACTTGATCCATACGTTGTGGATGTCAGAAGGTTATTTCTGAAAGAACATCGCCTCCAATGACGCATATCAAAACCGTTTAAATAGAAATATACAAGAAAAGTTGGAACTTTAGTAATGGAAATTTCATGTTGAGTCTTAAACATAACATTTGAATATGAATAAGCTCAAAGTTACTCTTAGGTATAATTTTTATGTGATAAAAAGTGATATCTTTTTCACCGAACTACGTTTCAAAAATTGTACTAAGTGGTGTTATCGAATGAATGAAAATGTCACTCGGTTGGATTAGGAGCTTGGAGTACATTTAGTTTTTAGATTCTTATATTATAGCTCAAGGAAGTTAATAAACTGCTTGAAGGCTATTACTGTAGTTGGACAAAGACTAGCTTTCATTTTCATAGTTAAAAATCTTGGAAATTTAGTTTTAGTATTTTGAAACTCAAGCATTTGACGAATAGTTGGATGGATACATAATTACTTTGCTTAGTAGCTTCAAACTAAATTGTTGGATTGTTTGATGGTATAAAACTAGAAATGATTCAACCAAGAAATTGAATTTTTTCATGAATAGCTAGATTATTAAAAGAAGGATATAGATTGTACTTTAGTTGGTCATGGTTACATCTATATTACTCTTAATGTCAGTTATTGGTTACGTAATAATGAGCAAATAACTTAAACACATTTAATCATATAATTAGTATTCAAAAATAAAATTCTTAATTTCAAATACAATGTAGTAAAGTGGAATTTCCTTATTAATATAGTGCGCATATGTGAAAGCTACAAGTTTGCGATTACAGCAAATGAAAAGGCAGTAAAATTATTAATTGTCAGAGGTTTGTGGTATGTATTTTTACATCTACCTTCTGCACTATATGTTTGAAATATTTGATTTGATAATAATTTATAATTTTGTAGAGGTAGTAAACAATAATTTTGTCTGTTCTTGTGTATTTAATATGTTTCATCAAAAGGAGAAACTTAATGTATTTCTTGGCAAGAAGTAACTCATTTAGATCACATGTTGTCTTTTTTTCATTGCTTAGGAGAACACATAACATTCTTTTTACTCTTTTTACTTTATTTTTTATGTAAATCCGAGCTAATTTGTTGGGACCTTTTAGGTCTTGTTCTTGATGATTTTTACAACGCATAACATAAATAAAAGATAATGCGCTTGATGAAATTCAAGAAGGATTGTGACCGACGCGTTGGAGCAGCGGTCCAACAATGATATTTTGTAACTGCTTCAATTGAATGTCATCTCTTTACAGTTTATATGGAGTGGAGATTTCAGACGATAATTTAGCATTTTGCGTTTAACTATGAAACTATGTTATTCATGAACTCTTAAGTTTGCAATTATGACCAAAGTAAGGGTGCATGAGATATTGTATGGCTTTGTTAAATTATATATAATTGTGTAACTTAGGTACTCAAGTTTATAATTATGATCATATGTCAAAGCAACTTATGTATACCCTTCTAGTTCATCATAATGACAATTAATAGTAATATCAAATAATATTAAAGTGATAAAAAAAGATTTAAACTAATTAAAATATTATTAATGTATGAAGAAAATAGTATACACTAAATAATATATTTTCAAAAAATATATTTAAAAAGAATTATGTATATTAAATAATTTAATTAATGATCTCATATGAAAATAATTTGTTGATTAGAAAAAAATTTATGTATAATAAGAGAAGTGATAGCACCAACATGTCAGCACCACAATTAATCTCTAATTTTATCTTTTGAATAATAAAAAAATTAAAATTTATTCAATATTTTAATAAAAGAAAAAAAATATTTTTCATAAGAAAAGATACAGTTTTTATTAGCCAATTAATTGTTAGTTATCATTTAAAAACGAAAATGTTATAGTTTTTTTTTGCCAAATATATAATAATAATAATAATATTTAATAATAATAATAATAATAATAATAATAATATTAATAATAATATATTATTATAATAATAATAATAATATAATAATAATAAAATCGATAGTACTTATAGTATAAACTATATAAAAAAAACATCTAAATAAATAGTGCATCTTATAATAATAATCTTAATTTATAGTTAAATTAACTAAATTAATTTAGAATCAAAAAAAATTACAAATGAAAAAGATATTGAAAAATGCTATAAAATTATATAAATTAAGAAGAAAAACAGAGTACGGAGAAGAGAAAGATTTTTTATATTCATCTTGAAGTATATTCAGGATTCACAAATCTTATTTACAATGAAGGAATCCCTTTATTTATAAGGGAAATCTAACTTGGTCCTCGAGTAGGATTTCTAACCATATCCTAAAAGGAATCCACTTAATTAGACATTCACTATAGTATAAATATGTTTATAACACTCTGCCTTGAATGTAGATAAATTATGTGCCTCGTTAAAACCTTTTAGATAAAACTAGTGGGAAAAATCTAGTGAAGGAAAAAAGAGTACACATATCTAATAATACGCATTATGGATTCCTCGTTAAAACCTACAAGAAAACCCAATAGGACAAAACATTGTGAGGGAAAAAGAGTACATCACGTATTAACTTCCCTTAATGACAACATCAATCCACACACTACAATCTTCGTTTTCCAAGTCTTCGCACCATCTTCTTGAAAGGTTTAGTTGGTAAAGACCTGGTGAATAAATCAATAATAGCAATACTTGAACAAACATGTTGCATGTTAATATCACCATTCTTAAGCTCATGGGTGTAGAAAAATATTGACGAAATATGCTTCCTTCTATATACTTTGATGAATCTTCCTTTCAAAATCAAAGATTTTTTCAAGTTCCTTACGCCAACTTCTATAAGTAAATAATCTATTGCCTTTTGAAAACTCTTCAAAAAGTTTCAATTCTAGTCATCAAATTGCATAATAATACTGTGTTATGCTCTATGCATTTTAAATCTATTTAATCCATATGTGGATGACAAACAAGTTTTTCAAAACCTTGTATATGTTTTAGATTTTGAACCCAACGGATATTTTCATATCAATTTTGTCAAGTGAGAACATTTAAATAATATGCATGAATTTTCTAGTGCCTAGATTCCAAGTCAAATAAGTTTTACGCTTACCAATATGCATCATTCAACTTTTCACTGCATAATTATTTCTACACCAACATGTTTTTTATAGTAATAGAATTTATTGCATAATAAACTTTTACAATATTGCGCGCTATTGTATCAAAGGTATCGTCAACGATATACAATTTGTATTGATTCACAATACAACATAACTTATTGAGATCTCGTCACTTCATTATTCTTAGGTAGCTACCCCTCTCATGAGGTTTCATAAAGTGTTGGCATAGTCTCTCCAAGAGCACATTGTCTCCTTATTATGCTGATTTTGATTCTTTGATCCTTTGATCCTCCCCCTTTTCAAGGATTATTTTATTTTGTAATGACCCGAGTCTAGGCCCCAGATTCACCACGGCGTACTTGACCATGAAGAGGTCTTATACAAGTCTTATAGCATTCATTCATCGCATAAAAAATAGAGATAGTACAAATTAAAAGTTTTTACTTAAAACCATACGAATCAAAACATGGTACACATTGAAAACATTGCTGTAGAAATCTACTTGGCTCACATGTCCATCTTAATACATTCATCGAAACCAACATAAGTAGGGTCACGACCCTTTACACATGAAAAGTCTAGAAAGAGTTCAATACGAAGAAGTAGAAATAAACATTAAACCTTTAAACATGTCCTCGAATGATATGGACACACCACTCTAACTTGGCATTTTCATTCCAAGTGTTCACTAGAACTTGCAAGTCACTTGATGGAACCGACACTTGTAGACATAGAGGAAAATATGGAGTTAGTATACAAAAATTTTCTAAGTATGATGATCATGCAAAACCATGTGAAAATGGACTTTTATTTTATTGGAAACCATGCATCATACCAATTTCAAAGTATTTCATTAAAATAAGAAATAAGAGGCATCAAATACAAGTATTACCCAAAACCAAGTCATTATCATCACATTACCAGCAAAGGTGAACTTACCAATCTCCTCATGCTCCTTCAATGTCAATAAAAAA